>JAPPVO010000059.1:168716895-169209746 GCA_030407325.1 Camellia japonica | reverse complement strand
GACCGGAGCCTCCCTCCCCAGGTGATGTCTCTGACACTCGGTCTGCAACCTCCTCCTCCTCATCCTCGACAATGGGTGCCCGGCGTCTGCGAGACGACCCTGCTCCTCGAGCTCCTCTGTAAGGCCTGGATGGCCCAGCTCCTCGAGTCCCTACACCTCGGCAGGTCTAGCACCTCGACCTCTCTGAGATTGCCCTGATGGCCCGCCCCGTGGCTGCGCATATACGGGAGGCATCTGAAAATGGAAAGTGCAATACATCAGTTCAAAAATGAAAAGCAGGTGCAAGTACAGTATGTGAGTAGGGTGTGTGCCAGATGTGTTCTACACAGTCTATCAATACAGCGGAATGTTTAAACAGGGTGTGTGCCAGATGTGTTCTACACAGTCTATCAGTGCAGCAGAATGCTCGAAACCAGCATGTTAACAGAAATATAATAGATGCAAGAGAGATGAAGGGTACCTGGAAGCCCATGATGGACATCTGCGCCTCTCTACGCAGGACCATCCCCTCGAGTGAGGCCACCATCTCGAGCACCTGATCTGTGTACTCCCGAGGTGGCTGCAGATACAAGCTCAAGTCATCAATAAATAAGCAACTGTCAAAATGTCTGTGTGATAAATGGAAAATGGTGGAACATACCGGCGGTGAGTCAGGATCACTGACATATCTGTGACCAGGCGTCGGAGGCTCTATAGGGATCAGAGTCGGGGAAGTAGTCCCATACTGCCAACTCATCAATTCGGTCGGCATGTCTGGCCATCCGGGATGGTAAGGGGACGGAGGGATCGGAGGGATAGAACTGCCTCTCCCCCTAGAAGCGCCAGCCCTACTAGAAGAAGGGATGTCTGCAGCACGGGCGCGACTCGAAGATGCTGCGCCAGTGGGCCTCAGTGGTGGAGCCCGCACTCCCGTCAAAGGGGACATCAGATATATGCGGCGATAGGTGGCGTAGTCCCCCTCAACGAAATATAACAAAGCATCAGTGCCCTGCATATCCCTAATGACCTCCTCGGCAGATAGCCTGTCGGCAGTCCGCATAGTGGGTGGAGGCACAGCAGGGGGTCCTGAGAATTATACCCCCACACCTGACGCTGAAAGCGCTCCCCCAGAAACCAGGCCCTACCGACTGGTCCCTCGAGCAGGAACCTATACTGGGAGCCACTCGACCCTCCGGGGTACTGATTTTGCACATCATCAAAGACTGCCCAGGGCTGCCAGGTAATCTGCGGATAACCAGGATACAAATCAATCAGAAATCAGGATATGCAAAGCAGATCAAAGATGAAAATGAAAAGGACTGAGAGTTCTGAAATACCTCTGTCGCCCTCACAGTGTCGAAGTACTGTCGCAGAGAGAAGAGAGTCTCTCGAGGCCTCGACAGGTGTTCGCCCTCAAACATCAATGAAAACGGGGTCATAGGAGGTCCTGCCACTTCCATCTCCGGGGATAATGTGGGGAAATATGCATATACCCATAGCTGAGAAAAGCAGTGCGGAATGTGAATGTAAAGTGCTAAAGGTAGAATACAGAATACAAAGTGCGCCGTGTGTGCAATGAACAAGTAATGAGGAGCAAAATGTAAATCAAGAGGACAGAATGTACCTCCCAGGCTCTCCAGTAGCCGCCGAGTAAGTCCCCCCGCCCACGAGAGACTGCGCTCATGTAACAATAAAGGGTAGCCAGGCCAGCGCCGCCCCAATCATACTGAACGACCTGTGATAGGTCTACCAGAGCACTCAGTAGATACAATCCGACCATGTTCCCTCTATCGGCAAACAGAGTGGTGCCAAAGAGGAACATGAGGAAACCACGGGCATACTGCTCGACCTCCTCGGGAGACTCAGGCTCCATCTGTGGCCGCCGGAAATGGGAAGAGAACCAAGTATACCGGACTCTCCCGGTACCTCTGTCTACGGTGGGCGAGTCCCCCAATAGATAAATCCAAGCAGCCTCCCACTCACTCATATCCTCGTCGTAGGGAATGGGTCCACCGCCTACGTCTAGGCCGGTGAGTACAGCGAAGTCCAGTGGGGTCATAGTCATATCTCCAGTGGCAGAAAAATGGAATGAATTGGTGGTGTCCCACCATCTCTCCGCCAGAGCGGCAAACAATGTCCTACTGATGAGACAATGAGATAACCCTCTGCAGAATGGTCCGAATCCTGCAAAGTCAACCAAGTCCCGGACAGCTTCCGGAAGCTCGGCGTACCACTCTCTCGCGGCAGTGGAGCCGTATCCTCACACAGTGCGAGAGCCAACCTGCATTTAGAACGAATGCATATATCAGCAAATGAAGTGAATGAGTTGTGTGCAAATGAAGTGAGTGGGCTGCGTGTTCAAATTTCAGAAAAATCAGTGGGCTGTGTGTTCACGTCAAATCTGGGCTGTGTGTTCAGTAAATCAGAGTTTGGGACTGTGTGTTCTACTCTTAATCAGTGGGCTGTGTGTTCATTTAAATCTGGGCTGTGTGTTCAGTAAATCAGAGTTTGGGACTGTGTGTTCTACTCTTAATCAGTGGGCTGTGTGTTCACGTCAAATCTGGGCTGTGTGTTCAGTAAATCAGAGTTTGGGACTGTGTGTTCTACTCTTAATCAGTGGGCTGTGTGTTCATTTCAATCTGGGCTGTGTGTTCAGTAAATCAGAGTTTGGGACTGTGTGTTCTACTCTTAATCAGTGGGCTGTGTATTCACGTCAAATCTGGGCTGTGTGTTCAGTAAATCAGAGTTTGGGACTGTGTGTTCTGCTCTTAATCAGTGGGCTGCGTGTTCACTTCAAATCTGGGCTGCGTGTTCAGTAAATCTATGTTTTGGGCCGTGTGTTCAATCCTAATCAGTGTGGGCTGTGTGTTCATCGTCAACTTGGACTGTGTGTTCAGAAAATCAGAGTTTGGGACTGTGTGTTCTACTCGCGGTCAGTGTGTGCTGTGTGTTCACCTTCAGTCAGTGAGCCGTGTGTTCAACAATTCAAGTGTTTTAACTACGTGTTCAAAGTGCAAACAAAGTACTATGTCGTAAGCTACAACTGTATGTTTAAGCATGGCAAAGCTACAAAATGCACAAGAATACGGAAAGTAAAGTAAAATACCTCTCGCGCATCATGAGAGAGGTGCTGCTCCGGCTCTCGTAAAAGCAGATCCCCGGGAACCCGATCGTTGAAATCGGTGAAATGACGGAAAACGGCTCGCGGAAGCCTATGTACCGCTGGAGCGTATCGATCGGGGAAGAAAGGCCGGACCCTCGGGGGGAGTGCCATAATGTCAAAATCATCTCCGGCACCAGGGAAACCTCCGCCGTGGGGGAAATTGCCGGCCATTTCGAGAAATCTGCAAAAAGGAGCAAAAATGAGCAAAAATGAGCCAAAATTGGAAAAAGTCAACAAAAGTCAACTCTCGGGAAATAAAAAGTCAACAAAAGTCAACCCCCCGGGAAAATATTCCAAATATTGAGACAAACTTACCTCAAGTGGTGAAAACGAGAAGAGAAGCTCCGAAATCAAATTTTAGTAGGCTCAAAGTGCTTAAATCTGAAGGATTTCGCAGAAGCAACTTGCGTGGGAGGCCGAGAGGCGCGTATAAAATGCAGATCTGAACAAGAAAATGGCTTAGAGAGCAAGAGGAGAGAATTTCACACTTGGGGGTGTGATTTCGGAGGCAATGGAGGTGTGTATATATAGAAATTGCAAAAATGACCAAAATGCCCCTCTTTTTGCCAGGTGGTCGGCCGGCCCCTTTCTCTGGCTGGCCGGCCATGTGCTTTTTCCATCCTGGCCGACAGCCTCTCCTAGGGCCATGACCTGGCCGACTATGGTCCCCACCCCCTCCCCTACCTCTCTGCAAATTTTGAGGAATTTTGGAGTTCCCGGGACCTGAAAAAGTTCAAGAAAAGTGCACTTTCTGGCGCGAAATTGCTCCGTTGGAGCTTTAGCTGCAATTTCTGACATGTGTCTTGTCATTAATCATCAAAATCAAGGTGTATCCTTTTTGAACATGTTATAACCTCTCCGGGAGGTGAATCAGAGGCCGCGATCGAGTTGTCGTCGCCGAAATGCGCGCTTTCTTGTTTATTATTTCGCAACAAACGGGCACTCTGATTTGTGCTCGTTTTGCATTATTTGGCTCATAATTTGCATTCTCATGAATATTTTGCATTGTCATGCATGTTTACCATACCTCTATGCTTGAGTATGCGTTGTCACGCATTATCTTTTCTCGCATTGCGATGTGTCTATCCGCCGACACTGTGTGTGTCAAACTTTCAGAATTCCAGGAATCACATTGAATATAGGTTGTTGGCATACTGTTCTTGTTGAATTTCTCTATTTTGCAGGCACGATATTGTATGTACGGTTCATTTGAGGCTGGTGCGACCAGACGAATCGCGCAGGTATCGTATCTTCTCCGTGTGAGACGCGACGAGAATCGAATCATTCTCCGCATTCCTAACTGCATGAAATGTAGTTGTTGCTTTGCATTCTTGCTTAAAACTGTTGCATCTATTTGTCAATACTTGCCTCATTACAGCTCGCTGCACTTGCATGATCACCCGGCTCCGCGCCTACCGCTTTGCATTTTGCCCCCTGCCTGCGGGCACGCCTGCGGGCACACATTTCTGTTCATCTTGTATGATTGTCTAAGTCTTCGGCCTTGTCAAAAATGGGTCGTCTCTGGGCTTTGACATTCACTCCCGTCACTTCTTGACTTCCGAGTTCTGTCAAAGAGGGGCAACTGTAGACACCCCATTTTTGACCGACCTTAAGACTTAGACGTCACCGATTGAGCGCTCGGTGATGTCGCATATCATGCTCGTTCAGAAGCCCCAGAGTCGCGGCCGTGCGCCCTGCCTCCGGACTTCCGAACTCTCTTCTACGCCTTGTCTCGGTTTGCGAACCAGACTCGGTTTTCTCCGTTTTCTTTCCTGAGGGAAGAGAGTAGTCCTGTAGACTATCTCTCGGTGGCCGTGCGCTACTTTTCGTAGCCGTAGGCCATTTTGCCCATTTCGGAGCCCGGTTCCCGGTTTTCGGAGCCGTCAGGCCGTGTGCCTCGGTTCGGGATCGCCCAACCGTCTCCGATTTCTCCGGTTCTTGGCAGGTACCTCTGTTTTATCATTATGAAGAACACTGGGGCCCCTGATGCCCACTTCGTGGCCGTATGCCACTTTCGGTGCTTATAGCCGGTTTTCGGGCCCCGAACCTCGCGGTTTGGCCCCCGAGCTTTCATTTCGCATCGGTTTTCTCCGGTTCTTGGCAGGTACCTCTGTTTTAACATTCTGAGAAACACTGGGGCCTCTGGTACCCACTTCGTGGCCGTATGCCACTTCCGGTGCCTACAGCCCATTTTCGGGACCCCGAACTGCGCGGTTTGGGCCCCGAGCGTTCATTTCTCATTAGTTTTTGTTCAATTTTGGCAGGTACCTCTGTTTCAGCATTAGGAAGATCACTGGAGGGTAGGAGGCCAGCAATTATCCCAGATAACCAGTTTCGCTCCTCCGGCGCCCGTTTTGCTCACTTCCGGGCTAATGTTGAACACCCTAGGCCCATTTTCTTCCAACCAAAGCTACATATTTGTGATGAGGGCACATGGGAGGACCCTAAGAAGTGATGGTCGGCCAGCAATTGTGAAGTTCATTTTTGGGCCTCTCCTTCAGATGCAATGTTGTGACTCATGCTTCAGTGTTGCCACATTCCGACCATGGAACCTTGTTCTACACATATGGAAGGACACCAAAAAGTGGTGGTCGGCCAGCAATTGTTACATTCATTTTTGAGCCTCTCCTTCAAGCTCTATGTTGTGACTCCTGCTTCAGTGTTGCCAATTTCCGACCTTGGAACCTTATTCTACACACCTGGGAGGACACCAACACATGGTGGTCGGCCAGAAATTTTCCTCTTCATTTTTGGGTCATGGCCGGCCGGCCAGGATGAGTGGCTGGCCGACCAGGTGGGGTGGCCGGCCGGCCACCTCCCAGAAATTTACCTGGCCGGCCAGCTTTCTGCTTTCCAGCCCTTTCCAGCTGTCCGGATATTTTTCAAAATATCCCGGGCATCCGGGGGATATTTTGGGAGGGAATGCTTGGATGCAATTCCCTCCCCTTTTACACCCCTTTCTTGCCTATTTGAGGGCATGGCCTCCTTCTTTGTTGGGGTTAGACAATTTCTTCTCAAGGCTTCATCTCCCATAGCTTCCATCTCCATCTCCAAAACCCTAAAAAAACATTCAAGTCCCTAGCCCAATCCTTCATCAACCCTAAGCTCCACCTTCACCACTTCCATTCCAGCAGCAAGGGAGTGTTCCTCAGAGGCTAAGAAGCAACTTTCATCAAGGCAAGAGGTAGCAAAAGCATAGTCTTCAAGGGTAAGCCTCTAGTTCCCTTTTTCTAGCATTTTCTTGCTTCAAATCTTTACCCTACTTTTGATCTGTTTTGGGCTCTGACTCCTTCTGGTTTTGTGCTTATTTTGAGCCCCTCTACAACTTTGTAGAAGGGCTCAACCCTGTTTGGTGTCTCCTTCATACACTTGCTTCAATATCACTCTTTAGGCCATTAATTTGCATGCTTTGTTTGGCTTTTGAGTGATCTGATTTCGAGTATACTACATACTGTGAGTGGGCTTATTTTGAGCCCCTCTTCAACATTGAAGAAGGGCTCAACCATGTTTGGTGGCTCTAGCATGCACTTCCTTTGAAATTCCTCCATTTTACCGTAAACTTGCATGCTACTTTTAGCCTATATGCATTTATTTTTGGAGCATGCCATTAACTGAGTTTGAGTTTATTTTAGGTCCCTCTACAACATTGTAGAAGGGATCAAATTGATTTGAGGCCTCCATGTTGTACCTCTCTTTATACCTCTCTTTGGCCCCATCTTGAATGCCTTTTTGAGCTTATTTGGCCACTGATTTCAGCCTTTATCAGGCCTAGAAAGAGCCTTATTTTTTCCTATTCTTCATGTTTTGTTAAGGGCCTTAGGCCATTTGATGACTGGTTTTGGTACCTCATGTTGTATCCTCCATATTTTCCGTAAAATTGCATGCTTTGTTAGGCTTTCTTAGCTACTGATTTGAGCCTTCATCAGGCTTAGAGAATGTCTTAAAATGACCTATTCTTCAAGTTTTGTTAAGGGTCCAAAGTTGTTTAGTGATTTCTCATGATACCTCATGTTGTAGCCCTTTGTAGGCTCATTTTTGCATGCCATTTTAAGCATGTCTACACACTGAATTGGAGGATCTCATCTACTGTAAATATGCATGTTTTTTGCCCCTCTTAAATTTTTTAGAACTGATTTTTCTGGTTTGAGTATTGTATATACTACTTGCTTTGTAATTCCTCTCTTTTTCCCCGTTTTTGCAAGCTATTTTTGCCATGCTTGTGGTTGTTATTTAGCTTTGTTTGTTACTGAAAAAATGCCATATTTGGGGCTGCCTTGCTACTGTTTTTGCTTTCATGTATCAATTTTGCATGTTTAGCATAGCCGTAGGCCATTTCGGGTACTTAGAATCACATTTCGGGATGATTTCATGCATTGGTTGTAATTTCGTACCATTTCGGGGCTGCTTTCCCCTTTATTTAGGTGTTGAAATTTGGTTTGCATGCTTGCATATCATTTCCCGTGCCAGTTCATGCCTTCGGGCCATGCCTCGGTTTGCGTGCCCGTGGGCACGCACTTCGAGACACCTCTGTTTTATCCGACGGCATCTGATGTGAGTGTGGCTGAGGTCCGCTCATGTTAGTATAAGCCCAATTTGCATTTCCGTCTCATCATATCATCGCCTCGGTGTGCGTGCCTGTGGGCACACATTTCGAGGCACTTCGGTTTTATCCGATTTCCATTTTATCATCGCCTCGGTGTGCGTGCCTGTGGGCACACATTTCGAGGCACTTCGGTTTTATCCGATTTCTATTTTATCATCACCTCGGTGTGCGTGCCTGTGGGCACACATTTCGAGGCACTTCGGTTTTATCCGATTTCTATTTTGTCATCGTCTCGGTGTGCGTGCCTGTGGGCACACATTTCGAGGCACTTTGGTTTTATCCGATTTCCACTTCATATCATCGCCTCGGTGTGCGTGCCTGTGGGCATACATTTCGAGGCACTTCGGTTTTATCCGATTTCTATTTTATCATCGCCTCGGTGTGCGTGCCTGTGGGCACACATTTCGAGGCACTTCGGTTTTATCTGATTTCTATTTTGTCATCGCCTCGGTGTGCGTGCCTGTGGGCACACATTTCGAGGTACTTTGGTTTTATCCGATTTCCACTTCATATCATCGCCTCGGTGTGCGTGCCTGTGGGCACACATTTCGAGGCACTTCGGTTTTATCCGTTTTGCATTTCATATCATCGCCTCGGTTTGCGTGCACGCGTGCGCGCTTTTCGAGACATCTCATTCTCACAGCATTGTGCATACTAGGCTGTATCTTAGTTGCATTTCGTGCATATCATGCATATCGCATCGTGTTCGGGATAGGAGTTAACCCGGGCACGGGAAACGAGGCACGTTTCGTACTCCGAGTGACGAAACGGGTCTCAATTCCCCAGTCACCGACACTCCGGATTACCCATGATGGAGTTAGGTTTTGTTGTAGCATTCATCTGCATTGCACCCTATATTGAGTTGTGCAAACCGATTCCTCGGCCATCATGCATCGATATCCGTGATTGATGGCACGAGGATCGAGGCATGCATATATTTGTGAAAGACATTGCTATGCCCTTTTCCTGCTCTCTGTTGCAGCAAGATAAGGAATCAGCAACTTTTCGGAGTTTGGCGCGCGTTTCGAGAAACAGTGCAAACAGAGGCTAATTGGGGCATCCCAGTGGATTTCCGCGCCAGAGCAGCCCGGCATACATTATTCATCAGAAGCAAGGCAGTCCCTGGCTTGCATGCCAGTTTTACTTTTTTGGAGTTAATCTGTACATTAATTAGAATCTGTAATATTCTTTCATTTCGGACTGTACTATTTATTTGGACCCTCTGCGCGAGGGCATAATTGTAATAAGGGTGTGTGAGTGTGATGTATGTCTTCCAACCCCCATTTCTTTCTCCCTTTTATTTATCCGCTTACGATGGTTAGATATAGGGCATATTTCAATTAGCATACAGTATGATAGCATGTTGCATCATTCATCTGTTTTGCATGCACCGGGCTCGGCGCATCATACAAACTGCATCTGTATTTCAATTCCGAATTGAATACATGTTAGTTGTAGCATTCCATATACCATGTTTAGAATAGCCGAGCCTGCTATAGTTGCATTTTTGCATGTGTTGCATTAGGCATTTCTGTATAAATAGGATCATGCATGATTTCTAATGAGTTTTTGTTTTGGCTTGGAGTACTCGGTGAGTTGTTATGCTTTAGCATCCTTGCATGTGTGTGAGTGTTGCCATGATAGCATGCTTACCATGAGGCTATGTGCTTATATGATACAACTGCATTGAATGCCTGTGGGTGGAGGTTGAGTTGCTTGGATTGGATAATTCATCAAATGTTTGTTTTAAGCCCACTAGATAGTGGCAAAATCATGTTTTCTAAGCCCACCTGAGGGTGGCAAATCCACGTCTTAGCCTACCTGCGGGTAGCACCATCAAACCATTTTCAAACAAACAAACATGAAATGTTTTGTTCCAATTCAGGCGACCCAGTCTATACTTGTTTGCTGCGAGCATCACATAGTAACCTAGGCTAATAACCGGAATAAGAACTCACAATGTTTTCAAAATAAGATATCATGGTTAGTAGAGGCCGGTCTTTGACCGGGCGAGCGGGGGTGCTCACGATGTGACCTTCCCCAATCGTACCCAAGTTCCCGAGCCAACTTTGGTGATGACGGACACGTGGCCTTTGGCACCGAGTCAGGGTTTCCTAAATTTCCCATTTTAAAAAATATTTAGGTGGCGACTCTGTTATCTGGCAAAGCAGTCCATGTTTGGCACTTCTTTCAAAAAATCTGTTTTCCAAAACGATTTGCCGGATTTGGACTCTTTGGTTCAAGATTAAGAACCGTGACATTTGAGTCCTTGAACTGTAGTGACCCCAATATGAACAGAACGGGACTTAACCCTCCCGGGGCGTTCGGGGACGTCTACACCCCCAAAATAAATATTTAGGTGGCGACTCTATATCTGGCAAAGCAGTCCATGTTTGGCACTTCTTTCAAAAAATCTGTTTTCAAAAACGATTTGCTGGATTTGGACTCTTTGATGATTCATCGGTCTTGCATTGCACTCTGTGAGATTAGATATAGGACCGTGACATTGAGTCCTAAACTATAGTGAGCCTAATGAACAAAACGGGATTCCCTCCCGGAACGTTCGAGGACGTCTACAGGCTTCATTCATCCTAGTACATTGTCTTAGGGAGCACCGGCTCTCTTTGCTAAGAAGAATGATGGCACATTGCAACTGTGCATCGACTATCAGAAGTTGAACAGGGTAACTGTTAAGAACAAGTATCCATTACCACGTATAGATGATTTGTTTGACCAGTTAAAGGGGTCTCGTTGCTTTTCTAAGATTTACTTGAGATCAAGTTATCACCAATTGAGGGTGAAGAAGGAGGATATTTAGAAAACGGATTTCGTACACAGTATGGCTACTATGAGTTCTTAGTGAAGCCTTTTGGGCTAACCAATGCACCAGCTTCGTTTATGGATTTGATGAATCGAATCTTCCATGAGTTCTTAGACCGTTTCGTGGTTGTTTTTGTTAACGACATTTTAATCTACTCATCCTCCAAGGAGGAACACAAGAAACACTTGTGGGTTGTACTTTAGTTACTTAGAGTACACTATTTATATACTAAGTTCAAGAAGTGCAAATTCTGGTTAAAAGAAGTTAAGTTCTTAGGACATTTGGTATTTAGGAAATGGGTGATTGTAGGCTCTTCTAAGATAGAGGCAATGCAAGATTGGGAACAACCAAAGAATACTTTTGAAATCCGGAGTTTATTGGTCTTAGCTGGGTATTACCGACATTTTGTGAAAGACTTCTCTATATTGGCCTCACCATTGACTAGATTGACAAGGAAATGGATTAAATTTGTGTGGAGTGAGACTTATAAAAAGTCGTTTCAAAAGCTTAAAGTTAAATTCATTACTGCTCTAGTATTGATTATTTCAGAGAGGGATTTGGGTTATTCAATTTTTGTGATGCGTCTTGAGAAGGTTTAGGTTGTGTATTGATGCAAGAGGGGAAAGTGGTAGCGTACAATTCACAGTAGTTGAAAAAACATGAGAGAAATTATCCTAGTCACAACCTAGAGCTAGCGGCGGTGATTTTTTCCTTAAAAATCTAGGTGCATTATTTATATGATGAGAGATTTAAAGTGTTTTCCGATCACAAGAGTTTGAAATATCTGTTTTCACAGAAAAATTTAGATTTTGAAACAGATTAGGGAGATGGAGTTTATGAAGGATTATGATTTCAAGTTACACTATCATCCGGGAAAGGCTAATGTAGTGGCTGATGCCTTGACTAGGAAATCCGTAAGTAGTGTAGCTAGTATTGCCATCCAGGAATGGGAGATATTGGGCGCTATTGGTGAGTTTGACTTATGTCTTGGCGAGTCCGTCGAGTCGGCTGTTTTGTTCATTGTAGTTGAACAACCTACACTAATGAGCCGAGTTTTAGAAACACAACAGGGTGATCATGAAGTAGAGGCTATCTAAGGGAAGATATCTAGTTGAAAGGTAGAAAAGGGCTTGAACGTATATTCTGACTCGAGTGCGAGGTATCTAGACCGCCTTTTCATACCAGAATCTTGTAAAGAGGAGGTACTCCAAGAGTTCCATCATTTACGCCTTGCGATACACCCGAGAGGCACAAAGATGTACTGCTACCTTAGCTACCAGTTTTGGTGGAGGGGGATGAAGAGAGACATAGCCTTATTTGTTTTGCGGTGCCTTACTTGTCAACAAGTGAAGACCGAGCACCAACGACCAACGGGTTTGTTGCAACCATTACCTATAGCTGAGTGGAAATAGGAGGATGTCACGATGGATTTTGTTGTGAGTCTTCTGAGGACTCAACGAAGTAACGATGTCATGTGAGTGATAGTCGACCGATTAACTAAATCAGCACACTTTGTACCTATGCGCACGAGTGACTCGGTAGATTATCTTGCTGACCTTTATGTTAAGGACATAGTTCGACTTCATGGGGTCCTTATGACTATTGTTTTGGATATAGATCCATGAATAGCTATCAAAGGGTGGAGAGGGTTAACACCCTTTCTTGCTCTCTACTTCATAGCTCAAACCCTTGTTTTACATTCTTTTCTTTGCCTTTTAAACTGATTTTCAAAGTTTAACAAAGGCTAAAAAACATGGTTTGAGGTCTCAAAAATGGAGAGGTTAGCCACTTCTCCTTGCTTTTGTTCACTAGCCTTGCTTTGATTTGTTCTTTCCTACCTTTTTATGCTCTTTAACATGATTTTTAGCCACTGTTTTTATCATATTAGGGGTTGTTTTAAGGCTGTTCTAGTTTATTTAATTAGTGTATGCTTTGAATATCTAGCTTGTTATGTTGTAAGTCTTCATATCTAACTTGTTGTGTTGTGTCACCCATGCTTTGATAATTTTCTTTGGTTCCTTTTCATATCAAGGGTCTCATTCTAAATAATCAATCTTGCATAAGTCATTTCTACCACCTCCCTCTTTTCTTTTTTGTTTTGTTTTGAGAGTTACTTCAACCGATCGACGGTTATTCAAGGCATGGGATAGAGATTTATGCTCAATGGCTTAATCTCTACGGAGGTTCATCGTCAAGGCATAGGCTCTCTTTTATGCCAAGAATCACTTCACGTTTGACGTTTCTTCTCATTTAGTGGACTTAAATATCATTTTGGACAAATTGATTAAAGAATGGTAAAGACTAATAAAATCGACTTAAAATGAATTAAACTGACATAAAGAAAAGGTTTAGAGTTAGTTGGATTCGGCCGGACGTTATGCCGGGTCCATCGTTTCGGGAATTGTCACATGTCAAGACATGATATGTTGATAAGACTTAGAGCTTGTCTATTTCCCTCTTTGAGTCTTCATGATAAGAGGAAATGGTGGTTTTTCATCACATTTATCAATTTTGTCCGAACGTGCTCGGGATCATCAAGCCATCAACTTGTGCTAATTAATGGATTAGAACACGAATTTGTTTTTCTCTTGAGTTTCACATGACAAAGAGGAGCAGAAGGGACAAACAGGGCCTAGAAAGGCTCTATTTGCACTACTCTCACCTTAGAGCACAAAACATTTTTTGACATAAAATTTGGAGCCGGCTGGATCTCATTTGGAGAAGGTCGGCTCCCAATGTTTGCTATGCAGTAAGCTTTTTGCAGAAACCAATGGCAGTGGTTGAAGGTGAGGCAGAGTAGTCTGGGCAGACAGAGTAGCTTCTGGGCACTGTGCATGTGATCATTATGCCTCATGGTTGCTTAGATTAAATTTCTTAATAGCTTTGTTGTAATTTTTATTTTTGTAATTAATTAGTGTTGTTGTGATTAATCATTGTTGTAGTTATTATTATTGTTTATTTGTAATTGTAAAATAGTTAACTTAGACTGCTAGTTTATTGCCCATTCTAATATCCTTGTTGTAATAACTTAGCTAGTTTTAAACTTCATCTATTCGGATTTGTAATAGTTAGTTTATTCCGAACATTTGGACACTTATTCACACCCTCTTTCATGAGGGCAAATATGTAATAACGTATATGTCTTCCAACCTCCATTTCTTTCTCCCTTTTGTTTACCCGCTTATAATGGTAGTGTAGAGCATCATGTTTCTTTAGCATTTCTCATGTTCGCATACACTCGTCTCACATGCGTAGAGGTTCGGCTCATCATACTAACTAATGTCAATTTTTAACTTCATTGTTTGAAAATGTGATTTATCACATGTCTTGGAATTGAATCATATACCATGTTCATAGCTGAGCCTATAAAAATTGTATAAATGTGTGTGTTGAATTAGTCACGTTGTATGGTTTAGGAACATGCATGTTTTCTAATCATTTTTCTTTATTTGGCTTGCCTTGGAGTACTAGATGAGCACTTATTGCTTTAACATCGTGCATTGCGTATGATTGTTGCCATGTCGAGCTTGTTTTCCATGAGGCTATATGCTTAAGTGATATACTTGTTTGAATGCCTGTGGATGAAGGCTAATTGCTTTAATTGGGACAAATTGATTAATGTACATACAAACTCACTTTTCCAGTGAAGCATATTCAAAACAATTTTCAAATAAACATGAAATCAAATGTTCCAACTTTTGCAATTTAGTTTATACTTGTGTGCAACACCTAGTAATGTTAGCCTAAATAATCGAAACAAGAGCCTGTAATGTACATAAAAATCACATCATGATTAGTAGAGGCCGATCTTTGATCGAGCGAGTGGGGTGCTCAATTCATGACATTCCCCTCTCGTACCTAAGCTTCCAAGCTTAGACACTTTGGTGATGACGGATAAGTGGCCTTTGGCACGAGTCTCGGGTTTCATAAATTTCTCAAAAATATTTAGGTGGCGACTTTGTAATCTGGCAAAGCAGTCCATTTTTGGCATTTTTATTCAAAATCGATTTTCCAAAAGAATTGCCGGATTTGGACTTTTTTTGTGTTTTCACTGTTTCACATTGCACTTGTGAAATTAGATTCAGAACCACGGGAATCCGAACTGTAGAGCTAATCGTATCCGAAAGGAGCACGAAAAGCAAGCTACAAAACCTTGAGCTTTATTTGTATTGAGTCGAATTCATTTTGATGTACCCAAGCATCGACTTGGAAAGATGTAGCCATTAGAGTATATAATTACTTGATTTTACTTTTATTTTAATTCGTGTATCCATGTCATATGCTATAGATTCAAGATTTTGGATTTATGAATGCATACATGCATGTGGCATCTTTTGTATAATCAAGTTTATAAATGGAATATAAGATATGATGTTATTGATCAATTGTAAAAAATATTATGAGATGAGCTATTGCTATTATTTCAAGGCGTTACAATCTAAAATATAATTAAATTAAAATTAAAATTTAAGAATTACAATAAATAATTTATAATTTATAATTAATTATGATTTAATTGAATTAATACTAGACATTATAAATTATGTATATGAAAAATGAGAGAAATAAAATAAAAAAAAAATATATAAGATCTGAGAGTATTATAATCATTTTACATCTATAGTTAACAGTATTAATGGCTGTATTTTATTCTAAAATCACATGAGGGGACATATGACTATTTTTAAAAGATGAAGTAAAATACTATCAAACCATACCATAGAGGTAAAATGAATTTTGCCTTATTTTTTTAAATACACTAAGTTGAAATTCTCCCATTATTCATTCCTATCAAGTTTTCTTGTAAAAGTGTATACGAAGCTCTGTAGATATGGTAATGCCAATCCTTTTTAGCTGTGGCCAACGGATTTAAGATTATTATTATGAGAGTACGAAAGTATATTTAGAGATACAAATTCTTATAATTTTTAATTATTTTGAATTGTCTAATATGATATATGATATTTTAAAAAAATTTGAGGTGTGGTCGCCCCCTTCCACACCCTCTAGATCTATCCTTGGCCAAGAAATAGAAGAAGAATTTTTGGAGAGGAAGGAAGCAAATATGATGTATGGTACTAGGCCTGGCCCTGGTCATAGGCCCACAAGGCCATGGCTTAGGGCCCCTCAAAATAGGCCCAAAATGGGGCCCTCCTATTATAAGTTAGTATAATATGTTAGGTGTGTTTTGAGTCCAAAAAAAATAAAAAAAGGCCCAAACCAATTTAATTTTTTTGACCTATTAAAAAACCAAAAGTTTAAGGCCCAAACCAACTTAAAAGGCCCATTTTTTAATTGTATTCCTAACCCTATCAACCCAAACCAACTTAAAAGGCCCATTTTTTAATTGTATTCCTAACCCTATCAACCTTCCCTTTGATAGCCACACCACACCAGCAAGGGAGACGGATCTGTGCAGCCAGACGAAGCAATTCTTCAGCAGCACAGGTAATTTTCTTTTTATTTTTTTTATTTTTTTTATTTTTATTCAATTAATTAAATATTTATCTTGTCTTTTGCACAATTAATTACTATTATAATATTGGTATTTACATCATCAAGAAAAATTTATTTACGTATAATAGTTCACATCACATAATTTAAAAGTTTTGTGTTTTGTTAAGTGGTGGTGCTTTTGTTTGGAATTTTGATTTAAAAAAATATTTTGATCTCAACACAGTAAGCACAGGTAAATATTTTTTTTTCTATTCAATTAATTAAATATTTGTCTTGCCTTTTGCCCAATTAATTGCTATTATAATATTGATATTTACATCATCAAGAAGAATTCATTTAAGTTTAATAGTTCACATCACATAATTTAAAAGTTTTATATTTTGTTAAGTGGTGGTGCTCTTGTTTTGAATTTTGATCTAAAAAAATATTTAGATTATGCAAGTATGATTGATTTATTTGCTTTTAAAAATGCAAGAAGAGCGAGGATCAAGTGATACATATTAGTTGTTATAATGTAATGCTAAGTATTTTTTGTGATTTTAATGCAAATCTTTTGTCCTTTACCTTAATTTTTTTTTCCATTCAATAAAAAAAATGTGAAGGGCCCCAGAAATTTAGTAGTTGATTATTGGCTTTAGGCCCCGAAAATCTCAGGACCGGGCCTGTATGGTAGATTATATTTTTGGTGTGTATTTAAATCATCACATATTTTTATTAGTGATGTTACTTAGACTCAAAAATTAGATTTACTTTCCAAATTCAATGATGTGACAGTTTATTACAACATCTAAGTCAACTCTTTCTCATGTTTTCTTTAATTATCAACCAATTATTACACATAATTGGGTCTAGAAAGTTAATCTAAAAAATAATTTTGTATATATTTTTTCTATTTTTAGTATTCATTCTCTAATTAAAATATCTTACAAGTTACATCAACCAATTAAATATTTAAACACTGTATAAAAAGTAAGTTTTGGTTTGATAGGCACAATGGAAAAAGTTATTTGAGCACCACAATACTTATGACATCCCAAACTTAAATTTAATTTTTTTTTCTTTTCTTTTCATTTTGAATACACCAATAATCCCTATCATATCCCTCTTCACCCCACCTAATCTCCAACTCAAACCCTAGCTCCAACAGCCTCTTCAACTTCCTTCATCCCTCCAGTCAACCCTCCCATTGTCGTCGTCGTCACCAACCTCTTCACTCCCTTCTTTGCTTCGGTTAGCATCTCTCTCTATCTCTTTCTCTCTCTCGTCGTTTCAAGAACACGAGTTCGAACCAAACGATGACGCTAGCACCTCTGATCTCAACTCCTTCGACAACAATAGATTCACAGCGTTTTGTCTATGCTTGTCGTTTCAAGAACGTGAGTTTGAACCAGAAGATGAAGTTGGCACCTCTGATCTCAACTCCTTCAACAACAATAGATTCACAACGTTTCATCTATGCTTTGATGTTGTTAGCGGCGATGGTGATGGCCAAAGTAGAGAATGATAAAAGTGTTGATAGGGTTAGAGATTTAAGAAGAAAAAGAATGAGAAGGAGGAGACAATGGTGCCAAAAGGAAGAGAGGAAGAAAAAAAAATGATAAGAAGAAGCGACAACATCAGTGGCAACAGGGAGGTTGTAGAAGATGAAGAAAGTTGTGGAAGAAAGAAGGGTTTGGGCTTTGAGGGAGAGGCGAAAAAGGAGCTAACGTGTAATAGTTGATTTTGGGTGACCACTCGAGTTGTCATTTGGTCGCTCGAGTGGAGATTTGCAGCTCCCAATATCTCGCAAGTTTGCAGGCGAGACCGTTTGAGCAAAGGAAGGTCGCTCGAGCATAAAATTCAAGCTCCCAGTATTTTCATTGTAGCTCTGCAAAACTTCTAAGACCTTGTTGTAGACACCCCATTTTTGACCGACCTCAAGACTTAGACGTCATTATTTGTGCACTCGATGATTGCGCATGTTTGTGCTCGTTTTGAGGGCCCGAAGGTCTCGGCTGAGCGCCTTGTCTTTGAGCCTCTAAACCCTCTTTGTTTTGTGTTTGTTTTTGGACCAAACCTTGGTACCTCTTGCCTGGAGAGGGGAAGGGCCTTGTCGGCCACTTTTGGCACTTGTCGGCCATTTTTCCTCCTTGACGGCCACTTGAAGTGGTCGGTCAGCTAGGGGAGGTGGCCGGCCGGCCACCTAAAGTGACCAACGACCATTTTTCTCCTTTTTCAGATATTTATTTGCCAGTTGTGCCAGCTGTTGAACACTGATGCTCATCTCCATACACGTGTATGGAGGGATGAAAGCAAGCTTTTGGCTTGCATTTCTATATAAGGGGAGGTCTCTCCCTCATTTGAGGGGTTACAAAAATTTGGTGAGCAAAATTTCCTCTCTCTCTCTCTCTCTCTCTCTAGAATCCTCTCTCTCTCCCTATTTTGTGCTTGAAAGTGAGAATTCTCTACACATTTTCACTAATACTCTTGACTAAACACCTTCACCTTGGAGCTGAGGTTCTTGGAGGCCTTATTTGAGCTTCTAAGAGTGGTTTAAGCTCAGAAGTGTTGTTGTTTAAGTGTTGTGCTTCAAAGGTATAAGAGTTGCCTTTTAAGCTTTGTTTTAGTTGCTTGTTTTGCCATCTTTTTACACTATTTTTTGCCTGGTTTTCAACTACAAAAAACTCTGATTTTTGTGTCTTAACATGTTGGTTTGAAGTTGTTTTGTGTTAGGAGGGTTGTCTCTCCCTTTTATGCCTTAGCTTGTGAGCGTTTGTGCCATCTTTTAACACATTAAAGTCAAACTTTTTGGGCCTTTAAACCACCGAAATTCAAAGTTATTTCAGTGGTAAAAAGTGTTTTGAAGTCTAAAAATGGAGGGGGTAGCCTCCCCTCCTTGTGTCTCACTTTCATGCCTAGTTAGCATCCTATGGTAGCATGTTTTTATGGCTTGTGTTAGCTCAATCTCGGCATGTTTTAGCTCTGTCCAGAGCTAGTTTGGTCATTTGAGCATGATATTGCATGCCTCTAGTGTAGTGCTCTTCACTAGTTTTGATGCTTTTGACTTTTGAGCGTGTTTTGCATGAGTTATTTGCATGATTTAGTGTCTTTTTGCATGCCATTTCAGCACTAAAAGTCTGCAACCTCCCTCTATTCTTCACTTTTTATTTTGCTTTGAAAGTGGTCTTGAGCCCCTTATTGGCCTGATGGTGAACTTGAGGCTCTCATGCCTAATGGTTTTAATCCTCTCTTGAGGGTTTCTACTAACCAACAGCATGAGGCCTCTTTCATGCTCAAGACACTTGTGACTTAGGCCATTTTTCCAATTAGAGGACTTTCACATTGGACTTAATCGGTTAAAGGATTAATCGGTAATGTAAAATGTGTAAACATAGTGAACCAAGTAAAACTTGTGCAAGATAAGCATATTTGTGTCGCATTGCATGTGTTTGGATCGGACGTTAATCCAAACACAAGAAATATGGGACGTTTCATACTCAAAGTGATGAAACGTGTCACATTTCTTGGTCGCCATCACCCTTGATCATGCATGATAGGATGGTGGCCCTTTGAGTCTTATTTGTGCATTCATTAAGCTTGTACAAGCTTGACTCTTTGGCCATCATGAATTGAAAATGCTTGATTGGTGGCTTGAGAGCCAAGTGCCATACTTCTTTGAGCTTGAGAAATGATAAGAAGGGTGGCAGTACACACATTCCTTAAAAAATGCATTGCTTTGCCTCTATTGCTCTCTGTTGCAGCAAAAACAGAAGTCTGGAAAAAGCAGTGGCCGATCAGCCACTTGAAGTAGCCGACCAGCCACTTCAACTAGCCGACTGGCTAGTTAAGGTGGCCGACAACCATCTTCTGTGGCCGACCGGCCACCAATCAATTTTTGTGCAAAAGTCTTTCTGTTTTGGAGCCGAAGCAATCTAGAAGTTGGTTCGATGTTCAAAGATCACAATGAGTGCAAACAGAGGCAGCCGATGGCAAGGCGATGGATTTTCGGGAATATGCAATCAAGCATGCATATCTCCCTCGCCCGCGAGACCACTTTATTGCTTTATTAGCTAGTTGTAACTAATTAATACATATGTTGTAATTAATTAATTTAATTTGTTTTGTAAATGTTTAATTAGCTTAGCGTAGCTAGTTATTCAATTGTGTTGTAATAATTAATTAGCTAGAATGGTTAATTAGTTTCGTTTTGTAATAATTAGCTTAGCTTAGTGTAACTTAGCTTATTTATTCGGACCCTTCTTCAAGAGGGCGCAATGTTGTAATAAGTGTGTGTGCGTGCGTGTGTGCATGTCTTTCAATCCCACGTCTTTCTCCCTTTTATTTACCCACTTTTGATGGTTAGATTAGGGATCATGTTTCAATTAGCATACATTATGCTTGCATGTTCGCATCATTCATTTGTCTTGCATGCACCGGGCTCGACGCATCATTCAAACTGCATTGTAATTCAATACTTATTTCAATACGTGTTTCAAAGCTTGTTATCAAATTGTATCATATGCCATGATTAGGTAGTCGAGCCTATTTAGTCGCATTATTGTATGTGTCACATTAGGCATATTGTATAGTTAGGATCATGTATCTTTCTAACTAGCTTTTGTTTGGCTTGAAGTATACTGTGAGTTTTACGCTTTAGCATACTTGCATAAGTGTGAGTGTTGCCATGATAACATGCTTGCCATGAGGCTATTTGCTTAAATGCTAAACTGCATGAATGCCTGTGGATGGAGGCTTGGTTGCTTGAATTGGAACAATTCGATAAATGTGAGTTTTAAGCCCACTTTGCGAAGTGGCAAATCATGTTTTAAGCTCATCATGTTTGATGGCAAATCCGCGTTTTAGCCCACTTGAGGGTGGCAAATTCAAACCATTTTCGAAAACAAACATGAGTCGATTTATTCCAAGTCTTGCGACTTAGTCTATATTTGCTTGTGTGTGTGTCACATAGTAAAGATAGCTAATAACTGGATAAGAACACATGAGGTTTATAAAACAACATATCATGATTAGTAGAGGTCGATCCTTTGATCGAGCGAGCGGAGGTGCTCATTTCAGGACCTTCCCCTTTCGTACCCAAGTTCCCGAGCCAAGGCAACTTTGGTGATGACGGACACGTGGCCTTTGGCACGAGTCAGGGTTTCCTAAATTTCCCAAAAATAAAATATTTAGGTGGCGACTCTGTAAACTGGCAAAGCAGTCCAGTTTTGGCATTATTTGATCTAAAATCCGATTTTCCAAAATGATTTGCCGGATTGGACTCTTCAGTGTTTATCAGTCTCACATTGCACTTTGTGAGATTAGATTCAGAACCGTCACAGGAGTCCAAACTGTAGGACCAATTCGAGCTCTCTGAAATGGGGCACGAAAAAGTCGAGTCTACACTTGTGTTTACTGCTCGAGTGGTGGAAAGTTCGCTTAAGCAGTCCCTTTGTATTTCAGCACTTCACTCGAGCGGTCTGGTTGAGACAGCTCACTTAAAGGTCGAACAAACACTTCTTTTTCTCACTATTTCCTACTCTTCTCTCTCTTTAGTACCCTTACTCCGAAACCCTAGCCCTAAAACCTTGATTTCCCTTTATTTCTACTAAGATCTACCTTAGATCTTCAAAAAGGATTGAAAAACAAGCCTAGATCAAAAGCATTACCGATTGTTTCCTCCTTTCTTGAAGCTTGAAGTTGGGTTTTCATCATTTACCTTCAATCTTGAGGTAGGGGTACTTTTAACTTGGTATATTTATGATTTGAGATATATATATATATGTGATATTTTCTTAGTTGTAGTAATGTATGAGATGATTTTGTGATATAAAGTGGGTTTTGTTGAATAAAAAGGGGTTTTCCCCTTGTTTTGGAAAAAATTTATGCATAACCTTCTTGATTATTGTTAGAAATTGTAAATATTGACTTTTTATATGCTAATGGGAGAAAAGTCCCAATTTTATTAAACCCTAGTTTACCAATTGAATTGATATAGGGGCTTTTGTTCAATTGACTCTTAAATGACGAAATTGAGTGTGTTGAGTGTACTTTGGCATTGGGATATGGACTTTTGATAACTTATGGACATAAATCCTTGAGATTTGGAGGTGGTGAATTTGTGGAATTGAGGAATTTATTATGTGATAAATATTACTATTATTATTAATGTTGTTGTGGATTGAACAAACCTTAGGGAAAATTTATTTGAAGCCTTATGCATCATGTGATTTAACCACCTTGTGGGTGTTTGGAAAATGTCAAAGGGGTTAAATAGCTTATGAGTATGAGAAGTTGAGTCTGGTTTTGGAAATTGAGTTATGTGTGTATTTGGTACCTGCGCAGGGAGTCAAGGTGCCCAATTGTCCTGTCTACGCATATCGATAGACGAATGTAGGAAAGGTTTTTGGGTGTCCACGAGCCTGCCATTTATAGAGTTAGCGAATGTGGAAAACTTGCCTGTCGTTTTTAGAGTCGGCAAAAGTCAAAAGGGAAAGGTTTTTTGTGCCCATCGCCCCGCTATTATTAGAGCCAACAAATGTAGGAATATTTTCGGTATATAAACATCTTTCAAGGAGTGTCTTTGATTACACAAAAACATTGCCATGTAGTTTTGTTGGACTACCAAATAATTTTTCACATACTGGAGCCATAACCCTCTCCTCTCGATGACGGTAAGAGGTACTGTGATTATATCCGCATATATTTAGGCCAAGTTTGGCTAAACTAAAAAAGTGCACTTATTTCATCTTTTTATCTTTTTTGGGTCACATCAATCAATATCTCCTCTCTACTTTTTCTACACATAATACAAGAAAAGTCAAAAAGTACACTTATTTAGTCTTCCCAAACTTGGCCTAGTAAAGAGAATAATCTTTTACTTTAAAGAGAATCGGAGTAAGAGAGGGGATTTACTTGTTTCTAAAACCAAATCAATCAGAATTTTGGTGTAGTACCATTGAGTACTCTTTGGCTTTGTTAAAAAAGCAAGATTACAAATAAACTGAGTTGAGTCAATTTTTGTAGTGTGCAAGTTTTTTAATTAAGAGTTAGTGAAATTCGATCTTAGCTCACCAAATATTTGAGAAATTTAACATTGGTTCGAGCCAATTCGACTACATAAATGAGTTGAGTTTGAGCTCGAGCTTAAAAGAAAATTAAACTTCAACTTTGGCAACTTTTAGTTTTAGTCAAAAAGTCAATATAAGTTGTCACATCACTCTCTCTATTTTTCTGTACATCTTTTCGTAAAAAAATTAAAAAGTTATTAAAATAACATGCTCCCAAATGAGACCATTTGTCTATTAAGATAAAAATAAATACATAAATACGAGCAAAATATACAAGAATACTTATGTTAATAATAAATTACATCAATCAAATATATAAATTTACACAAACATCAAACATAAATTGAAAAATAAAATAAGTTAATGAAAATTTATTTGATATATTTTTTAAATTAAATATTAATTTATTTTATTTATATTCAGGAGCCTTATCGAGCCGATTTTTAGAGTACTCGAGTTTGGTTTGATTAATAAATGAGCATAAAAATTGAACTTGAACTCATTCATTTATTAAATGAACCGAGCTCAATCAAGATTCAAACGAGTCAAACTCAAATTATTCATGAATGACTTGATTCATTTGTAACCCTAATCAATGGGTAATGATAATAAGGAATATAATTTTAAAATTAGACTATTTTGCACTGAGTTGAGTTTATCTCAATTTTAAATATGATTTTAAGAGAACTTGAGGACCTGTGGGGTCATTATGGGTCCCATTTTAATAATCCAAACCATTCATTTTGTATAGATTTTTATGTATATTATCTATATAAAAAAAATTAGGTCAATCCGATAATTATAGATTTCTTATTTTATCGTACTTGTCTAAAAAAAATAAATGATCTATTTTCATCCACTTTTCCATAAACAAACTTGATAGAATAAAAAAAATTACGATTATTAGATTGACCAAATTTTTTATATAGATTATATATATTGAGAATCTTATAAAATGAATTATTCAAATTATTAAAACAAAATTCATACTACACCCCATATATCCGTAAGTTCTCTCAATTGAGAGAAACCTAACACTTTTGCACCCCCCCAAGGTTATAGAGGTTGGCACTCCATAATTAATTCCATAACAAATGTTTTAAATTTACTATTTTAATTGAATTTTATCAAATATCGACCTCTTAGAGTATTTTCAACGTTTACTCATTTATTTCATCAAATTTGAGTAAACATTTGAATAAAAATTCTATCTAATATAGCGCACTCCAACGGACGTTTTTGATCTTTCATTAAATCACTGGTTGACCAGGCAAATGATCGAGCGGATGTCCGGCCAATTGACCAGCCAGTGTAAATTGTCCAGTGTAAATTACAAAGAAGTGGATGTTCGGGGGGACAACTAGCCAAACAATCAGTCAGTCGTCCAGTGCTCCTATACTGACGGCTATCTACTGTAATTTGATAAAAGGCTTCACTCATCCTCAATTTGATGAAAAGTTTTAGCCATCCTCAATTTAATATCAAACTGATAACAACGTTGGAGCAGGATTTTGATCAATTTTTCATCAAATTTAAATTTGATGAAAGAAAACGTGAAATGTTGGAGATGGTCTTATATTTGATGTATGTATTATTTGTGTGTATATCTATATACATGGACAAAATTTATGTTATCCTCTTGTGGTTTCATCAGAGCATTTCACAAGCTGAATATAGGTAAAAAAATTTCTTTATGATTTTGGATTAAAGTGTTATTGTCAATTTTTTTTCGTTAAAAGTAATGAAAAGTATGTTACACTCTTTTAAATTGAGAGTAGACAATGCAAAAATCTCAAGATCAAGTATCAAAAATTGAATTAAATGTCAAAAATGCTCTCATCTTTAGCTTCTTTACCAAATTAAATCCCAATTCTAACCAAACCTTAACTCTAATTATCATATTCCATGTATAATTCCATTTAGGGTAAATTACACACTCTCTATAGTTTGCTTAAAATACAATTTATCTTCTATAATTTTAAAAATTATATTTGGCCTCTTAAAGTTTATAATTTCATCTCTTCTAAAAAAGAAAAAAGTTTATAATTTCATAGCAAATGGCTCTTTTATTAATAAATCATCAAGTCAATTAACAGTTTTTAATAAAGTTAATTTCAATTAATAATTCAGGTAATTTTATCATTGTATAGAAAAGTAGTCAGGCATTTTATTTTTTTAGTTAATTTTGTTAAATAAAATATTATAAAATGGGGTTATTTATAATTTTTTAAATTACAAGGAACAATATATATTTTAAGCAAATCTCAAATGGTATATTTGTAATTTACCCTTTAATTTAATTAAAAATTTTATTAAATGAAAAATTTAAAAAATAAATTAATATAATTTTATGATTTAATTTTCTAATAATAAATTAAGGTATTTAGATTAATTTATGATTTAATTTGTCATATAAATATGTTTATGTTTAATTTAAAACGTTATTAAGGGTTCATTTGGAAACTTAACATTTTAGACAAAATGTCAATAAAACAAAAATAATAATAATAAATAAAGGCTAAAAAATTATACAAAAAATCAAAAATTGCTTTTCATTCTCTCCACTTATATATATATATATATATATATATTGTAAAAAGCCAAATGATCGTTCCCCAATACTTCAATTTTTTCACCTAATATTTTAGTTAAAAAATTACTAAAAATGCCACTTTCCAGATCAACCTAAAGTACATATCATTTTACTCATAATTTTTGTTATTATCATTAGCAGTACCTTATAGGTAAACTACCAATAGGTTCTAATAGTTAGATTTAGTTTCTATTAAGTCTTATTAAAAATAAATCTTGGTAAAATTGTCGCTAAAAATAATTTTTTTGTAACAATTTTTTATATACGTCGCTAAAAATTGACAATTAATGAATTTTTTTAGTCATGATTTTTATAAATTGTTGCTAAAACTTACAATTAGTGACGTTTTTTGATAACAAATTTTTTCCATAGGATCTATTAGATAATAAATCTACTTATTATGACCTACACAGAAGTACCATATTATTATTAATTATGAATATCTATAAGGGGACATCTTAGAAGTTGATTTAGGGCCAAACCTGAGCCCATCCTACTCAAGCAATTTCAATTCTGCTTTGGGCCAAAACTGAGCCTTTTACTTACATGATTCTTTGCCCAACTAAGGGTGGGAAGCGGCCGGTTGGCCTGCCCAAATTGCCCAACCCAACCTTATATTTTTAAGGTTGAGAAAATATTTTAGTCCATAAAGCTGGGCTGGATCAATATTTCCAACCCACTTAATAAATGGGTTGAGCTTGAAATTTAGACTTGTATCCTGGCACAACCCAACCCAACCCAGTCCGAAATTAATATATTTAAATATTTATTTATTTATGTAATATATTAAGAAAAAACATATAAGTCCCGCTAATTTTAAGTCCCTCATGAGTTATTTATCAACAACAATGCAGTGTTTGTTTAGAAAAACATTTGTTTGTTAGAGGTTTACCCATTAACAGTAAAGGCAATATAGTTCTTTTAAGTATTTTAATTTGTTAAAACTACTTAAGTCTTATAATTTTTTCATTCTCTTTTGTATGTTGGAATATTAACGTATTTTTTTTATATATACAATAATTTGTTTTATTTTTTTCCATGAGTCCATATATATATATATATATGAACTCAATGGGCGGATTTGAAAATATATTTTCTTTAATGTTGGCCTTGGGATTATAACTTAGGTCCAATATTCGGGCCGAGTTAGGCCGGGTTTGGACAAAAACAAATCTTTTATTATGTAATAAAAACTCGGCCCGAACCAGTCAGTGGCCACCCCTATATGCAACCCTTGTGCTTTCTTTTAGATATTTTTTTTGAATTAGTTTTACATATGTTTTTCTTTCCTCAACATGACAAATAATAAATGGGAAAAAAATTATAGAAAGACAATAATAAATTTAATTAAACCCAAATTTAGATGCTCGAAAGTCTTTAGCTAGGTGCTAAAACAAATAGAATTAAAAATCCATATTCCTAAATAAAGGTACTATTAAGACAAAAGTTTCCACCAACTGTAAAATTGCAGACTTAATTAAAGGCCCAAATGTAGGGTTTGGCGAAAATTCAACATACTCTACATCATGCCAAAAAGTAGTAAGTCATCTCTAATTAAATTATCAAATTTAAAGTGAATCTGAATTTATATATAAGAAAACATTTTTAACTCTCCTCATCAAGTCAACTTTTTTTTTTTCTAATTTCAGTCTATTCAATTGGGGATTAGGATTTAAGAAAGTTGAGTGTAAGGTTTCTTTTCAATTGATTACATTATTTAAACTTGTTTGGCAGGTAATAATAGTTAATTTTGTTCCTTACATTCTCTTGGTTATCAAATGGGTTTTTGTATTGTTCACTAGAGAGAGAAGAAAAAAATAAAAAGAGAGAGAGTCAAAACATAGGTCTGCCAATAGTGGATTGCCTAACCCCAAATAAGATGAATATAGTAAAGAGGGTCAATATTCAGTGACACACATAGAGAGGTCTGCCCTGAACAGTTAGGTTTTTCTTGGTAACCAAACAAAGCATCATATTTTCTTTTTGACATCTTCTGGTGAATCCATGTCCTCATACTTGTTCTTTACCTTTCTTCTTTTGGTTTGTCCAACTTTCTGTTCTTCTATTACCCATTGCCACATGTCCCAATATTAATTAGCTCTGCTAATTATACTTGCAAGTAATCACATATATACACCAATAACAATAATATTTTTGTTGCTTTTAAGAATACTAACTCAATTGCATTTTCTCTGCCTTGCAAAGTTGGCAATATCCTGAGTGTTCCTTTGGGCCAATAGAATAGCCTCAAGTTAATTCTTGTCCACTTGCCCAACATTCCTATTCGTCAGGTACACTACAACATATAAGAGTTTTAGAAATCAAATGTTTTGGTCTCTAAGACTGAAAATTTTGTTGCAAAAGGCATTTAAAGACTAATTTCTATCATCGTGAGGATAGTCGCTAAAAGGTCGTCTCGAAAAGTCAAAAATAAAGCTTTTAGCGACAAAATTTTGAAAATGTCACTAATAAATAGACTTTTAGAGACAATAATTTGATCTCAAAATGATTTATTTTTTTAGACAAAAAATTTGGTCCGAAATAAATAATAATTCATCACTAATGTCCAATTTTCGTTACTAAAAATATAATAAAGATATTTTTTACAACAAAAATATTTGGTCCTTAAAAAATAATTGTCTCTAAATTTTGATTCCCAAAATCTTAATTTTTTGTAGTGGTAATATCATTAGCCTTAAATTCTTCAAATTGTCCCCTTTTTATTTAGCTATGATTGTGTATTTAAAAGCCAACAAAAAAACAATTAAGACATCGTCACCTTAAAAAATGTTAAACTTGAGTTTTGAATAGGAGTGAATATCAGGGTATAATGGTAATATCAAATATCGATATGATTAATAAATTAAAAAACATTATAACATATAAGAGTTTTAGAAATTAAATTTTTTAATCTTCAAAAGTAAAAATTTTGTTGCAAAAAAGTATTTAGGGACCAATTTTTATCGTCATGAGGATAGTCGTTAAAAGGTTATCTCGAAAAGTCAAAAATAAAGTTTTTAACAATAAAATTTTTAAAATGTCGCTAATAAATACACTTTTAGGGACAACATAGTTTGGTTTTAAAACTATTTATTTTTTGAGACAAAAAATTTGGTTCCAAAAGAAAAAATCATCACTAATGTACAATTTTTATTGCTAAAAATATAATGATATACTTTTCGCAATAAAAATATTTAGTCCTTAAAAAATAATTTTATTCCTAAATTTTGATCTTTAAAATCTTAATTTTTTGTAGTAAAATATCACATTACAATAGTAAAAATTATATAGTTGAAGTACTGCGAGACCAAAAATGCTCACTTAATCCTATATATAATATTTTATTATTTTTGAAACAAATGAAGAGGAACCTAATTTCAAATGTACAAATGGCAGTTGGCTGCCCCACATGAAGTAGTAGATACCCAAAAACAAAAATAGCACATGATTCATTGCCTAAACCTACAAATTACAATCATCTTCTCTACATGGCCACATTCTCTACCTACTTAGCAAACTTTCGTAACCATATAATGTTCTCAATGCAGTCCTCTATTTTGGGTAACTTTTTCGACCAAAAATTGGCCACAAAATAATAATATGCGATCAGATGATTGTATTAATTTTTTTTTAAAAAATAACTAAATATATTTAAGATATTTAGAAATTTTGATGGAGATTTTTATGTATCTAAAAATAGGATATTAAGGGCAATATAGTCTTTTTGTTTATTATTTGTGGTCAAATTAATTTTATTTTATTTTTTGTTTACTTTTTTGAAGTCAATTTTATAAACAAACAAAAAAAATTTACAAATTATTGTTTAATTTTTTGGAATTGGGAAAAATTGAATTGAATCCAATTGACATTAAACACTTTTTATGATGTAAATCAACTTGTGGAAAACAAATTGATCCGGAGAAAAAAAAATTGAGGGGGTCTTAAGTTTTATGAATGATTGATTTTGAGAAGAAAAAAAAAAAAAAAAAAAAGGCGTCACACAACATGTCAGCGTAAAATTGACCAGTTAATCTTATAATATAATATTAGATATATGACACATTCTTGGCACATTTAGAAAATTCAGACCAATGCATAAGGACTTATAAACCTGTTGCCAATAGCCATCACAAGATGATGAGTAGATGAGAACGTGAAGTTGTATAGTTCACCAACTCTTCCTCTATTAGTATCCCCTATCTACCTGCATATATATATATATATATCATATTGAAGAAGAAGAACAATAACAAGGTTAGAACAAGAATAAAAAATGAAAGAAATTGAAGCTAGAAGTGAAGACATGGACCACGAAAAACCCACAGTTTGTGTTCTTGATGCATCAACTTATGTGGGATTTTGGATTCTTAAAGGATTGTTGTCTAAAGGGTATACAGTTCATGCAGCTATCCAAAAGAATGGTAAGATATATATATATATATCTCTCTCTCTCTCTCTCTCTCTCTCTCTCTCTCTCTCTCTATATATATATTTTGGAGGACAGTTTTGGGAGGTTAAATTGAATTTTTTTTTTTTTTTTTTTTGTGGGTTTTTGGTTTGATGCAGGAGAGACAGAGATAGTGAAGAAAATAAGGGATATGGAGACGATAGAGGAGAGACTAATGGTGTCTACTGTGGATGTCTTGGATTATCATAGCATTCTTGAAGCATTAAAGGGCTGTTGTGCTTTGTTCTGCTGTTTAGATTGCCAAGATGGGTATGATGTAAGTTGATTTCCTATGTTAGCTCGATATTCATTGTTAAACTCATTTCCTAATAGTTTTAATGTTTAGGGACTAGTGATAATCTAATACGATATGAGAGATAATTTAACCATTAGGCCGCTTAAGGCCTGAAAAGAAGTTTCAAAATTTTTTTGTTGTCGAAGGTCTTAACTTTTCAAAAGCTTGGTTGAATAAAATCTCATTTTAATGTTTAGCCTAAAGCCTCAAAAAATCTTGAACTGCCACTGCATCTCGTTATCTCTGTCATTGTGCATTTTATTTTGTCTGTCTTTGCATACCTTATTCTCAGTCTGTTTGTCTCACTCGTAAGAGAGAGCATTATTTTGACATACATTATTGGGTAATTAGGCCAATAAGTATCTTATAAGAATTCTTATTTTTAACAACAATTTAAGTTATTGATTATTTGGGTTGAATGGATAGGATAAAATGGTGGATTTGGAGGTGAGAGGAGCAATCAATGTGGTAGAGGCATGTGCACAAACAGAGACTATAGAGAAGATTGTGTTCAATTCTTCTCTAACTGCAGCAATATGGAGAGAGAATATTTGCTCAGAAAAGGATGTAGATGAAAGGTCATGGAGTGATAAAGAATTCTGCAGGAAAAAGAAGGTATGTGGATCTATGTTTAATTTAAATATGGACTTTTCTTGTATAGTTTACCAAAAGATTTGAATGATTTGTAGAGTTCCCACTGATGATGTTGAAATCATTAGAAACTACTTCCTTTTGAAACTGCCTTATCATTATACTTAGTGCTATAGATTTTAAAAAATTAATAATTATCCGTCAAAGATCTAAACCAAACAAAGAAAAGGAATGGAATGGTATTTTTTTTTTGGCGAAAGTTCCTCTTTACCGTGTTGTTTGTTTTGATATTTTCTTCTTCATTTTCCTTCTTCATTTTTTGGCGAAAGTTCAATGTTAGGTGTTGAAGTTTAGATGGGGGAAATGAAACGGTAATTTTTAAAATTGGAGACAACGACAGTTTATGTTTTTCAAAAGTACTACAAATTCACAATGACCATTTTTTGTGATTTAATGTCAAAAGCCATAACTCAGTTTAGTAGTTAGAAGTGGAAACTGGTGCTCAGGCTGTTTCCTATTGAATCTTGAAAAAAATCATTGCTCAGGCTGTAACTCGGATATGGTTCAATGATGTTTTTATTTCCACTGATTACAAATATATAATATATATCTATATATATATAAGAAGTTCTTTCTTGCTATGATTTGTCATTCTTTTTCCTCTTTTACCCTTTCATTTTGAATAATTTATTAATGGTAGCCTATATGTTGAGTAAAGGTTTTTTTTCGTAATTATGTAAACATTCTTGGTCAATTATCGTAATTACGCAAACATTCTTGGTCAATTATAAAATAAATTTTTTCGTTACTACGCAAATATTCTTGGTTAATTATGAAACATAAATATTTTTATTCTTTAACAAATTACAAATACACTCATAAAGTTTGTTTAAAATATGAATTGGTTCTATAATACTAAAAATTACAATTATCGTTTGTTATAAATTTTAATTTAACACCATACCCAAGGGGAAAAAAAATATTCTCCTATGCAATAATAAATTATCAAAATTGTTTATTGAAAAATATTTCTCATTTCATGAAAACTTGTTAATAGACTTGATGATTCATTTATTAACAAAATGGTTAACAGAAAAATATTTTTCATATCATTAAAAATTGTTAATTTACTTAATGATTTGTTATGCGAGTATGATTTATGTATTAATAAAATTAGTCATTTGTATATATATGTATTTTGTTCTGCTTCTTTATTAGTTCAATGACTTATCTTAGTAGTTTTTTTTTAGATGGGAGAACTATCTTAGTATTTGTTTTATATTTATCTGTTGAGAAAAACTACGCATCATAATTTTTTTTTATTTTTTATAAATTCGAAAGAAATGTTGAAGACTTATAGATTCACCCAAAATGATATGGTAATAGAATTGGAGTCAACATCATTGGGTGTTTAACAAATTAAAAAAAATGATACATGTCATACCACATAATTCTATCATATATCTAATAATTTATTCTATTCAATTTCATAAAACAATATTTGAATTTTAAAAAAATTATCAAAATACAAAATTTAAGCATACTGTAATAATAGCACGTGCCGGGCTTGCGTAAACTAGTATATATATATATATGGGACTGCATAATTTTGCATTGGTGATGACAAAGCAGTGATAGTGTTGGTTTCTATACTCTTCTCATTTGATAATATTTTCAAAATATAGTTACGCTGTTTTTGGTTGGGAAATTTGGAAAAATACACAATTTCTCTTACCCTTTCCAAATCCTTTCCAAATCACCCAACCAAAAACAAACACAGCGTTAGGGATGATTTTGTTTCCATGCAAGGCTTCAAAAACTTGCAGGTGGGTGGTTACATGTAGGTGCATCTTGTTTTGAGAACCATTTTCTAGGAGCATGCCATTACTTGGCACAACAATTTGCTTTAATAATTCAAAAAGCATAGAGCTCCAGTATTCTGAGCTCGAATATGACACGAATATACTGAAACTGATTAAGGTTTTTACCACAATTCCTCGATCTAGGTATACTTTACACCATTTTGTAACTAATCTGTCAATCGTGTAAGCAATGCAACATCTCAATTGAATGTTACTATATACTTTTCAGTTGTGGTATGCACTAGTAAAGACACTCTCAGAGCAGGCTGCTTGGGCTCTAGCTATGGACCGAATGCTTAACATGGTCTCTATAAATGCCGGGCTAGTTCTTGGACCTACCATTGCTCAAAAGAATCCCCGAGTGACAATGTCATATCTTCAAGGTTCGAATGTTAAACACGCCTAAAATCCATTTTTCTTAGTTTACTTTACCTATCGGTAAGAGTGTTGTTTAATCATCTGAATTCTGATGCTACAGGTGCAGCGCAGATGTATGAAAACGGAGTCCTAGCAATAGTTGATGTGAAGTTTCTAGCAGATGTTAATATTCGTGCTTTTGAGGATCGGTCCACGTGTGGGAGATACTTTTGCTTCAATAAAATTGTGAATTCTGAACAAGAAGCTGTGAAACTTGCAGAAAGCTTGAGTCCTTTGATCTCCTTACCACCTAGGTAAGGACCATTAGTCATTGAGTTCTTAGCATTGCCATAATTTTTTACACCATGTTTTGGTAACTATTATATTGGGTTCTACTCAACTTACCATCTATTGGTTTGCAAATGCTGTAAATCGCATGTGTGGTAGGAAGGTGTTTGATAAAAACAATGACTTGCAAGATGCTCTAAAAGCAAGTTTTTTAGCAATGTATCACTGCCACTCTGCCACACATGGGATTCATCTTGCAAAAGAGCCTGAATTTTTCAAATCAATATTTGGATTCAAGGCTAGAATATAATTGGAAAATCTAGTGATTGATGATTATAGAAACAGTCCCTTCACATGCCAGAGGAAGGTTGCGCATATCTAACCCTTCTTAAACCCCCAGATCATATTTGTTTGGACAAATATGATTAGCATTTCTAGAATGGTTACTCCTAGGATTAGTAATCATTTAGATTGATTGGATTGACCAAAAATATGAGGGTTTGCCAAAATCCTATCAATTTCTTAATTTAGCCAATTAGTATGAACTTTTCCTTGGTCCTCCATGTTGTATATCGACCCCTTCTTAGGATTTAACATTCCCCCATAAGGTCATGTCCGGGTGGACTGTTAGTCTAGGCCCCAATTTTCTTAGCCAAATATGGAATTATGTATTTTGCTGGATTATTAATCTAATTCCAAGGTCATATATATCTACTGAAACAAACATGACCATAACGATGAGAATCTAATACACCAAACTGTCTTAGACAAGTGCCTGATGAAATTAGTGTCAAGTTGAAGAAAGAAAAAGGAAAATAAATTGGTTGGCGTAACAAATGTATGATCAGATGATTGTGGATCTAACCACTAATTTAATTAGGTTAGCAGTGCTCTCTAAATCTTGCCTCTGCATTTTGGGCTAAATCTTGGTCTTGTTTGTGAACAGATATGAATGCCAAGGGAGTGAAGTGTATGCTGAGAAATTGAGGAACAAGAAATTAAACAAGCTTGTTGAAGGCACTGCCTATTAGCATCAGCCATGCCATATTACATGCATTTTCTTTTTCTTCTTTTTTGTTTCTTTGATATTTTTTATGTATGCAAATATCATTAATGATCTTAAGACTTGGTAATTGTAACGGCTCAAGTTGAGACCCGATCCTTAGTCTTTTTCATGTAAAGATGGTTGTATTAAAAATGTTTTCTATCAAAAATTGGACTTAGCCTGAAAATTTTCTAAGTGTAAAAATTTGATTTTTCAAAACTTACGATTTTGAAAATAATTTTTGATGGTAATTCCTCATTATATATTAAATAGTCTAATTTGATTTTATGAAATTTTTCTACGAGGTATTAACCAATTTACTTCAACTTCAAACTTAGAAATTTCTTATTTTTGTTCTAAAACTTGGGAACCACTTTTTGATTTAATTGGATTTTGATTTTTTTGTATTTTTCTTTGAATCTAAATAGGAGATATTTCCTTATTTATATTGTAAATTTAAGTAAATGACTCATAAATTTACTTAAATGGTATATATGAAAATAAGGTTGATGCACAGAGAGTGCCTTAGGAACTAAGCCTGTGAGATTGTGACTCTTCAACAAATCTCAGTTCACTCGAGCGCAACAATGAGCACTCGAGCGATCTGTTCCTCACTCGCAGAGATGCCCGAAGCTCTCATTCTTTGCTCGAGCGCAAGATTGAGTGCTCGAACGATCTGTTTGGGTTCAGCCGGTTCTAAAGTCACTTTTTACTCCACCTTCTCTCTCTCTCTCTCTCTCTCTCTCTCTCTCTCTTCTAATTTGAAAAACCCTAGCCGTAAACCTTTGATTTCACCCATTTTCACCAAGAATCCATCTTTGATTGTGTAATAAAAGTGAAGAACAAGCCTAGATCAACATCTTGACCAATTAGTTTGCGCTCTCCTTGAGGTTTCTTATGGGGTCTTCATCTTGTAACTTCTATCTTTGAGGTAGGGATACTCTTAACTTCGTATATCTATGATTTGAGATATATATGGTATTTCCTTAGTTATGAATATGTATGAGATGATTGTGTTGCAGTAAATGAGTTTTTATGCATTAAAAAGGGGTTTTATCCAAAGTTTTGAAAGATTTTGAATATCTATTGATGATAAAGTTTGTTGATAATGAATATTTGTTTCAGGTATACAAATGAAGGAAAAGTCTTAAATTTTTATAAAACCCTAATTTTGATTTTGCTCTAAAGAAGAGATTTTGTTCAAATTGGACTATGAAATGTGAAATTGAGTTGGTACTTAATATTGTTGGACAATCTTTATTGTATTTGAAAAATAAATTATATTGTGTACTTAACAATAAACAGAATATAAAAGAAATAAAAGAAATGAGAGAATTTGTTTGATTAATCAAACCAGTAAAATAAAATAAAATAAATAAAACAGATTTTTATTTTGTTACAAAAACAAAATCAAAATCTGATTTAAATAAATAAATAAAACAGAAAAGAATTAACTTACTTGATTAATTTCTTCAAATAATAATCTGATCAAGTCTAGTGTTGGACACTATGTCCTTAAGACAGATTCGTCCTCTCCACGGTGCTTTCAGAATATGGACGTCTATCTCCCAGCATAAAATGATCTATCAATAAATAAATGCAGCACTACAATTTATTTGAACAACGAACACACTAAGTGGTTACACTCTTTCTCACAAAAAATAAATGCAGCAAAATGCAGAATATATTAGCAGAAGGGAAGTACGAATTTTCTGAATGAAAACATCAAATGAGGGCTGCCTATTTATAGATGCAGTGGTAGCTATTGGTTTTGAATTAAATAGGTGCAAACCTGTTTGGTTTTGAATTAAACAGATTTAAATCTGTTGGGTTCAAAATTCAAACAGATAAAAACCGAAGGGACCTGTTTGGGTGTAGAGAAAAATCGGAACAGATTAATTCCGGAAATAATTTGAATTCTGGGCAGTTGGACAGATTTTATTTAAAAAAATAAAATTAAATCCAAATGTTTTTTGCCCAAAAAGATTAGTATTGGGCCGAACAAGCCCAACCCAACCACGCCCCACGCACCCGCGCCTAACCCAGCCCGCTCAGACGGACGGCGGCAGCGGCGCGCGTGTGGTGATTTTTGGGTCCAATGGGTCTAACCCATTTTGCCCATAACCTCTCCCTTCTACAAACTTGGGTACCCCTTGGGGCACACCCCAAGTTCCAATCCTAAGCCTTGTAAACCCATTCAAAACTTCCCACCAAATCAATGTAGGACAAGCCTTATTCAAACTTTTAAGGATTTTCCACCAAAACTTCATTTCCATGGAGCACACTTTGGCTTCAATTTCCCATTCACTCGATAATGGTTTTGAGCAACCAAATGTACCATGTAAATCACAACGCGGCATAGAACGCATTACCACTTAAACCCGCCAACTTTGGCGTACGGGTCCCACCTAAATAAAGGACCAAAGTTAGGAAAAAATTTTGGTTTTACCCAGATTTTTCAAAACATTTCTAACAATCCCCCACATGAATAGAATTTGATGACAACGGAAGTGCAACAATATGTAGACTTTGTCGAAAGAGTATAAATCGAAAATATCTTGCATCAGGATAGGTAGTTTTCGGCCTTGAACCTTCCCAAGTGATAACCTATCGGACTTACTAGCTAACTAATGGACGCAATGCCTTGAATTATTCAGCCGTTTGTGTAAGCCAAGAAATAGATTTCACACAAAATATCTTCTAACACATCGTGGTTCTCACTGTTGTGTTCATTTTGGCCTTGAACGCTCCTGGTTTTCATGAGTGCTTCTAGAGAATTTAGTCTTTTCATTCTCATAGAGCCGGCCCCAGTTCAACACTCATATAGGTGATTCTTATTATGAGTATCTCCTTATACTCGTCTTGATTTTATGCCTAAATTAAGATATAAGTAATCATTAAAAGCTAAGCTTATCCTTATACCCCTGCAGATAACACATGTTGTAGATATTACTCTTACCATAGGAATGGGTAGGGAATTTTAATCCCTAGGTGATTTCTGGTGAGCCACACATAACTTAATTGTCCCTTTGAACTTAGTTCTTGGGATCTCCAGTCATATAAGTAGGGCTACCATTATGATGACTGTTATGTAATAGGCTTTAATCCCATCCCCTTCGATGAACTATACACTAGCTCTTTTGTCAAACCTTTTGTTATCGGATCCGCAATATTCTCTTTAGATTTTATATAATCCATTGAGATTATTCCATTTGACAACAATTGCCTTACGGTATTATGTCGACGACAAATATGTCGTGACTTACCGTTATACATATGATTCTATGCCCTGCCTATTGCAGATTGACTATCATAATGAATGCAAATAGCTGGCACAGGTTTTGGCCACATTGGAATGTCTTCTAAGAAGTGACGAAGCCATTCTATTTCTTCTCCTGCTTGGTCTAAAGCAATGAACTCGGATTCCATTGTGGATCGTGCAATGCATGTTTGTTTCGTGGACTTCCAAGAAACAGTAGCGCCTCCCAGAGTAAAAACATATCCACTAGTGGATTTTGAATATTTAGTATCCGATATCCAATTGGCATCACAATAACCTTCAAGTACTGCTGAATATCGAGTAAAGTTCAAACCATGATCATGAGTAAATCTTAGATATCTAAGAACCCGAATGATCGCTTTCCAATAGTTTTCTCTGGGGTTACTAGTGTACCTACTTAATTTACTGACTGCATAAGCTATGTCAGGACGAGTACAATTGATTAGGTACATTAGGCTTCCAATGATTTGGGAGTATTTTAACTGAGACAATGCATCACCTTTATTTTTCGATAAATAAAGACTGATGTCTACAGGTGTTCTAGCTACATTCAAATCATCCTTGATAAATTTATCAAGAATTTTCTCAATATAATGAGATTGAGATAATACATATCCATCAGATGTTTTAGTAATTTTCATTCCTAATATAACATCTGCGACCCCCATATCTTTCATATCAAATCTTTTGTTAAGCATTTGCTTAGTTGATTTGATCATGTTTTGACTGCTTCCAATGATAAGCATGTCATCCACATAAAGACAAACTATGACATATCCTTGGTCAGTGTTTTTAACATAGACGCACTTGTCACATTCGTTTATCTTAAACCCATTAGTAAGTATTGCATGATCAAATTTTTCATGCCATTGCTTAGGTACTTGTTTTAATCCATAAAGAGATTTTACAAGCCGACAAACTTTCTTTTCTTGCCCTGGTTCTACAAACCCTTCAGGTTGCTCCATATAGATCTCTTCATTTAGATCACCGTTTAAGAAAGTTGTCTTAACATCCATTTGATGTATTTCTAAATTAAACAACGCTGATATAGAAATAAGCATGTGAATGGATGTTATTCTTGTCACAGGGAAATATGTGTCAAAATAGTCCAGACCTTCCTTTTGTCTGTAACCTTTTACTACAAGTCTTGCTTTATACTTGTCTATTGAACCATTTGCTTTCATTTTTCTCTTGAATATCCACTTATAGCCAAGAGGTTTAGAATTAGGTGGAAGATCCACCAATTCCCAAGTATGATTTTGCATAATGGATTCAATTTCATTATTAACAGCCTCTTTCCACAAAGGTACTTCAGGACCTGCTATTGCTTCCTTAAAGCTTTGAGGTTCATTTTTTAACAGGTATGTCAGAAAATCTGGACCAAAAGATTTTGATGTTCTCGCTCTCTTATTTCGTCTTGGTTCATCATCAGTTAAATCCTGTTGGTCAAGACCATTACTAGTCTCTTGTGTTTGATTGTCATTAGTCTCTTGACTTTGTGTACAATCATAAGTTCTTTCATGTGAACTTAATTCTTGTCCTTTTTTGTAAGGAAAGACATGTTCAAAAAATACAGCATTCCTTGACTCTATAATAGTGTTCACATTTATATCAGGTATTTCTGATTTATATGTCAGAAACCAATGTGCACTACTATTTTGAGCATAACCAATAAACACACAATCTACTATTTTTGGTCCAATCTTAGTATTTTTAGGAACAAGAACTTCAACTTTTGTCAAACATCCCCACACCTTTAAGTATTTGTAAGAAGGCGGTCGACCTTTCCACAATTTATAAGGAGTGCTGTTGGTTTTCTTGTGGGGTATTTTGTTAAGAACATAATTAACAGACAATATTACTTCCCCCCACAAGTTCTGTGGTAAACCTAAACTTAGTAACATTACATTCATCATTTCTTTTAGGGTTCTATTCTTCCTTTCAGCAATTCCATTTTGCTAAGGAGAATAGGGTCTTGTAGTTTGGTGAATAATGCCATGTTGTGCACAAAATTCATTTAATGGTGCATCATATTCACCACCCTTATCACTTCTTAATATAAATCAGAATATAACATCCATCATTTGTTGACTATGGTGTGCTTGATTCATAAATTTCAAATCAAATTCATGAAAAATCCAAAATAATTATGACTACACAAATCAGAATTAATGTTTTGACAAAATCATATCCTCATAAAGATTTTTCCTAAGAAACAAACAATTCAAAAAAAATCCATTTGATTGTATATATTCTTGCAACTCATTTACGAATAAGTGTCACTGTCACAAAAATATTTGTAACAAAAGAAAATTAAATTATCTCATCTAATGCAAGAGATACATTCTCATATTAATATAATGGTTTATGGTTTAACAAATTCTACTACGCAAGTAAAATAATAATTGACGACATCTTATGTCACTGATTCAAAACAAACTAATAATTAACATAAAAGATTTCTTAAATTTATTTCTAATTAAATGGAACGATATAACTACTTAAATCTTCATGTTTAAATTTCTCTAGTGTTTAAACACCCATTCAAAATTGATTAGAAATACTCAAATTAATCTGCTTATGTACAAAGTCAACATATCAATTATGATTCCAAATCACATGAAATTATTTTTTAAGAAATAACTTGAGTTGATATCAATACATGCATATCAAACGCATCATATAAAAGAATAATTTAACAAAATAAATTTATCTTGCATGATCCTATAACTTGCAAAAAAGATTCTCAACCCAAAAATCCAACGTAAGTAAACCAGCGTGTTTTAAACTTTAAACTCCAAAACCAACAAAAACATACATTGATTTAATCAGTTTGATTTGTACACAAATAAACTAATTATATATATACATTAAAATGTTCTTGTGAATATATATATATATATATATATATTCCCAACTCATGTGCAGAAACTATTCACGATTACAGATCCACACACAGAAATAACATAAATGAAAAAACCAATAAAGAAAATAAACTTGCCACAAAGGTTTCTTCGTAATAAAAATGAAATTAGTTTGAAAAACTAATATTTTACTCCAGAATCAGACTCTTCCATGTATACTCACGATGGACTATGACAAAGTCAAAAGAACTAACACCCTTTCACAAAGGGTTCAATACATTAAGCGGCCTTCAAAACGAAACCTTAAGTCACGTACAAAATTAACAGATTGTGACCGAGACACAAAGTTACATAACTATACAAAAAATTAAACCATAAATACAAAATTTTATTTTGTAAAAATAAAAGAGACAAGAACTTTAATTAAAGAAAACTTAGATATTATTTCTGAAAACCAAAATTAATTTTCTAGTTACTAAAACCAGAAAATAAATTATAACACAAAATAATTTTATTTTCCTTGTTGCTAAAACCAGAAAAATAAAATACCACAATAATTTTCTGTAACACCAAATAATATTCTGCAATTGTTAATGACACCAGTATATTACTACTAGTTGTCAAAGAAAATAGACAGTATATTACTACTATCTGTCAAATAGTTTATAATTACTATTTGAATTTTCCAACCAGAATATCACTTTGTGAAAACACAGAAAATTAAATACAATAAAGATACAAAAAATTAATCTGTCTTAAGATTGTTGGACAATCTTCACTGTATTTGAAAAATAAATTATGTTGTGTACTTAACAATAAACAGAATATAAAAGAAATAAAAGAAATGAGAGAATTTGTTTGATTCCAAAAATCAAACCAGTAAAATAAAATAAAATAAAACAGATTTTTATTTTGTTACAAAAATAAAATCAAAATCTGATTTAAATAAATAAATAAAATAGAAAAGGATTAACTTACTTGATTAATTTCTTCAAATAATAATCTGATCAAGTCCAGTGTTGGACACTATGTCCTTAAGACAGATTCGTCCTCTCCACGATGCTTTCAGAATATGGACATCTATCTCCCAGGATAAAATGATCTATCAATAAATAAATGCAGCACTACAATTTATTTGAACAACGAACACACTAAGTGGTTACACTCTTTCTCACAAAAAATAAATGCAGCAAAATACAGAATATATTAGCAGAAGGGAAGTACGAATTTTCTGAATGAAAACATCAAATGAGGGCTGCCTATTTATAGATACAGTGGTGGCTATTGGTTTTGAATTAAACAGGTGCAAACCTGTTTGGTTTTGAATTAAACATATTTAAATCTGTTGGGTCCAAAATTCAAACAGATGAAAACCGAAGGGACCTGTTTGGGTGTAGAGAAAAACCGGAACAGATTAATTCCGGAAATAATTTGAATTCTGGACAGTTGGACAGATTTTATTTAAAAAAATAAAATTAAATCCAAATGTTTTTTATCCAAAAAGATTAGTATTGGGCTGAACAAGCCCAACCCAACCACACACTACGCACCCTCGCCCGCCCAGACGGACGGCGACAGCGGCGCGCGTGTGGTGATTTTTGGGTCCAATGGGTCTAGCTCATTTTGCTCATAACCTCTCCCTTCTACAAACTTAGGTACCCCTTGGAGCACACCTCAAGTTCCAATCCTAAGCCTTATAAACCCATTCAAAACTTTCCACTAAATCAATATGGGACAAGCCTTATTCAAACCTTTAAGGATTTTCTACCAAAACTCCATTTCCATGGAACACACTTTGGCTTCAATTTTCCATTCACTCGATAATGGTTTTGAGCAACCAAATATACCACGTGAATCACAACGCGGCATAGAACGCGCTACCACTTAGACCCGCCAACTTTGGCGTACGGGTCCCACCTAAATAAATGACCAAAGTTAGGAAAAAATTCTGATTTTACCCAGATTTTTCAAAACATTTCTAACAAGTATATATACATGTTATTGATTTGGAGTAGTTTGGTTTTCATCATTATGATGGAGGAGTTTAACTATGCTAATCATGTGGGAATCGTATAGAAATGAGAGATTTCTTTACTCATGGACTATGTTAAATTTCTATTTTTGTCAACGAATGAATCTTAAGAAAATTGAAATGTTTACAAACCCATGCATTGCATTGTATTGGTTTAATCTCTTGGATATTTGGAAATGTTTAAAGGGGGTAAATAGCGTAGGAGTCCGGGTAGTTGAGTCAAGTTTTAAAAATGGGTTAAGTATTGTATTGGTACCCATGCGAGGAGTCAAGATGCCCAATTGTTCGGTCTTGAGCTTATCGCCGAACGAATGTGGGAAAATGTTTTTGGGTGTCCATTGGCCGCACTGTTTCAGTAGTAGGCAAATGTGGAAAAATAATGTTTTTACGTGTCCTAGCCTTGCCCTTTTTAGAGTCGGCAAATGTGGAAAGAAAAAGGTTTTTAGGTGCCCATCGCCCCGCCATTTTTAGAGTCAGTAAAAGTGGGGATATTTTCAATATATATATATGTATGGTTTTGCGGCTCTTGCTTGGGACATCATTGTATATTTACCACTCCGTTAGTGATGATGAGTTTTTTACTAGAAATTATGCATTGAACATCATTGATTTTTTGTTTTATTTTATAGATTTGATTCATATAAGATATTACAGTGAAACCCAATGAATTACAATCATACCAATGGAAATCAAATACAATACAACTTTTTTACAAATGAACTCCCAAAGTGAGAGAAAGCCCAAATTAATATACGGGAAATAAGACCAACACGTAGGTGAGAAGATTCAAACTACTAGCCTCTTATTGAGGTGCAGGAGTTCTGGCCAATCGAGCTAACCCCGTTGGTTGAACATCATTGATTTTAAAAGGAGAAAAACATGGGTCTTATCATGGCATGTGTACAACATGATCATATGTTTCAATCATTTATATACTTTGTTAATGGTATTCCTACTGAGCACTAGCACACTCCAAATCTATCAAAACTTTCAGGATTTGATGGTGTGACTCTGCCCAAATGACAAGGCAGTGGAGATTTTGAATGAAGCACAAGAGCTCATTGGATGTTATGTATTGAAGTTCCGGGGCTATTATGTGTTTTGGGGACAAATGTTCATCTTTTTGTGTAATTGAGGGAATGCCCTTGAAACTTGTACACTATTAGGACATCTTTACTTTATTTTCTCTAACTCTTGAAACTATAATTTGTATTGTAAACACATGATGTAACCTTTTTGAATTAATTCAATGAGAAAGAGATTTACTTAACGAAAGACTATTTCTCTCAAGTGTGTTATCTCATGAGAAATGGATTTAATTGGTTATATCTGGATAATACTTCATAATTTTTAATTATATAAAAAATTATAAAAATAGGGACGTTATAGTAATCTTAGGTTAAATTTTAAATCTATTATTGTCATTTTTTGTGGTTGAGAGATTTTGGGATTTGTGAATAGTAAAGTGAAATGTGTTTCTGCATTGCATGTTTGGATTTCTATTGATTGTCCTTAAATAGTTTTTGCAATGCTAGCTCTGTAGTTCAAAACAATTAACATTTATTAGGCAACCATTTCGCCTATGTGATTGTCAAAGGAAAAGGAGGCATGAGATGTTTAAATCTCCCTTCTTTTTTTTTTCCTACCCAAACTTACTTTTACCGATGTGATTATAACTCTTTTAATAATTGTCATCCTCTTATGGGACTTGTGGAACCAATGCCATTAATGGATCAATATATTATTATAAATCTCACATTAAAAATAGGAGAATCCAAGAAACAAATACCATTAATATGTTGTGGTTTTACCATTAGCCATAACTAAGGTTATTAAAATCGAAATCCTACATTGGATTATTGGAGGAGTTTATAGAATCGGATCGAGAATCATAAAATCTTATTGAAATTAAAAATATTACGTAATAAATAAATATTTCTATAAAGTACACAAAGTAAGTCTAAATTATACTAAAAGAAAGTGAAGATACCGTGAAAAATATAATATCCATGTAAAATGTAAATATAACATTATATAATAAAAAACTCAATGGAAAAATTTTTATTTCATCAAAAAAGAAGGTGAAAAGAAGAGTTTTATAGCATAAGACTTTGCAATCTACAATAATATATAAAAAAATTGGAGATGAAAATATATTAAGAACCCAAAAGAATGGCTTGGCAGAATGATATTGTTTATCATTTGTGTGTACTTGGTGGAGCAAGTTCGAGTCACAAAAATAGTCTCTCCAAAAATTGAGGTAAAGTTGCATACATCTTGCCCACTAAGATTAAGGTTTTTTATTCCTCGATTAATTAGTTTTCTTAAATTACTGTAATATTTAAATATTTGTTTTCCTAATTTGTTTTTCTTAGTCTATTTGATTCAATATTACATTTTTTTAAAATTAATTTGGATCACATAAATTGATATTTAGACAACAAACATAAATTTATAATAAAATAGGCCATACAATACAAAACAAGGCTTGCAAATTAGATTAGACATGATCAAATTCATATCAAGATTCCATGATCCTATAAGATCTAATTACCAAAATCGAAAGATCTTACCTGTAAGGAAGAGTTTGTACAAGATCTGAATCGATTGTACCTAAATGAATTATAAGATCCGAATCGAAATTTTGATAGGATTTTTAGCAATCCATAATATGCTATAAGAGAACTAAGAGAGAGCCAAGAATGTTTACAATTCCCTAAACGATGGGTGTTTATAAATTATACCCTTGTGCCCCAAAACTACTGTAATTGAAGAACAAATCTAATTTGGTTTTGAAAGCAAATTGGATGCAAAAGCTTTTAACAATCGGCTAAAGCAATCTTCCCAAAGATTTTAGGGGAAATATAAAAAACATGGAAAGTAGGAAAAATAATTACAAAGTAATAGATGTATAAGTGAATCATGCATTGGATTGTGCAAATAAAACTTGTACCTTCATTACTTTGCAATTATATTTTCTACTCCATAAGTTTATGATATTCTCTCAAGATTTTACATAAATTCAGTGAAGTAGCACTAAAGCCATGCCATTTTTTATTTTATTTTTTTGAGAATCCAAGCCATACCTTACTATGGGAATGGAAACCAATATATATTCATGGAGGATAATGTTCTTCCTTGTTCGTTTTCTACTCATGCTATATGCTCAACTTAAATTTCAAAATTAGGATTTGAAGATTAAATTGAAAATCAAGCATTTTTAGATATTTAACAATAGTCATACAAAAATGAAAGATGTTTGAAAGAAAACTCAAGATATCAACTAGTTTTATAATAGTTGAAAAATTAATCATCGAAACACAACTTACAGTTGAATAAAATGGGGCTAAGAGGGTTTTTATTCACACAAAATATTTTTAATTATGATGAGTATAGGCCTACATGGAACAACCAGCCAACCCAACTCAAGTGCACATGGAACGATCCTCTAGTTGGACCCCTTCAAGGCCCAACGCAAGTCTGCCAACCCCGTCAATTGGCCGATTAGACTTGGAGACAAAGTCAAACAACTTAATCTCCACGAGCCTACAGTATATCCTGTTTGGTATAACTGTTAAAATAAATTATAAATTATAACTTAACAGATTATAGATTGTGACTTTAATCAGAAATTATTAATCTGTTTGGTGTAACTGTTGAATTATAAATTTAAGTTGCTGAATAGTGTTTGTTAAATAAGTTGTGAAGTAACTTTTTCAATCAATTTTTATTTTTTGTTATTCACTATTTGTCTACATTTCTCATTAAAAATAATAATAATCATTTATAGTCTATTTGGGTCTTTTTCTATTTTTAAAAAAATAAAAAATAAAAAATCTAAGAATATAATCGTAAATTAACATGTCCACAGCCGAAACTGATAATCAGAAGCATGTGATGAACAGTTTATCAGAATCAGCTTTTTTGAATTAAAATAAGTTGTTAGAATCAGAAGCTGTTTGAAATAAGTTTAACCAAATAGTCCAAAAAAACTTTTCTAAAGTTAGAAGCTATAAGTTGACTAAAAAAAGTCCAAACAAACAACCCCATTGGGAAGGCAATAAAAATCATACCCAATGGTTATCCATGAGGACCCTACCGAAATATGTGGGTTTTCCTTATTTTTCTATCCATCGGGTCAGTGATTTAGGTTTGGTTTGGTATCTTTTAAAAAAATTAAAAAATTACTATCTTATTTAAATTACATCATCTTTTTTAAATCACATCACTTCTGTACCACATTATTTCAAACGCAACCAACATCTCATAAAAAAGTAAAAAGTAAGAACTTTCCAAACAACCCCATTTAATTCTCCATCGGGGAATGGGTCGGGTATGGGTGCTGCTCATTTCTCCGTATGTGTTTTGAACCTTTTGATTGATTTTTCTAGATATTCTTTCTTCTTCCCCAAACACGATCATCTCGCTGAAGGGAAGAATTTCAAAATCTTCATCGAGAAGAAACCTAATTCCAATTCCTTTTCCCAATCGGAAAATCTAATTCCCCTCTTTGGAAAATCCAATTTTCGTAGACAAACCTCGATCGATCATCATTCCCAAATCTCCCAATTCTGACTCTGTATCTTCTAATCATCTCCGTCTAGGGCTTTTTTCATTTCACATCGGATTGGTCACTTTGATTCGAAGTTTTGAGGAGCCTCATCACTTGGTAATCGCTTTTCTCTTTCTTCTCAATTGCTTTGATTTTTCTCAAATTTGGTTCGATTTGGATTGTGGGATATGGGTTTTGTTTGTGAGTTGTATATGGTTTTTACGATCCGTATTATAAATTTTATTATTTATTGTTTTTGTTATAGATTTTGTTGCTGGTTCTGTTTTATATTCTTATGTTTGATGTGCTTCTTATTGGTTCACTTGTTATGAGTAGTGCTTCAGATTTTTCCACCAAGATGAATAATATTGAGTTAGTACATCAACTAAACTTCTTCAGCATGTATTATTGTTCACAAACATAGTTGTGTAATTGAAAATTGCATCATGAATTGAAATCCTAATTTTGTGAATCGTAAATCGAATTGAATCGAGAATGGTTAAGATTCAAGGCTTATGCACAGATTAGTCTTGATGAAATGCTGCTGTTGCTGGAGTGTTGCTACTGCTGTTAGAGTGTTGCTGCTATAAGAAATTAGAGTTGAAATGTCAAAGGATGTGCATTGTTGAATTGGAGTTTTTGTTGTTTTTAACTTTTGTTTGTTTTTTTGGTTTTTTTTTTTTTTTAGTTGAATTAGTAAATATAGATGTCAATGAAATTCGATTGAAAAATTTGTAAGAAATTTGGGTCTGATTACATTTGAGTTATTGATTTCGTTTAATATTAAATCTCTCTTTTACATGATTCTTGTAAGATTTTGTTTTTTCTTTTATTGTCTTTGAAATGTTCTGATGTGGCGCCATCAGATGAAAACACTCATAATTATATAATTTTTAGTTTTTTTTTTTCAATCACTAAAAACTTATTCGATTGTCTTAAAATTATATATTCAATTACTTTAAAATGAATTAATTAATTAATTAATTAATGTGTATTTGATTTTGTTGTTAAGTTAAAAAAATTAAATTAAATGTATATTTAGCTTTGGTTGTGAACCTTAGGGGGGGAAAAAAAAGGGTCAAGTTCGGTTGGGGAAAATCCAAACCCATTAGAGGATGGAGAGAGTAGTACCCATGGGGAATGAGGAATGGGAAAAAATAATTATAGGAGAATGGAGATAGGGAATTAACAACCACCCCATTACCCTCCATTGCCATCCCTATATAGCATAGCACAATCACACAAACAAGTCGTGTCCTCTGTTTGTCTCTCCCCTACCACCTGATTTTGTATGTGTACCACCACCCACATCTCAATAATGATAGGCCACGTGGAACCCCTTGAGATGAGGAAGGCACACCCCTAGCACACACCTCCTTTGGCAGCTAAGAATGTACATAAAACCATCATATATATCCAATCTATTAGTATCTTATAAATTTCTACATTACTTTGTATTTTTAAGAGACTAACTTATTCGTTGGAGGACGCTTGAGAAGGACATTCACCAGTTAGTTCTTAAGGCTTTTGCTTGTAGGTCAGCCCCAGTTGACTTGAGTCTGCCAACTCTTGGATTCAGTGATCATCTTAGGCCTACTGAATTGATTGATATATGTAAGGGATCATCATAGGCATTACTCTAACTAAATTTTATTTGAATTTTAATTTCTCTGAAGCCAATACTTCAATCCATTAGTGGTAAAGAGAGATTGATCGATATATGTAAGGGATTTAATTAAAATTTCTAAAGTGATGTTTACGCGTAATGAAAAGTTTTATAATTTAATTGTATAGCATACAATAGAACACTAGGACTTAATTCAAAAGTGGATAATCTTTATAAAAAAAATTTCATAATATTTTTTTCATAGTTCCTAACATTACTCATTTAGTTATTAAATAGAATTTAACATTAATGAGTCTAACCTGAATTTTTTTTAAATTTTAATACTGTAATTGAATTCGGACTCAGATCTGCGGATTGTATTCAGGTTAAAAACCGATTACAAATCCGACCCGTCAACAACACGGAAGTGTAGGGGATAAAAATCAAAGGGAAGACTAGAAAACGACGTCGTTGGGAGAAGCTAGAGGTTTCTGGAGCCACAAGGTTTGTTTTCTTCCATCTCTGTTAACTCACGCAAAAAGCGGCGAACACCAGAAACCCCAACTCACTGAGTTCGGAACACGAAGAGAGAGAAAGAGAGAGAGAGATGGTGGTGATCGAACCAGCACCGAGTGAAGAAGAGAGAAACACTGTCAATGTTACTCCCAAATCGAAACCAAAGCCATCAAAAGCAGTAGCAACCGAGTCGAGCTCGAGCCACGATGCAACATCGGCTGCCGGAGACATCTCCGACGGCTTCGAAACCGCCAGCGAAAGCGATTTCAATGGCGGTGATGAACAACAACAACAACAACCACAACAACAATCTGTGTCTCCAAAAGATGACTCTCTCGAAGCTACCTCCAACGACGATGAATCGATACAGGTTCTCTCTCTCTCTCTGTATATATATGTGTGTATATATGGATAATTGATATGGTGTTGAGGTCAGTTATTTATTGGATTTAACTCCTACAAGTGAATTGTTCCATAAACTTGTAATTTTTTTTTTTTTTTTCTATGGAAAGTGATGTGAATTAGTTATCATTTTTTGTGAATTGTTCCCTAAACTTGTTAGTGAATTATGAATTGAACGATTGATAATTTTTGGAATATGACAATGCACATTACTTTTGGTTATCTAAACATAAATAATCCATTTTAGGGGGATGACTTTTTGATTCTTACATATTTTTTATGGATATGTAAATGGAAGGATATTGTTATTTCTTGATGTTTTGAGAACATTACGTATGAGTGTTTGTTTCATGGGATTGGACTCCATGTTCAATAGATTTACTAATCTACCGGTTGGTTAGAAAAGTAAAAGTCGGACTAATAGTTAAATACACATCACTTCCAATCAAATATTCCAAAGACTATTTATGAGTAATAGTCGATTGCATTGCAATCCTCCCTTATCCACTCTGTTCAAACAAACATTGTGTTGTCTAAGTGAGCTTAAATTAGGGGAAATCTCAAATCAGTTGACAGTGGAAATCTCAAGTCCATCTTGTGTTTGGTGCAAGTCTTTCCTGTGTATCAAATTTGCACCCAAAAGATTCATGTGTGTTGCAATGTTTTTTTTTTAGTCCCCTTAAATTACTTGTACCTAGATATATATATTAAACTTTAGCAGACACAAAGTCGCAGCATGGGCATCAGCATCAGCATAAGCAGTTGGTCCTGTCAACAGCACCACGTGCAATCCCCAGTGTCACCTTTGCCACAGTCTCCCCTTGTGCCAAGCACCATTTACTTTGCAAACTGGCGTAGTGGTTCCATCGTTGTTGATATCACCATCAACATCCCTCCTGTTGTTTATTGTGCTGCATTGTCTACCATTTAGTGCTCCAACCTTCACAGCCATGCTAGTGTCCCCTCCAAACCAATACATCACCAATGTAATGGTTTAGGCTACATTGCTACAACTCATTTCAGGGGTGTTCCATGCCATTGACTTCAATCCAAAAAGCCCTACATGGAATACTTCTTCCTTTTCTTTTCTTTTCTACTTTTTCCCCCTTTTTCAAAGATGCTCGTGAACTTGTTATAGTGTTTGGGTCCAAGATAAACCATTTTGCAAAATTCTATAAAAAAAAAATTTTTTTTTAAATTAAAAAAAAGTCTATGCTACAGGATAAACTAAGCTACTGCTGCATTCAAGAAATTATTGAACCAAGCTCAACAATTTATTTCTTGACCTGCCTACAAAACTTCTCCCTGCTTGTTCACAACCCTAGTCAGCCTTTCTGGATTTGACAATCACCATGTCAAAACGTGGGCATGCAAGAAGGCACTTGTGAAAGCTGGTCATTGTATCGAAGCAATAGAACTTGTTATGCCACCAGGGGAATCTTTCTGTAATAAATTTAAAAGTCGAGGCAAGAGATCTTTAATCTGAAATTCTCTTTTTTATATTGATGGCAATGATTTTCTACCTTTTGCCTTTTTTTTGTTTTGTTTTGTTTTTTTTTTTTTTTTTTTTTGGATGTAAAGTAGGAATGCCCACTTAGACATTTTCAAACTCAATTAAGAACAGTGATGATCTACATTTAAGTATGCTGCTTTACAAGTATACATTTGCAGGTCTATGCTGCTTTATTTTATTTATTTGCTTGTTTATTTTTGCTGATAAGTATATCTACAGGTCTATGCTTGGGGAATCTGATTGGACTGCTGATTTGTTTGTTGATATTTCTTGATAAATAGATGTTTAAATCATGGAATTATTGTTCTTCTTTTGATACTATTTCGTAGATAATGGTTAAATCATGAGTTTTTAATATTTGAGATGTTTGCTTACCTTTGTGATCTTGATATATGTCTTTTCAATGGATTGTGGTTAGTGGAAGCAGCTGCTCTATCATGCATTGTTCTGTGTAGCATTATAAGGTTAAACTTGCAAATCTTTCCTTTCTTGTTTGTGAAGCAGAAAGCGTTGGTTGAAGCAAATGATGCAAAATTGGATGGTAATAGACTTTTTGGAGATGGGCAGTATGAAGAGGCATTGGTGCGGTATGAAGCTGCTTTACAAGTTGCACCAGAGATGCCCTCATCTGTTGAAATACGTTCAATATGCCATGCAAACCGTGCAATATGTTTCTTCAAACTAGTATGTTCTCTGGTCATGGACAACCATTATGCTATGGATTATTTTACACAATCAATTTTTCAGTTGAGTTTTCTGTTTTACAGATGTAGGATACCACCTCTGGGTACTGCTAATGAATATGTTAGGCACCTGACATAATGCAATAGTCACATATTTTTATTTTACTTCAGAATAACGTTTTTCTTTTTTAAAAAGGAAACAATAAATAGTTTTTAGTCAAAGGCAAAGGAAGGATGAAAAGGCAAAGATTAACATTTTTCTTTTCTCTCTCTCTCTCTTTTTTTTTTTTTTTTTTTTTTTTTAAATTTTAAATAAGTAAAAAATGGTAAACGATGACATTGAATTTTTCAATCTGAATCCTGAAGGAAAGGAAAAGAGATCAATCTCTACCACCTTGAAAATACCAAATAATCCTAGATACACCAACAATTGGAGAAAATAGATCAATAATATTCTAACACAATTATTAGAGGTTGTCAGTGGTGGTTTCATTAATGTCCAATGCCCCTATTGACCCTGTAGAGTTCAAATTTGATGTTTGTTATTGTGGAAGTTTGGGTCAAGTCGGTATTGGTGTCTTTCGATGGACAAATGATTATATTCTTCTTAAAATTCAATGAAGAAGCTGATAAAGTTGAACAGCAATTGGGTTTGCTTGAAGAAGAAAAAAACGCTGAGCTGTGCTAAGATGTTTAAAATTAGCCTAGCTCATCGGGGTTGCTAGAGGCTAATGGCTGTTTTTCTAGCCTAAAAAGCCTTCCCTGTGTGAAAATAGTTGAATTTTGTAATTAAGGCAATAAGGTTGAATATGGAGAGAAAATAGAGACAGGAAAGAGAAAAGAAAGAACACAAAGTTTTAACCGGGTTTGGCCAATATAGGCCTACATCCACACACACAAAACCCTAGGGGGCTACATCTTTTATTCACTTGACTTTAATACTCTTGTTTACATAATACACCATATATATAGAGTATGAGATACAATCAAATCCCTTTAATTAAGGAATTGAAATAAATCAAAGATACAAAAAATCATAGTATGCACAAATATGGGATCTCTATATATTTTGATATCTTCCATATCTTCTGATATCTTTGACAATATAATTTTTTTCTCCAATAAAAATGGCATTATATATTTACGATAGTTATCCTTTGAGTTGTTTGTGTTGTTCCTTTAAATTCTGGGGCTGAAACTTTGTTTCCTATATTTTATTTTTCTTTTTCTTTTTTTTTTTTTTTTTTTTTTTAATAAGAGAGAAAAGAAACAGCTTTTAATTCTTTGAATTCCATCTGTTGCAATTGTTGTTTCTTCTACTATCGCTTTCTTTTGTTTGTTCAGTCCAGGTTGTTTGTCAGGGCATTTGTTGGTTTCCTGGCTGAGATTGTTTCTAATCTTTTTGGGTGTGCGACATATCTCAGGGAAAAAATGAGGACACAATAAAGGAATGCACAAAAGCATTAGAATTGAATCCTAATTATGTGAAAGCTCTACGTAGAAGAGGAGAGGCTCATGAAAAACTTGAACACTTTGAAGAGGCTATTGCTGGTAAATTTAAATTCAATATCTGTGTGCTATTATCAATATTTAAATTTTAAAATGATAGCTACCTGCAGGTTGCCTTCACTTTCAATCTGACATTTACAGTATCTCTCTCTCTCTCTCTCTCTCTCTCTCTCTCTCTCTCTCTCTCTCACACACACACACACACACACACACACACACACAGAATAACTAACTACACATGCCTGCTATGGTGACAGAATATTGGAGTCATTTTCTTATATGATGTTCTGATCCTATTCCTTGGTATTTCTTTTTTATCATCTCATTTTATGTTTCCACCCTATTGTCCTACAGATATGAAGAAAATCTTGGAACTGGATCAATCAGATGTCCAAGCTAGGAGAACCATTCAACGTTTGGAGCCATTGGCTGCAGAAAAACGTGAAAAAATGAAACAAGAGATGATTGGTGAGTTCAAAAACTAATGTGTAGTAGGTTTTTCATTTTTGCTTCTCATGTTCATGTGCTTTGATTGATAGAATCTGTTAGTTCTTTTGTTTTTTTCCCTCCCTATTTCCGCTTCGTGATTTTAGAAAAACAACTGCTGGAACTAATTGAAGTAAGATGAATTCCTTCATGGAACAGAAAGGCAGGTCAAAATGGATTAGAATCATAACTTCCAAACTAACATGAGCTCCCTTTCGCTTTTTAAGTTGGTTATCTATCCTCCGTGGGTTTAGCTTTATTAATAAGCAAATGAAACCAAGTTTTCTTAAAAAAGCCTAACAAGCACGAACACTACTAAGAAGGTGGTGTATCCGTGTCAGACATTGTTGACACTCATTGGACACTTCCCGACACATGTCAAACACACGTCAAAGCGTGTCACATTATTTTTTTGTTTTTTTAAATTTGACCCGAACACACTTCGGCCAATTGGGGGACACACATGTCCATCACTTGAGCACACATGAAACACATTACAAGTATGAACAAAAATAACTTACAATTCAATGATAAAAGAAAAACTCCGTAGATTTATGATGAATAGTGTTACGTTGTATTTTTTTCTTAATTATCTTTGAATGAAATATATATATGTATGGCATATAATAAATATACGAAACTCTATATTTATCAAAAAAATAAATAAATAAATATATGAAACTATATATTTTGTGTGCGTCCCTCACATGTCATGTCCTACATTGTTTAAACATTGTTATGTCCATTCCATGTGCCTGTGTTCGTATCCATGTGTCTATGTTCGTGCTTCTTAGCTTTGTTCCAATATTAATGAAATCGGAGCTTTCAAATCCCATTGTTCTTGTAAAAGAAGGAAAAATGTTTTGTATTATTGCATAGGCAAGATGAATATGTGCGGATGGAAGTATATCGTTTGTAAAGTCCTCTTGGCAGTATAGTAGACCCTCAAATGTTGTGAGACCTCTAGAGGTGGATGGTAAGAACTAGGGCTCTCATAAAGGGATCAAGAGATCAAGTGGCAAGGGATCTGTGCCCAGTATCACATGCTGGCAAGGGATCAAATGGCTCACCCTTCCTAGCTTGACAATTCGGAGGTAGAAGGCTACTATTGGCAGTGGCACCGAAATTCTCAGAGGTTGCAGAGGTAGTTGAGCATGCTCACAAGTATAGGCAAGTATGGAGCGCATAACATGTCCTTGTCTGCACTTGGAGAATGTCTTCTAGTGAAGATCTTTGTTTTTGTAATGCTGGTACGGATGCTCAACTCTAGCCGCCAAGCCACATATCCTTGGAGGTCTTGTGGAGGGTTATGGGGTCAGTCGAGCACCCCATGGTTGTGTCACCAACGTCGAGGGGTTTCCTTGACCCTACTCCGACCTTAGACTTCAGTGAGATCATTTGTGTCTTTTGGACCGAACATTGGAGATAAGGGACTGAGGCATAGAAGAGACATGCTTGGGTGGAGAATGACCGAGTTAGGGGTATTGAGTGTGTCTTAATGTGCAGGGGAAGTGACGCTTGTCTAGGCAAGTGGACAAGTGCTTCTGGATAATTGTCACTGAGTGTTTAGGCTTGAGGTATGTTAACCTTAGGAAGCATGGCTTGACTCCGGAGGGGGTGAGCATGTGGACATATGTGATTGGTCTAGGTATCACTTCACAAGGCTGACATGAGGGTTTCTAGTTTGTGGAGATGATGATATGACAGTGGCGTACCGTTGACATAACGTGCAACCTTGGAGACACATGTACCACAATAGCAAGGCTTGCTCTTCTATAACACTACTTTAGAAGGCTGCTAAAGTGAATGAGTAAATATAGATGATCACTTTTGCTTCATAATCTGCATAGGCCATGAAGCAGAGAGTTGGGATTGAACCAAGTGAAGTAGGTTGCCAGGCCAGTGTTGCAGAGGTGATAATTTTCCACACAGAAATGATTAACAAATACCAAACTAATAAAATATTAAAAAAACAACTGCCTTCCTGTTCTTTAAAGTAATTCTCAAACTGATGCTCTTGTTTACTTTTAACACGTATTCTCTTGCTGCAGTTGTTAAAACTTATGGTCCATTATTTGCATCACTTTCTCATCTTCACGTGATTGCAAGAACGAAAAGGAACATGAACAGATAATTCTGATGTTTCAAACAAAAACTGGTATTCATAAGTCTATTTTTTGAAAACAGTTTTGAGAATGACAAACCAAACAAAAATGCTTTGCTCCTCGCTTACCTTTTTTATTGTCTGGGAAAATGAGGAAATTACTTTGTCAATAATGCGCTCCAAATGATTTCAGCCTTTTGTTTTTCCAGCATCCTTGTATCTTGCACATAGAAGACCTCATACTCTTTTTGGTTAAGTACTTGTAAGTTTTGGTCTCCAAGGTTGCACGCATTTCCCACACAATTGCATTTTCAAATTTTTTACTTTTCTCTAATTAATTACACTGGTGTTTTGACGTCTCTTAAAAAACACACAATATTTGCCTTCTCCTTGGGAAAAATGTATCTTACCAAATTATTTGCTCATGAGCCATTTGGAATCATTGATAGGTTCAAGAATATTTTCTTTTGGTGTTTTCTTTTTCTTTTCCATGTAGCTGGAGATGAAGTTCTCACTATAATTTGATGATGCTACCTTTACAAACTTGTGTATGATAGAATGGTTACTGTTATATTCCATTCTACAAACATTTGTAGTCAATGTTAAAAGTTAAGCTTGGGCAAGTCTTCGAGCTTCTGGTTTTCTGTTTCATTGTTTATTATTTTCGCTCGAGTTGGGAACTGCAAGTCTTTCATGAAGGCAACATTTTGCTGCTGCACATGACATTTTGCAATTCTACAGTTTCTCTTATGTCAAAAAAGCGAACTTACGAATTTTTATGTGGAGCAGATAAGTTGAAAGAAATGGGAAACTCTGTTTTGGGCCGGTTTGGGATGAGCATTGACAACTTCAAAGGCGTTCAAGATCCAAGTACTGGTTCCTATTCGATTTCGTTCCAACGCTAGTTATGGTCTGTTTGTGTTCATCTCAATTCATGCTTGTCATTGGAAGAAACACTACAAGGAATGTGGAGGTTTTTGACATCATGATACAAATATGCAGTGCTCGTATTTGCGGGAATTTAGTTAAAACTGCAGATGCATTTTGGGGTTCCACACTTCAATGTTTACATGGCTTGGTGTTTTAAGGTGGATTAACAAAAACTCCTCATATTATTTTTTTGATTGGTTGCAAGTATTTATATGATGGAATGGCAAATATACTCTTCACTTATAATTGTTTTTTGATTGGTCAAGTATTTTGAATTGGCTTGATAACAACACCATTCAAATTATTTTTGGTAATATTGATGAAAGTGAATCTTATACACTTGACCCAAAAAAAAGAAAAAAAAAAGAAAGGGAAATTAATAATAAATCCTAATAGTTGGATGGGAAATTAATAATAAATCCTAATAGTTGGATTTAATTTTTATCAAGTACTCTCGTTTGGGAAAAGATTATTTTAATAATTTTTTGATTTTTTATAAAAAGATGTTTAGAAAAATAAAGGAAGTGATGTGATAATTTATTTTACAGTGTTTTTTTTTTTTTTTTTTGTGTTTTGGTTAAAATATTTAGCTCTCAAACGAATGTTAGTCCTAATAAAATTGTCGTTAAAAATAATTTTCTGTGATAATGTTTTGCATGTCTTTAAAAATTGGTAGTTTGTGATTTTTTTATCACGATTTTTATAAATTATCGTTAAAATTTTTAATTAGTGACTTTTTTTATGATAAATTTTTTAAACTGTTGTTAAAAGTTAAAAATTAATAGTTTTTTTTTTTTTTGTGATGAATTTTTTAAACTGTCATCAAAATTTATAATTAGTGACATTTTTAAGACAATTTTTAAACTATTGTTGAAAATTAACAATTAGTGACTTTTTTAATAGTGTTTGATGAAGAACGTCATTAATTATCATAAGATCTATTAGACAATAAGTTCACCTATTAGGACCTATACGTAAGTCTCTCAAAAATTAACACCAATGCTACAAATCTAGAAAAAATAAGATAAATTACTAGCCGGTCTTAATAATTCGACTTAATTCTCATTAAGTCTTTTCAATTCATCTTTGAAAATTGGTACTAACATAATCTTCATTAAAAATTGACAATTAGTTATAGTTTTTGTGATGTCTTTCTAAATCTGTCACTAAAAATTGACAATTATGATATTTTTTTATATCTGTCGCTAAAAATTAATAATTAGTGACGTTATCTTGTAATGAATTTTTTAAACTATTGTTAAAAATTAACAATTAGTGATTTTTTTTCTTTTTATTTATAAAAACACCGCTAATTATCACATGATCTATTAAATAATAAATTCACCGATTAAGACTTGCACGTAAGTATTAAAAAAAAAAAAAAGGAAAATCTTGTCACAAGTTTTTAGATGGCTCTCCTACAGAAACTTGGTGTATTAATTTTCATCTGATTTAATACTCTTGGTTGGTTTTTTGGACCAAAGTGTTTGTCACTTTTTTTGTTTTTTGTATGACCATGTATTTCCTTTTCAAATTCACTCTAATACTTTTATCAATCCTTCACAGCTTTCTCTGCCCCAACCTTCATCTCCTCTTTTACCCCTCTTTGTTTCATTCAACGTTCCACAACTATCATTCGCATACACTCCAGCATCACACTCTATTTGGTTGAGATTTTATTAAAAAAAAATAATAATAAATATAATAAATTAAATTTTAAGAACTACTTTGGTAAAGAAATGAAAAAATTCAAAGACACTTCCATACGGTTCTCATTTTTTAGGCAGAAATATTTTTGAAGATTCAAAATTATATTTTTTAGTATTTATATCAAACTTGTTTTTAATTATGTAATATAACAACCAACTAGCATTTTTTTCATTCAAAATTAAATGGTACTTCGTTTTGAAAGTAAATTGAGAAAAATTACAAACATTCAGAGTCACGTGAAAAAATAAAAAATACTTTAAAAGCCAAACGGAGAAAATTGTGAAACCAAAAGGGGCAAAGTATAATTTATCTTTTTTATTACCACAAGCCATTTTTTGTTCAAAATTAGATAGAAATTTGTTCTGGGAGTAAATTTCGGAAAAATTACTAACATTAAGGACTAGAGTTAAAAAATAAAATAAAATAAAATCATGAACTTCAAAGGACGAAGTGTAATATACCCTTTATAACAGTTAACAACCCACCGCTCACAGCTAGTCCACAGTTATCAATCATTGATTTTTGCTTGGACAGTGAATGTCATTGATGAAATCGAAACAACTTGAACATCTCTTCTTTCTTTCTTCTTTTTTTTTTATTTTAATTTTTTAATTTTATTTATTTATTTATTTATTTTTTGAGGAATACATTTATTACATTAAACTATTGTTACAAGGGCTCAATTACAATTCTATTCAACAAACAAAATTATTAGAGCTTCAATTGTATGAATATCCAGTTTGCCGCCAAAACCACTGAACCTCAAGCCATGTAACATACAATCTTACCGACAACAATGGTCTTACCGGTATTGGACCAATATTTAAGTTCCCTCAATATCATGCTTGCTCGTAAGGCGTTCTCATCGATCACAGCATCAATATCTTCATGCAAGAGCTGCTTCTCAACTTAGCATGGCAGAATGCTGCTCTAAGTACTCTTTGCTATTCATCTCTGTCAATCTGCAATATATAATAGTTACCATCATTAGTCAGAATGACAATATATGTGCATCCACTATCCAGATTTGACTACTCTTACAAACCCCAAAACTTTTTTTCTTTCTTTTTTTGGGATCAGGAACTGAAAACTGTTTTTGAAAACAATACTAAATGGGCTCAAAGTAACCTATGTCGATTTTGTCTTTGCTATTTTCGAAGTAGGAATTAAACTGAGGCTTGAGCTGTTAATGAAACTTTATTGGTCATTCTAAGTGAAGAAGGTAAAAATAAAGAAGGATACAACAACAGAAAATTGAAATAAACCGGATTTTCCAAATGCAAGCCAATGTTCAAGGGCTCTCTGAATACATGGGGCAAATTCATTTTCTTCCAACTAAAAACTAGGAATCTATTTCAGATATGAGAAAGCAGAAAGTTTTCCAACTATCTCCCAAATCTAAAGCTAGTTCTTTTTTTAGAACTTTCTTATGTCTATCTCTTGAATAGCGTGCTCTCGATAACTACAGAGCTACTGGCTTAGGGTTCTGAAGTTTAGAAAGTAAGTTTCAAAATAATTATATTTCTTTTGAGCACATGTTTCGTTGCAAGAACATTTAAAAAGAACATAGTCATACTGTTAAAAACCTTTTTGTTTTTTTTGAACTACCGTTAAAAGTCTGGTTAGATATTCAATTTCATCTATGTTAAAAATCTTGTTAGATAAACAATTTCATCTAAGTTTGTGGAGGGTCAGCAACCATTTTTAACTGTTGTACCAAGCATTTCACCAATCAACCATCTTTTTAAGAAATACAACTGCATTAAGTCTATCAAAATTTATGTTGGGCAACAAAATGGATGGCTCGAAGTGAAGGCTATAGGAGAACGGCCACAAGAAGGAATTCTATCTATATTAAAGTTTATACGCTATATCCAAAAAGGAAAAAAAAAAAAAAAAGTATTGCAGAACATCATACCTACTGATAGTGCGATCTTTTACAAAGCCCAACTCATTGTCCACGCAAAGATCCAAATCATCATTTTTCCTCGATCTTGAAGAAGTTCTGGGAGCCTTTTGTTGAGCATCAGAGATTGTCACAATCTTCTCAAAAAGTTCAAGAGGAGTCCCCTCAGCTGTACACATCAATCTGGCTTTGTTCTCATACATCACCTGTAAATACAGTGAAGTTAAAAAACACACAGAAGCCGGTTGGAGATAAAAATATGCTTTTAACATTATAATGTTCTGATTTTATGCTATGTCCCTTCCAAGAGGAGTAAGGTTTTGTGGAGTTCTAGGGCATAAATGGAACCCAAGTACCAAGTATTTATGTCTAAATTATTAAACTCATAAATAATCAAACAATTTGGAAGAAAGGAGACTAACATCAACTAGAGTGACAAACCGATATGCTGCTGTCCTATTGTGGAGTCCGAAAATTGGTACACCATCTAAAGCCAGCGTATGAAACCTCTCTGCCAGAAAGGAATACCATTGGATAATAATTTTTTGTAACAGGAAAAAAAAATAAGCATAATAATTGATAGGTACGGAAAGATTTTGCAATGAATGTAAAATCACTTAAGTTTAGAAAGAGCATCATGGAAGCTATTAGCCTAGTACTTAGGAGAAGTATTCGTTTTCTTCCTCTTATTGTATTTTTTATTTTTTTATAATCAAGAACCCATCCTAGGCAAGGCCCTTTAGACCCACGTCAGGAAGGTAAAGTTAAGGTTCAAAGGCCACCTTCTAAGCCAATGAACTGGGCAAACTGGAGGGGATTTGAACCCTCATCAGTAACATGGGAAGCATACCCATTTACAAAGTTCTATTGGACTTTATTCTTGATACTCAATCACTGAAGTTAACAAAATAGAGATTCATCCCAACAATTTGGTGTTGGGTATTGAATTTTAAGGAGAAGACAAATTTGAGGTTTGAACCCACTTACTGAACAATCCAAAATAGTCTGCAGCACCAAGTGGTTTGTCACACAGTTCTTCAAAAGGAAAATATGCACATCCGTTAGCACCCAGTGGAACCTGAACAGTGGAAGAAAAATGAAATAAAACTGCTCTCCCTGTCTTATGACTTAACAAACTGAGGATGATGTAGACCGGGCACACACCAATTGTTGGTGAAGATTTTATTTATAATTTTACAAATTGTAATATTTATGTTTATTTATTTTTTCTGCTTTAGGTTAATTAGAAATTTTATTAATATTTAGTATTCTATTTTTGAAGGGTGGGCCTGGCATAGCGGTAAAGCTATCCATTGGTGACCTGGTGGTCACGGGTTCGAGTCGCAAAAACAGCCTCTCCGCTTGCGGGGTAAGGCTGCGTACATCAACCCTTCCCTAGACCCCGCTTAAGCGGAAGCTTCGTGCACTAGGTACGCCCTTTTTTATTTAGTATTCTATTTTTACTAAGTATTCAGTTTCCTTTTTCTATTAGGGTTAAGTTTCCAAATAATATTAATAGTCAGTTTCCTATTTTAAATTAGGCCTTCTAGCCTAAAAATATTAATTCATTGCATTGTAATCGTTAGCTTTGGATTATTGATATTGAGTATTTAAGGCTGTGGCCATTTGTGTTAGGATTGTGACCCCCTTCTTCTTCCTCTCCCTTCTCTATTCTCTTTCTATTTTCTGTAGTGTACCACATCAGAGGGATTTATATCAAATACCTGTAATGTCCTCCCCATAACAACTTCCACCTGCTGTGGATGTGCCGTGTGTTCCCCAACTAAATGTTGAAACTTTTGCTTAAGAAGACCAGTTTGCTCTTTCCCAACAAAGTAGAAACCTTGCTCAGCCTAAAGTTCAAGTGAAATATAACAAGAAGAATTTATATGAGAAGAAATTACAAGGTGAAATTGCAAACATGATGTTTTAACAAGTTAAAAAAAAAGAAAAAGAAGAGAGTTAATAATGTCACCGAAGTCATTTTCCGGTAATCTGTTGATGATCCAATCTCATGAACTACACATCTTTCCTACATCAAAATAAATTTCCAGGCTTAACTAAATAAAAAGTAAAATAAAAAAATTCAACATAGACATGGTCAATGAGGCCTTAAGTTTCTCATCTACAGGAATACCTTCAACGTGGAAATGAATGGTAGAAAAAGATCTCTCTGCAATCCGCCTTCATAAAGGTTGTCTGGAGCACGATTTGAAGTAGCAACAAGAATCTATACTTGCAGACATATACAAGTTTTATTTCTCAGTCAAAAATCCACATGTCCAATGCATAGAGCCTAGAGGGCCGTAGAAAAATTAGTAGATCAAACTACTTACCAAGCCATTGCTGAATAAATGTCCAAATAAACGGTTTAATATCAATGCATCAGCAACATCAGTCACCTATGAAAAAAAATAGAAAAATGGAACTTAACAACAGGAACACAGAGTAAAAGGCTAGTAGATACCATCCATGATGATAAAATACAGAAATGATGCTGCTATTTTCAAGTTCCGACATACCATAAATTCGTCAAGGCATAACAAAATTGATTCATCAGATATCTCCCCTGCTACAACTTCAAGGGGATCCAGCACACCCTTATGCTTCTGCAATTATACAATACTATAGCATTAAATTTATACTTCAGTACACACCACCTATTTCCAAGTAAAGTCGCCAAGAAGAAGATGAAAATTGGTCCAAAAGAAGATATTTTCGACTAAATTTGAAAGTATTTTTCAGGAGCCATAGTCCATGAACTTAAGATTTAGCTATCTTGACCACCGATTCAGTGAAATGAACGGCTAGAGAAGAAGATCACATATCCAAGATTTTTGTCATATGACATTTAGCTAGTAACTCATCTTGGAGACGCTCACTGGCTCATTAAAAACTCTGACCTAATTGCTAGTACTAGTGTCAATTACTTGTGGTGCAAATGACAAGCGGCAAACAAAATAGTCAATTTGTAACAAACTTTCTATCTAGTTTGCAGTTAGAAGAAATATGGATAGTTCTTACTTGCAAGCGGCTGTGGACATCCAACATGAAATCATGAAAATGAATCCTCTTTTTCCTCCAGCTGCTAGGCCTGAAAGTATAAATACAAATTACGAGGAAAAAAAAACAATGAATAATAATTGCTTAGTATTCCCTCGGCATTATGCTTATGATTTGCAATTGATGGGCAGCTCATGTTCTCATATTCAAGTCAATTTTAAGGTCACCTATAAGGCAAATTAATTATGCACATCAAACATACAATTGATCAAAAAACAAGTCCATCAGCATGGTTTTTCCTGTGCCTACTCCTCCATAGAGATAGAGTCCTTTCACAGGTGAGTATGAAGACTGTGGAATGAAACGGGACCACAACCACCTACTCCTAAAAATGAAAGAAACAGTGAATCAATGACAATGAAGTTATAAACTCTATTAAAAATTGACAACTCTAGTTCATAAAATATATATATATATATAGTAAAACTCAAACAACAAGATCATGATCTGCCTTATAAGCAAGTGATTCAGGAATCAGGAAACCAAATGAACAATTACCTGCCAGCTTTCTCAGAAGCTGCATACCGATCTAACAGGCACACTTCAGCTGAATTGGCAAGTTCATCATAGAGTCTCTGAAGTTCTCTTATGGTGCCTACCTACACAATCACTGTCAGTATATCCTCCGCAAAGTTTTCAAAGGTGAATGCATAACCCAATGCATTTTAACCCCTCATGAAGCAAGGTGTATGTTTCAAGGCATCAAGGCGTAAGCATTTTTTTATTTTAAATTTTATATAGTACATATAGAAAATATTTTACAATAGTAAAAAAAAAACGTTAAAATTAAATATAAAGGTGTGAATACATTTTTCTTCAATACATTGAACATTTCACTACAAATAAAGAAGCTTGCCCTCATCGAAGGTAAAAGCAACATTCTTAGTTTTAGTTATCAAGCTTCTCAATTAAGCCTTAGCTTCGTGTTTTTTTTTTTTTTTCTTTTTATTGGTCATGTAATTGATTTTTTTTCCAATGGAATATAATTACAAAAGAGGTTCACTTTTATGTTTAAACCATATATTAGATTAAGTTAACAATAGCCCAAAACAAGTTCTCCTTATACGTACTCCTCACATGCTTATGAGTACCAGGCGTATGTGAAGTGCACGCCTCAAACTGTGATACACAAGCCTTTGGGGAGTGTAGCCTATACATGACTCGATGTGACCTTCATAACACTTCTAAAAACTTTTTGATTCTCAAATAAAGGAAAACCAAACAAATTAGATAATACATATGGATTAATAAATCACTCTCACAATTTATACATCTTCTACGTAACCATTTAAAAGTACTTTTTCACATCCAAGAACCAAAATTGCATTAATTCTAGGTCTTAAAAGCAAATCAAATGATACCTAGCAAATAGCACATTAATTCTAACTACTACCCCGCCAACAACAAAACTAATTAATGCTAACAAACACAAGCCATGTAAGGGAGTGACAGCATGAATTTTCAAACATTCACAAACCAAGGAAAATTCCAATCGAAGATGAGAAACTTAACCTTCTGGGCTGGAGAAAATTCGGAAGAGACATACAAACTACTAGCTTTTCCTTTGAAACTTATAATGAAACATGAAGAGTGAATTGATTGCAATACCTGACAATTATCCCCATCCACAAGATCACCCACTTCAATTCTACGCTCATACTCAATCAGAGGCCCTGCTTTGCTTACTTCTACAATCAAATCAAATTGAAACCCAAATCAAAATGTCAACATCATGCTAAAGATTATTTAACAAAATTGAAAAGGATAAAAAGGCAACCTCCATTAGCTACTTTAGCAGCATCAGCAAACAGAGCTCTTGAGATCATATATGGATATGAATATCTACAAATTTCAGCATTGTAGGAGAATCTGTAGACAGAGCAAGTACTAGCCAAATAATTTTGTTTTCTTGATAACCCACTTAAGATAGTATATCCTCGACGCCGAAAAACTGATTGAAATTGTCGAACAGATCGAACAATTGTTCTCATCTTCAATCAGAACGAACCAATCCTCCAATGTTGAAGTGCTTCAGGAGTAATTCACAAGAACCGAAATGCAAAAAGTTCTGAAACAAATAGGACTAAAATATTATATTTTGTTATCATATTGGTAGAATAGAATATATTCTCACGACTATACACAATTATTAACCCTTTAGACAGTTATGCAACTCAGAAAAGAACTACTAAAAAGTAATATCAAACTGAAAAAGTGACAAATGTTAAAAAATAAATAAATGTAAAACAGGGGATAGATAAGAATAAAAAATTACATAAGAAAAACAAGTTAAATGTGAGCATTCACGTCACCAAAGAAGATATATATATATAATAAAAAAAAAAAAAACCCTAGATTATAGTAATCTAACTTCAAGATTACAAAAACCCAATTGAAATTTCGAAAAATAACACACACACATACACAAAATATCAAAGAATGATTATTGATTTTATTTACTGTTTCCAATCAAAAGTAAAACCAATATTTTTCACCAGAAAATAAAGTATTTTTAAAGAACTAATGAAATTTACAGTAATAAAGGAATTGAGAGAAATGAACGTACAGATCTTTGCCTTAGCTGAATTAGGTGAAGAATCCTAGAAAATTGAAACACCCAGAACAGTGTTGAACTAAAAAAAAAAAAAAAACTGATCTTTCACAGATTGAACAATCCTATACCTATGAATGAATGAATTTATTGTAGAGACATGGCTATATATATTTATGTATATGTATGCAATGGATTTGGAAGCAACAAAAACAGAGAAACCTAAATCTCGGGAAGTGACTCGATCAAAGAGGAGAGAGAGTGTGAGCGAGAGAGAGAAAAATACAGAGAGAGTGCGGCGTGGGAAGTCCTCTATCTATATTTCTATATTTTCTTCTTTTCTTTTTTGTCTTTCGTATTTAGGAAGAGCAGCCCCGCTGCAGACGCCAGTGAGGTGGCGAGCCCCACTGGCCGAAAAAAAAAAAAAAAAAAGTTATTTTTTTAACCAATCCCAACACGCCACTCCAGTGGGAGTCGACCCGGATCCGAAACATTAATCTTAGGAAGAGCTTATAAAAAAAAATAAAAAATAAAAAATAAAAAGTATTGTATGATGGAATAGTTTGGCTAACAAACCGGCTAGTTGGTTATAGAAATAGTTATTGAAACTGTTTTTTCTCTTTAATGTTGTTTTTTTTTTTGGGATTTGATGAGAAATTTAGAAAAGAAAAAAAAAAGGTAAAATATAAATATATATTTATATTTTACTTAATTTTACACACATTTTCATTTTTACTTTCTTTTTTCAAATTCCTCCTTAAATTTTCTGACCAAACATAGCGTAAAAAAAATTAATTTGTGAAAAAATCCAAAACAGTTTTATAATATGAAAAGGGACACTAGAATATATTTTAATTGTTAAGGTCATCTAGTTCAATTTTTACAAATTCATGTGAGTGAATTTTGAGTGAAGATCCACCGTAATGATAGTTTTGTGGTGTAATTTGTAGTGCTTTTGGTGAGAGCGCCACACGTCAAAATGAAAGGACTGGAAGGTTGAGATTGTGTCTCACCAATCCACGTCGTTTTAGATTTTTTTATTTTTATTTTTTTATTCAAAAAAATTAACTCATCACCCAAGCTACATACGGAATGGGAGCTAACATTTTTAATCGATACACATTAATATAAACAATTAGTTTGAATAAGTAGTGGAAGTACTGTATCAGGTATGACAGCTAATGTTGTAGATCTAAAACTGATTGAAAAGTTACTTCAAAATAATCGGCTCATTGTTCTAAATGTTATAAATGGATTCAAAAAATCTAAATTCTTGAATAATTTATCATATTTTCACATATTATGTTTTCACTCATACTCTTTTTGGGAACTCCTATATCCATCTACAGCCTATCCTAAGGACTTACATTGGATGTGGGACGAAAGGTGGATAGCTACTAGTGTTTTATCTTTAAACAATTAGTTTGTAAACAATTAGTCTGTAAAAAATATTTTCAAGTCTAATTAGTTTGTATTGATTTCAATTAATTCTATTTTCAAGTCTAATTAGTTTGTATTTGGTATCAGAGCCAAGTTAATGATGATGTTAGCTTATTGATTAGTTATTTCTGTTTACATCTTCTCTATTCTATTTCTGTAAATTGCTTCAAATCTTCTTTATTCTTCCCAACTTATCACCCATTTCGAACTTTGCTAGTAGCCACCCACCTTTCGTCCCATATCCAGTGTAAGTCCTCAGGAGAGGCCGTAGATAGATATAGGGGTTCTCAGAAAGGATATGAGCGAAAACATAGTACATGAAAATATGATAAGTCATCCAAGAATTTAGATTTCTTGAATCCATTTATAGCATTTAGAACAATAAGTCAATTATTCTGAAGTAACTTTTCAGTCAACTCTAGATCTACAACATTAGCTCCCATACCTGATTTAAAAATTAACATGTATACCAAAAAAAAAAATAGACTTAAAGTATTAATTAGTTTGTATTTGGTATCAGAGCCAAGTTGATGATGATGTTAGTTTATTGATTAGTTATTTCTATTTACATCTTCTATATTCTATTTCTGTAAATTGCTTCAAGTCTTCTTTATTCTTCCCAACTTATCATCCATTTTCCACTTTACTAGTAGCCACCCACATTTCATCCCACATCCAATGTAAGTCCTTAGGATAGGCCATAGATGGATATAGGGGTTTTCGAAAAGGGTATGAGCGAAAGTATAGTATGTGAAAATATGACAAGTCATCCAAGAATTTAGATTTCTTGAATCCATTTATAGCATTTAGAACAATGAGTCGATTATTCCGAGGTAATTCTTCAGTCAGCTCTAGATCTACAACATTAGCTTTCATACCTGATACTGTAGTAAACGAAGAAGAACTTGAATTTCAATATTTAAAAATAGATTTAGGATGGAATATACCAAAAGTACCAATTAAAGAAATTTATAAAAACAAGTTTTCTCAAATCTTCATTCAATATTGATCTCCAACTAAAAACTGTTGAAAAAGTTTATACTTTAACAAAAGTACATGAAACATGTCAAACATTAACTAAAGACTCTATTAAAAAGCATAAGTCAACTGGTCATAATTTTATTCATATTGGACTGGTACAAGTTGTAGTCAAACCTCTATCTGTTAAAGGCATAAACTCATCTGTATTACTCTGCCTAAGAGATGCTAGATTCAAAAAATATCACACCAGTATATTAGGAATGATGGAATCTGGTCTTCATCAAGGTCCAGTTCATTTTAATTGTTTTCCTTATTCCACGTTAAGTTTAAGTGATCCTCACATATTAAAAGCCCTTACTTTAAATATTCAAGTTTCTGATGAATTTACTGATATGCTAGAAGGTGCCCATTCTATCGCTCTAATTTATCAAATTTATTATAAGTGCATACGAACCAATTTAAATGTCCATGCTTTAGTTAAAAGTCCTAAAGATAAAACACTACTTATCCAAGGTAGTACTTCTAATGCTAATATTGATGTTACAAAAATCATCCTTTGGAAAGATATTACTCTTCCAGATAGATGGATTACAGTCAATGAAAATTATTCCCATAAAAACCAATACGATAGTAATGATTTACATCAAATCCAACAATATGATGACGGATCAGTCCATATACGTTTAGATCATTTAAATTGTAGTCAATCTTCATGACATAGTATCTCTAGTCAACCTAATGATGAAGAAGATGAAATTTTTAGTACACCATTATTTACTCGCAAAGATAGAAATCTTCAAATCTCTCATAGTAAACTAAAGGGTATAGACACCTCTTCTACATCTCAAATTAGTAAACTTGTTTACTCTACACAAATTCCTAATGAAGAAACTGCATCTCAAGAATCGCCTACGCAAACAGATTTTGAAGTCGTTCCTCCTGTTAATCCTCGATTATTAACTCTCAAAAAACAATTTACAATTGACCTTAATAAATTTTATGATGAATTCAAATCTAAAGATAATAAATTAAAACGACAGACTTATAGGTCTACTTATAATCAACAACAACAATCCAAAATAACCAAGAAATGATATAAATTTATGAAAAAATTATGTACTGAAGTCAACTTCTTTGATTATCTTGAAAATTATTATCACAACATAAACACTATAACCAAAACTAAATGGAAAACCTCCACTAATACTACCGTTTCATCTAGTCATCCTCCTTTAGAAACCATCCTGATTGACCATAAAGGCTCCACAATAAATGCTTCTCCTTTTAAAATACCTGGTGATGAATATGAAATTAAAAAAGTTATTGAACAAAATAATTATACCAATCAATATTTAAAAACCATTGATAAACAATTAGATAAAATTGAAGCTACTTTTGAAGATTATTCAAATAGTCATACATTAACTAGTAAAACTTTGGAAAAACCACTTATTAATCTTCCAAGGACTAGGAATTGATTAAGTTTAGTCACCCATGATACGAATACAATTGAAGCCATTAAACAACTATTTACCAAGTTATCTACACCTTCCAAAGATAAAGGAATTACCGTATTAACTCAACAACTACCTATTAAAATTGACTCTGACTCAAACACGTCTACTATTATGAAATTAGTCAACTAGAACAACAATTTCAATCAACTAATCTTAATAGAATAGTACATCCAAAAGTTAATCCTACTACTCTTACCAAAAATTGATACATTAAACCAACACCACCTGATAATTTGAAGAAACTAATATCAATAATCAATTTTCTGTTTCTACTAAAAAATTGTATGAATGGAATATTGATGGACTTAGTGAAAATCAAATTCTTCAAAAATTAAATCACATATCCATGATAACAAATAGCTATCTTAGTAATTATCCCCATTACACTCAACTTGAGATAGTCTCTCTACTTACCTTTGGTTTTACTAGAATGCTTAAATCATGGTGGGACAAATATCTCACTAATGATATGCACGAAACTATTCAACATGCAGTCCAAGTCGGTGAAAATGAATTCCCTATCTTTGATGAAGAAATAGGAATGAGTAAGCCTGATGGAATTAATACTTTAATAAATACCATTATTAAACATTTTATCGGCACACCGACTAATGTTCATTCTAGAATCAATGATCAACTAAGTAATTTAACTTGCCCGACATTAAGTGATTTTAGATGGAATAAAGATGTTTTTACCTCTCGCATTATGCTTCGCGATGATTGTACTAAATCATTTTGGAAAGAAAAATTCATTATTAGATTACCTAATCTTTTTGCCCATAAAATTCAGGATGTCCTTAGTCAACCTACCGACGTAATTGAATATGATAATTTAACCTATGGTGATATAATTACTACAATCCAAAAAGAAAGATTAAAAATGTGTATCGATATGAAACTTAGTCAAAAAGCCGCTACGAATAAACATAAAGCTAGGGGTTGTTTGGGATGTCCTAAATAAGTACACTTTTTAACTTTTTATAAAATATGGATTGGATTTGAAGTGATGTGGTAGAGAGCTGATGTGACTTAAATAGGATGATGTGACTTAAATAAGATAGTGACTTTTTAACTTTTTGACTATTTTTGAAGATGCCAAACTAAGCCTAAATATGAATTAGGTAACTTCTGTAAATAGTATGGACTACCTCCTGTCGCGCTATCACGTCGAAAACATACTAAAACTAAATCTTCACATAAATCACATAATCACATACCAAGTACCGTAAAAAATATTCACCTACTATATTACCTAATAAATATTATGCTAAACCCAAAAAGAAATATCCCAAGCAAACTAAATATTTTAAGAAGTCCAAATCTACCCAAGATGTCACTTGTTATAATTGTGGTGAAAAGGGTCATTATTCTAATAAATGCAAAATTAAAGAAAAACTAAAAGACAAACTTAATCAATTACAAATTATTGAAGAAAATCAAAGTCAAATATTTGAACTATTCAAATTAACTAAGACCCCTAATCAATCTCCTAGTACATCTAGTCACTCATCTAGTGATACTAATCCCTTAAGTAATACTTCTAATTACTATTCTTCTAGTGATAATACTGATAATGATTAGATTGAATTAAAATGTAATGATACTTGCTGTAAACAAGTCAACATCCTTAGTAAATCACAACAAGAAGAAGATTCATTAATCGAATTAATTAGTAAATTAGATAATCCTAAATTAAAAAGAAAATACACTAATAAATTAAAATCTTTATTAATCAATCAAGATAATAAACCGCATCAGGATAAACCAATCATTAGTCTAAGTACTACTTCAGAAAGATTCCGAAAAGATAAACATAAAGAAATAACTTTACAAGATTTACAAAATGAAATCAATCAAATTAAAGTAACTATTAAAGAATTAAAAAAATAAAGACAAATCATTAGAAGAAGAAATTGCAATATTAAAACTTAACAAAAGTCTTAATGATTTTCAACATAATAATGATACTTCCTCTGATGAGTCTAATACTGGTCCTAATCCCAACCGTGTTATCTTTCATGATCAATCAACTAAATCTCATAGTGAACATGATAATCAAGAAAGTAATCGCTTAAACACAGTGGGTGTTTGAGAAGTGGCTTTTTTTTAGGCTTTTTGGCTTTTTGGCTATTTTAGTAGGCTATTTTAGTTTTTGTGTTTGGAAAGTTGGGTTAAAATTTTGAGTTGATTGGTGTATTGAAAATTGTGTTTGAAATGATGTTTAAAGTTGAAATGACATATTTGCCCCTACCTTATTTTTTCCAAAATTAATCTATAGGGGTAATATCGTCATTTAACCTGTCTGAAGCCTACACTGTTGGTGACAGTGTAGGCTGCTGTGCTGTTGCAGCCGCTGCTTTTCAATTTTTTTTTTTTTTTGAAAATCAATGATAGGTGAGGCTAAAAGGCTTTTTTGCCATTTGAGGCTAAAATAGCCTCTCTCAATGGTTCTCAAACACCCCCCATAATCAACAAAATCCATATTCAAAAATGGCATTCGAAAGTCAAACTAGTTATTAATGATTTTGAAATCTACATCGTAGCCCTGATTGATACCGGTGCATATTTAAATTGTATTCAAGAACGCTTAATCCCTACGAAATACTATCATAAAACTAGTGAACAACTAAGTTCTGCTAATGGAAGTCAAATGCATATTAAATATAAATTACCCAAGGTACATATTTGTCAAAACAATGTTTGTTTTAAAAAATCATTTGTTTTAGTAAAAAACATGACAGATAAAGTCATTTTAGGCACTCCATTTATTTTCTTATTATATCCATTTACCATTACTAATTATGGTATAACAACACAAGCCTTTGGTCAAACAGTAACCTTTAAATTTTTAACTCCTCCTGAAATAAAAGAATTAAATCAATTAAAAGAATGTTCCATATCTTAATCTATTAATCGATTAACAAAACAACTCAAATTTCTCAAAGAAGAAGTAAAATACAAAAGAATTGAATCTCAATTAACTAATCCAATTCTTGTTTCCAAAATTGAACAATTTAAAAATAACTTAGAAACTACAGTTTGCTCTATTTTACCCAGTGCTTTTTGCATCAAAAAAACATGTAGTCACACTCCCTTATATCAAACATTTTAATGAGCGACTAATTCCTACTAAATCCAGACCAATTCAAATGAATAATGAATTAGTAGAAATGTGTAAAAAAGAATCAATGAACTATTAAAAAATAATATCATTTGTAAAAGTAAGCCACCTTGGTCTTGTCTAGCTTTTTATGTTAATAAAAATGCTGAACAGGTGTTCCACGATTAGTCATCAATTATAAACCATTAAACAAAGTTTTAGAATGGATACGATACCCAATCCCAAATAAAAAAAGATTTAATAAAAATACTTAGCCAAGCTGTCATCTTTAGTAGATTTGATCTTAAAAGTGGATTTTGGCAAATACAAATTCACCCTAATGATCGATACAAAACTGCTTTTACTACACATTTTGGTCATTACGAATGGAATGTAATGGCTTTTGGTTTAAAAAATACACCAAGTGAATTTCAAAATATCATGAATGAAATATTTAATCCCTTTAGTCATTTTTCTATAATTTACATCGATGACATCTTGATTTTCTCCCAGTCAATTGACGAACATTGGAAACATCTCCAGTCATTCCTTCACATTATTAAACATAATGGCTTAGTCATTTCTGTACCCAAGATTAAGTTATTTCAAACTAAAGTCAGATTTTTAAGTTATGACATCTACCAAAATACTATTCTCCCCATAAGTAGATCTATTGAATTTGCTTCTAAGTTTGTTGATAAAATCTTAGATAAAACTTAGTTACAAAGATTTTTAGGCTCCCTTAATTATATTGCTAGATTCTATCAAGACCTTAGGAAGATTTGTCAACCCCCTTTTTTTCGATTAAAAGATAATCCTTCTCCTTGGTCTTCCACTCATACTATTATTGTTCAACAAGTCAAAAAATATGTAAAAACTTTACCTTGTCTTGGTATTCCTACTGAACATTCATTCAAAATCATTCAAACTGATGCCTCTGATATCAGTTTTGGTGGCATCCTCCTTCAGAAAGTCACTCCCCAGTTATCTGAACAAATTGTTCGTTTCCATTCTAGTATTTGGAACAAAGCACAAAAAAATTATAGTACTATTTAAAAAAAAAAAATTATCTATTGTATTATGTATTAGTATATTTCAAAATGATATTTTAAATTAGAAATTTTTACTACGTATTGATTGTAAAAGTGCCAAGTATGTTTTAGAAAAAGATGTTCAAAATATTGCAAGTAAGCATATTTTAGCTTGTTAGCAATCTATACTCAGTATCTTTGATTTTGTTATTGAATATATTCCTGGTAGTCAAAATTCTATCCCTGATATCCTTACCCAAGAATTTTTACAAGGTGGATAGTCTATGCCTACTCCTTATTGTTCCACTCACAAATTACAAGTCACCCACTATCGTAAACTTCTTCGTTGTTGTGCTGTTAAAATATCCTCTTTCATCACAAGTCCATAGTCATTAAACCCATTTATGATAGAGTCAATAGCAATAAAATCATCTACCACTCCTACATAAACAACATTGTATCCCTTGATAAATGGGGTCTCCCTTTCTTACTTCGAGATCTTCTAAATCATAAGTTACAATACAGTTATTATGATTACATTGATACATGGTTCAAAATCCTCTTACACCAAAATGAGTTATACAGTCACTCTTGGTTCTTCTCTTTTGATCATAAATTCAAGTTAGAATTTCCTTTTTGGTTTCTGAGGTGGTGGTCTCAATATGGTGCCATCCTAGAAATTATCCATTCGAACTTAATGGAACAAGTCATTTATTTCTCTTCAGTTTATAGATTGAGTCAACACAAAGTCAGTTTCCCATATTGCTCCATTTTATGTCCAAATACAAAGTCCCATGAATATTCAAATGGCAATACAATATTTCTGACGACATAGTCATTCGATAAAATTTTGTCAAATGGTGGGATGCATTCAAAAACCCATCGAATTATTGATCAAGTCCAACAAGAATTTCTAGTTAATATTCATACGCCTACTCCAACAATAGTCAAGTCTGCCCAGTAGAACCCAACTGCTTTAGTCACTCAAGACTTGGAAGCCCAGCATCAGGTTCTAAGGCTTCCAAATCCAAGTCATCCAAGTCCAAGCCCAAGCCCAAAGCAAAGCCCAAGTAAAAAATAAGCAATAAAGAACTCATCCAAATAGCAAAGTTATTATTGGCCCAAGCCAAGTCACAAGATGAAGATAATGCTTCAGATGAATCAACCTCTTCCGAAACCTTTGCTAGTCATGATCCATATGGTCCACAATTCCAAGATGCTTAAGACCCATATGCTTAATTCAGTCATTGGATTTTATATATACATCAGCTTCAATCACTACACTTACTTTGAGAAAAGCTGCTGATATATATATATATATATATATATTGATTCCCCATCAGTCAACTGTGCAGTCAAGCTTCTCCACCGAAAGCAATGAATAGTGGAAAAAGTCACTATTCACTATTCCAATGACAAAGACAAGTTAAAGATAGACAGCTCTCAATCAGTCACTGAAAGTAGCTGACAGCACCCATGTGCCTACTACTTTCTAGTCAGATTTGCTTTTGAAATCACAAGACTCATAGTCATCGTCTTCGTCTATAAAAGAGCTTCTTCAGTCAGATAGAAGGCAGAATTCAAGATTTTAGAATTCAAAAAAAAAAAAAAATTATCTCTTCCCTTTACTCCCTTGCTGTAATTTCAAAACAATTTTATCTTTCTATTTTAAAGTTATGTATTTTGAAGTCATGCTTGCAAGCTACTTCCAGTAAACAATTGTAAGTTAAGCCTTGTACTTTCAAGTTTCAATTAATTCTATTTTCAAGTCTAATTAGTTTGTATTTGGTATCAGAGCCAAGTTGATGATGATGCTAGCTTATTGATTAGTTATTTCTGTTTACATCTTCTCTATTCTATTTCTGTAAATTTTAATTAATTCAAGCTATATCCAAATACAAACTAATTGTTTGGAATATTCAAGCTCCCATACCGGCTCTAGATCTAAGTTTACTGGAAGTAGCTTGAAAGCATAAGTTGGCTCTGATACAAACTAATTAAATAACTCATCAATAAAAAATCTAAGTCTAATTTTTTTATTTAAAAAAATTAAAATTAAAAATTTTTAGTTTTATTTATTTATTTTTATTTGTGGGTGGAGAAGTGTTGTGGCTTATTTTTCTACTTCTGCTTATTATTTCATTCACCTATTTTTAAGTGATTTGTGAGGTGTGGCATAAAAATTGAAAGGGCACTCGGTTTAAAAGTATAATTTTGAATTTTTTGTGTTAAAGATTCAGACTTTAAATTACTTTATCTATAAGGATAAACTCATACAAAATGATCAAACTATCCCAGCTATATATATTCTATTATACACAAAACACTCTTCTACACACACATACTCTCTCTCTCTCTCTCTACCACCGTGGTCACTCGTCGCTCGTCACCGTCACTGTCGCGGTCGTCTCGTCCTCCTCCTCGTGCACGGCGTCTGCCAAACTAGACTCATTGACAGTTCAATCTCACTTAGATTTGGTTCTTCGGTAAATCTCGTTCTTCAATTTTGTCTCACTCAGATTTGGTTGTACAGAAATCAGCAGAGTCGGCTCCACTGTGGGAGCCATGCTACTATGGCAGACATCGCCATCGCCATCGCCATCGCCGTCACCGTCACCATAGTAATGCTAATGAGCGGAGATCAAGTGCTTGTAGGTATAGATCTGCAATAGAGGAACACGAAAGAGCGAACCTGTGGATCATTTATATATATAGATATAGATATGTACATGTCACGACCCAAACCCGCCCCTAAAGGTTTGGTCCATGACCGGCCCGTACATAGGCCTCAAAACAGAATTTTAAAATAATATTTAACCACATACGGGGCCTTAAGCGGAAGCAATATCAATAAAAGACAACATCCATTGAGCTTGTGCATACATGATGGCTTAATTAGATTTAAGCATTTAAATACATTCCCAAAGTTACATATACAATTACAGAATTATACAGATCTCACACACACTTAAATATGACTCCAAAAATTACACAACTCCCAGTAATCAAAATTAAGGCCTCAACACGGAGGCGTACCCCAGGCGGCTTGGCAGACAGGTAGACCTCAATACAATTCTAGTGTCAATCCCCAATGGCTCACCTACATAAATATACATAAAAACGGAGTGAGCAAGGCTCAGTGAATAATAGCAATGTAAGGAGATGAGTTAAACGAGCATAGACTTAGAGAATGTAAATATGCATATCAAACCATACACAGATCTTATTCATAATCATATTTTAAAACGGCCTCAGGCCCACATGTAATACAGAACGGCCTCATGCCCATATATAATACAGAACGGCCTCGGGCCCATATATAATACAGAACGGCTTTAAGCCCAGAAATGATACAGAACGGCTTTAAGCCCAGATGTGATACAGAACGGCTTTAAGTCTAGATATGATACAGAATGGCTTTAAGCCTAGATAATACAGAACGGCTTTAAGCCCACATAACGACAGCTGTCCACATATTGTAGGGTAGGTAGAACATCGACATGTACACTACCTCCCTTGGCCTCTGGCCATGAATCATAATCAATTTACATCATAACGGCCTCAGGCCTAACAGATTATACAGAGCGACCTCAGGTCTAACAGATTATACAGAACGGCCTCAGGCCCAATATTAGCAAAACAAAATAATCCCATATTCATAAGAATACCATTACACAATAGTGCACATAAATTTCCCCATGGTTTATTACAAGTCGACATAGTTGTCTTGCGAATAATATAACATTAATAATAACTATTAACAGAAGGCACATGTATCACTACAGTACTATTAATAGGGACAGAACAACTCACATCATAATGGTCTCGGGCCCACTTCTATTAATAGGGACAGAACGACCTTTGGTCCATATCAATGCCATTATTCAATCATATCTATTAATTTAATCAAAGCACAATATCAATGGAATAGGCCATTCACACATAACAATACATAAATCATAATCACAGAAAGTAAGTCAAACGTAACGTTACACTATTATTACTCACAGTGATAGGTTCTGGTAGCAGTGGGACGATGTCCTCGTCTTGACCTACAACCACAATGCACATAGTATCATAAGAATATACCCGATTCCTTACTTTACTCTTTAATCAATTAGTCATATCGGTTCTAAACTCCTTAGTCCTTAGTAGGTTATAATCCATGCCTCAGAAACTAGAAGGAATCGATAGGAAAATGGTTCAGACGAAGAAATGGTACAAAACCGATAGACAGAAAGTGAGCAACTCTCACTAACTTGGGCATATCTATTTATGTACTTAGAATTTGGGAGTGAGACCACCACCATTGGAAACTAGACTTCCGAGGATTGATTTTAGGCTCAAGAATCACTCAAAACGGAGTCCGGATGCAAAAGATATGCTTGTTCAAAGTTGGCTGGACAGAGCTGTCTCCGCACGTGCGGGAAACAGGGCCGCACGTGCGGGAATTGTGCCGCACGTGCGGGACAAGGTGCTTTTTAGCAGAATCAATTTTGGGGCTGGACATGGGCTGCCGCACGTGCGGCTCTGGGCCAGTTTGGCTATCCGAAAATGTTATGAGCGCTAACACTTGATTCTTCCATTTTTATGCTTGGTTTCCAACTCAAATTACCCAAAAATATGTAAAATTGTCCCACAACATGATAAACTATCATCAATCTAGTGTAATTTCATCTCAAATAAATCAATCTTTGCCTCAAGTTAGGAATCCAAATCTCATCTTTTCCATATATTCGAACTTTCATAATATATGCCCAAAATCATGCAAATACATCTTACACATGGTTGATTCTCACATCAAATCTTGCTATACTATAAATCATTCTTAAGATTGAACCCAAATCAAACAAATTAAAGGAAATCAAGGTTCAATTCCTTGAATTCAACCCAATCCACTCATAACCCAACACACTTGTTCATTTACATATCAAACTTCCAAGTTAATCTTTGATTTCATGTAGTAGATGAATTATTTACAAAGACGATAGTTAGAGCCACATACCTTATCTTCAACCTTTCCTTTTTCCCTTTGATCTCTTCAATTTTCCAAGCTTTAAGGTTGATCTTCTTCCTCTCTCTTTAATTCTCTTCAATCATCTTCAAAGCCACCATGAATGTTGAGCTTTTCTTAGAGAATTTGTCTCTCCTTCTCTCCCTCTCTCTTTCACGGCTCTTTCACGGTTCTCTCTCTTTCTACCTTAGATATTTTTGGCTCAAATATCTTGAGTTCTCAACTCATATAGCATGTCTCTAGATATATATATATATATATATAACAAACACACAAGCTTTTCACAATAGGGAGGGCCAAACACGCCTTTACGAATCGCGAAAAATTAAATTTCAATTAAACTTCCCAGATGACTCTAAAAATTACGCTGATCATAAATATGTCCTCTGTTTTGGTTTCTGAAGCCTTTAAGGCCCTCAATTTACAGTACCAAGTTAACCACCCAAACGTGCATTAACGAATTAGACAAATTAGATTTCCAATTAATTTTCCCAAATAGTTCTAAAAATTCCCATTAACATACCTAAGTACTCAATTTTGATTTCTGAACTCGTAAAGGTCGGTAATTTAAATTTTAAAGCCGTGACTCAATAGATAATTCCTCAATTTGAATAGATATCATTAAATTAAAATGCATTAACCCACAAGGACAGAAAAGTAATTTCAGATTCGGATTTTGGGGTCGTTACAGTACATATGTGCTTATGTTGTTCCATGGGTGTGACACTGTGGATCTACCGATCTAGGACTAATTATGGTAACTATTTTTAAAAAATAGAACCAAATTAGATTCTCACTATTTTTTTTAAAAGAAATTTGTTGTTTGTTGAACAAATTTGTTCAAAAAATTGAACAGATAATAAAAAAAATGATGGAATTTCAACAGATAATTTGAATAGGCATAATTTTTGAAGAGGTAAATTTCAACATATAACTTTTATTTGGACAAAATTAAACAGATAAAAATTCTGACATATAAGAATTTCAACAAATAGATTCAACAGATAAAAATAATTTGAACTTTGCACTGAAAATTTTTGAACAGATAGATAAATTTTTTGAATAGATAGGAAATAAATTTCAACATATAGGGAAAATTTTGAACAGATAGGGAAAGATTTCAACAGATAAATACAAATTTGAACAGATAGTCAATGAAAAGTCAAATAAATAAAAAAAAGTCAAAGGGTAAAATTGGAAACAAAATGTTTTTCAAGATTTCTCACCAAACTATTTTACAAAATGTGGACTTCTCATTAATAAAAAAATATTCACTAGACTTAATACATTAGTCAATTGTTAAAGTGAATTTTTCAACCCCAAGGCAAGTGGCCGAATGGTAAAGTCTAGAGGTTAAAATTCACAGGTCTCGAGTTCGAGTCACCCCTTGGGGCCACTGGAGGTTTGCCCGATCGTTAACTTCAGGGCCCTCAGGACTTCCTTTAAAATCAGCGGGTTGGGGATACCTGAGTTATCAAAAAAAAAAAAAAAGTGAATTTTTCAACAATTTTTTGAAATTGAAATTACCAAAGAAAAGCAAAGTTTCCAAAATCTCTGGACCATGTTTGGACCCACTTGGGCATTGAAGCTGTTGAGTGAAAGGTTCGAGAATTTGAGACCAAACCAAACAGAGGCAAAACATAAAATAAAATAAAAAATCAATGTGTTTGGTTTTAATTTTCTGGATTCAATTTTTTAGAATTAAGTTTTTTATTTTTAGTGAATTTTTTAAAATTTTAATTTTTTTTTTAGTTTTTTAGATACACCCTACTTAGATGTATCTAAAAAGTAAATATTTATAAAAAAAAATTTTAAAAATCAATAAATACATAAGAATACGAAAAATGTACTGAATTCTCGTTTTATTTTTTTTGGCATTTTTGGTATTTAATAAATTTTTTAAAGATTTTTTTTTTCAAATATTATACTTTTTAAGTGTATTTATGTTAGATGTATCTAAATATTAAAAAATTGCTTAGAATATTAAAAAAAAAATCAGTAAAAAAAAAGAATATGAAAAATAAAAATTTTAAATTTCTGAAAAGTGAATCCTAAAAATTCAAACCAAACAAGCTATCATTTTGTTATTTGATAAATTTATGTGATTCAACGAGTGAAGAACCAAATTGAATTTTCTTCAATTTTGCAGCTTGAGATGTCAAGATATTGAAGATTGGTTAATTATTGAACCTAAAAGGCAAAATTTTAGATCATTGTGCAAGAGGTCAAGAGTATAGAGGTTTGAGAAAGCCGACAGAGCCAAATCTCTTCTTAGCCTCTTCACCGAAAAGGAAAAAAAAAAAGAAAAAAAGAAAAAAGAAAGAAAAAGAAAAAACAAAACAAAACAAAACAAAGCAACATCGTCTTGGAAGCATTACAAAGTGAACTAATTACTAAGGATCTGAACTCGTGAAATTGTATAGACAAATTAACTGTTTACTGTGTAATTCATTGGTAAAACAAATATTGTTAGGGTAAGTTGTACTATGTCGCTTTTAAATTTTACCCTTTTTCTTTTTATTTTATTTTATTTTAAATTTTGACTCTTAATATATATCTATCTATATATGTGTGAGCATTTAAATTGGTGTCTTGAAACTTTTTCTCTCTTTATATCAAGTGTTCAGTTATTTATAAAAAAATAAAATAAAATAACATGATGGGATAAGAGTTGAACTTGACCATAAAGTTAACAAGAAAAACTCTTACCAAGTGAAGTTACAACCAATATATGTTAAATATTTTATTTTATTTTTATTTATTTAATTTAGAATACGCATTACGTGTACTAACTGCTAATATATATATATATATATATATTTACTTTGATCCTTAGTGTTTGAAATCTTACTGAATTTATTCTTAAAACAAACTTTCTTTCAATTTTGGATTAAAAATACCACATTGGTAGTTAAGTGGCTCTACGTTGTGACATAAAAATAGATAAATTACACTTTACCCCTTAAGTTTTATAATTTTTTACTTTGACCCTTAATATTTATAATTTTCGCAATTTACTCCCAAAACAAAATATCATCCGATTTTGAATAGAAAAATGCCACTTTGGTGGCCATGTTGCATAAAGTAAATCATATTAAAATTTGGTTGAGTTTTCATAACTTATTTTTTTTTTACTAAAATGGGCTTTGAATTTTCTTTAATTTTACAAGTTGAGCTGTCAAGATATTGAAGATTGGTTAATTATTGAACCTAAAAGGTAAAATTTTAGATCATTGTGCGAGAGGTCAAGAGTAGAGAGGTTTGAGAAAGCCGTGAGAGCCAAATCTCTTCTTAGCCTCTTCACCAAAAAAAAAAGAAAAAAAAGAAAAAACAAAACAAAGTGGCATTGTCTTGGAAGCACTATAAAATGCACTAACTACAAAGGATCTGAACTCATAAAACTGTACAGGCAAACTAATAGTTAACTTTGTAATTCATTGGTAAAACGAATATTGTTAGGGTAAGCTGTACTTTGTCCCTTTTAAGTTTTACTGTTTTTCTTTTCATTTCATTTCTTTTTTTTTTCTTTTTTATAATATATATATATACTTTGATCCTTAATGTTTGAAATCTTGTTAAAACAAACTTTCTTTCAATTTTGGACTAAAAATACTACATTGGCAGTCAAGTGGCGCCACATTGTGACATAAAAATAGATAAATTACACTTTGTCCCCTTAAGTTTTGTAATTTTTTATTTTGACCCTTAATATTTATATTTTTCACAATTTACTCCCCCCAAAAAAATATCATCCAATTTTGAATAGAAAAATGTCACTTTGGTGGCCATGTTGCATAAATTAAATTATATTAAAATTTGATTGAGTTTTTAGAACTTATTTTTTGCTCTCTCTCTCTCTCTCTCTCTCTCTCTCTCTCTCTTCAATAATTAGAAACAAATTTGACAAAAGTACAGAACTATTGTTGTAATTTACCCTTCTACGGCTACCAAAATTTGGCAAGAGCTCATCTCCTTATTTTTCTCATAATGGCCCTCTCAAATGACATTTTATATTTGACTTTTTTTTGTGAAGAAAATAGAACAATATAAGTTTAGGAACACATATCAACAAATCTTGTAAAAAAATTACATCCATTGTGTTTGATTATATATTTGGTTTATATATTCCTAATTTTACTGATAAAATAACTGAGTAGAGTAAAATTATAAATTTTTTAACATTACAACATATCAAAAATTAACTTCGATATTATCATTTTGATGACACCAACTATCTGAATTGCTCTAAATGATTATACTAGGCATCATATATATATATATATATATATATTTTAAAAGTTAATATATCATATTACAATAAATTAAATGAATTACACCACTGTAAAAATATAATACAATATATTATTAGTTTGAAAAAAAATCTCAAAATAGAAGATAAAACTTTTAAACAAATACTTAAAAAAAGGATTGGACTCTCTCCGGTTGGTTTTTCAATTGGACGGCCTATTTTGGGTACGCCTCGATGACCTGAACTGTTTAATGTGCAGAGCTCATCGAGTACTTAATTCTTGTAAAAAAATCATGTTGATCATATCACATTTGTGCAAATAATTTATTTTTAAAATCATACTCAATATTGACACAAATTTAATTTGATTAAGTGACTATCGATATCTGATCAACGTAATTTTTTTTAGGGATGTAATACTCGATGAACCCCATATATTGAGCAGTTCGAATTATCAATATAGACTTCGTGATAAATCCACAAAAACCCAACAAACATGCTTTAGTCCGATTTCAAACGACAAAAACAGTTGAGCCCTTAAAAAAAAATAAAACTAACATACATATCACAAAATTCATACTCCTAACAACTTGTTGAGGTGATAGGTTCTAATAATAGGTGTTAAAATGTATATCGATAGAGCTCCTTAAATTACACTAGTTGGACCATCTCTAATGGTTCATCAATTCTGTTATCAAATTTAAATTTGATAAAAAAATAATATTTTTTCTACTCTAATGGTTTTATCAAATGAGTATCAAATCGAGAATATAAAAAATCCTTCACTAAATTGAGGACACCTTGGAGTTTTCATCAAATCATTGTTTATAGGCGTTGGATTTTTACTACTCGATGTCCCTTGGATATCTCCAAATGACCACCTTTAAGCAAAAATTTATAAAAAAAATACACTGGCCGGTCGACCGATATTTTGATAAAAGTTAAAATCTTCTGTTAGAGTACTTAGGGGTTGTTTGGGGTGTCCTAAATAAGTGTACTTTTTGTCTTTTTGGACTAAAAAATTGAGGAAAAAAATATAGTTGTTTGGGTTAACTTTTTTGACTTTTTATGAAAAAATGTATATTAAAAAATTATATAAATTAGTGTGTAGGAGAAAATTAGGATTGGGAGTTGTGCAGCCGTAATTTTTGACTTTTGGTGAATAGTGATAACTTTTTAACTTTTTGAGTAACTTTTTGACTTTTTGACAACTTCCCAAACTTGGCCTTAACATCAAATAGAATTTTTATTCAAATTTAATAAAAAAAAGAATGCTCTTATATACCAATTGGATATCATTAAAAACAGTTATAGGAATACCTTCTTTGTGATTAGGGATTATATGACCTCGAAGCCAAACGGGCCCTGACGCTCGAAGTCTTTTCCCTTTCTCTCTCTCCCCCAATTTCTCCTTCTGCGTTGTTCTTTCTGAGATTCTGTTCGAGTAGCTTTGTACTACTATACGTATATATATAGAGAGAGAGAGAGGGAAGGAGAGAGAGAGGGAGATCAGAGATGGCGAATCAAGGGGCGAAGAAGCGAAAGGAAGAGAACAGTTGTCGCCTGAAGAACCTCCTTCGCTTCATCATCTTTTCCAATGTTAGATTCTCTCACCTTCTTATCATTTCTCCATATTTCACTCTTCAATTAACTCCTCTTTGTCATCAATTTCTTGTTGCTTTTCAATTACTGGAAATATTATGTGTCTATCTTGATTGGATTGTTGCTATAGTCAAATTTCATCCCCAGCACATTAATAATCAATTTTCAATTTGTTTTTCCCTTTGCACTTTCTCAGCTACCAAACGGAGTTCTGTGTTTTTTTAACTAGATTAAAACTGAAATCAGGGATTAATATGATAGTATTTGAGAAGTAAAATCGAAGAACTCAATTCAACCTACATGAAGATTAAATTTTTTTTAAGTACTTTTCCTTTGTCCTGCCTTTTTTCAGCAATCAAACAAACCTCCAACTTTGTTTTTCCTTTTCTTTTTCTGCAAGTGAAAAGATACTGAATTAAGTAATGAATTGCAACTATGGGATGGACTACTAAAGAAAAAATAGTTACAACTTCAAGTTATCAAGACTGAATTTTTAAGTTATGATAGTGCTATGCACATGAATTATGTCTCACTTCTTGACTTGTTACTTTTTGGTTTCCTTGAACTTTGATGTTTGTTACTCGGTCTTGTTTTTTGAATCTTGAATTTGTTTTGTGACTGTTTTTAGTTAGATTTTTTGTTCCATTAAATTGATTTACTGGTTAATTGTGCCTGTTGACAATATAGTCTATTTTAAAATCAATGCACTTTGTTCTCAATCAAAAGTTGTGCTTATCTAGGTTTTTTATCTTGTGGTGAGGGCGGGGATCTTCCATTCTACTTTCAAGTGGAAGCATTGGGTTGGCTTCATGTTGACTTTTTTCGCCTACGTTATCCCCTGTCAACAACTTGGCATGATGGCAAAACCTACATATTCTGAAAGTGGGGAGCTTGAAGATGGTGGGTTTGATTTGACTACTGATGGAGTTTGTGGGTATGTTTCCCTAATGTTATTTCTGCTTTTGTTTCTTCCAGGTTTCATATTTAATCTTCTCTGGTTTGTTGATATTTTGGTTCCATTTTTATATCTGAACCAAAACCCTTTTGCTTATTTGTAAAATGAAGTTTTTGAAAAGTGCAATGAGTGCAAATCTAAGAATTTGAGTAGTGGAGAAGTTGCAATGCTTAGAATAGAAACGATGGTTGAATTATGGAAGTGATGTTGATCTATCCTACATGGGCTTCTACAAATGAGGATGGAGGAAGAGAATTGAGAAAAGGGAAACAAGAAAGAGGAATGAGAAGTAATTAAGTAGGAGAACCTACCCCCCCCCCCCCCAAAAAAAAAAAAGAATGTAGGAGAAGAGTCCTGGGAGGGAGAAGAGTTGGACGAAGAAAGAGTTTTGAGAGATGAGGGTTAAGAGGAAGAGGAAGAGGAAGGTAAGAGAGGATAAGGGAGAAAGAATGAACAAGAGAGATAAGTGAGGGTAGGGTTATGTAGGTTGAGAGAAGCAGAGCATGCACACGCATACGTGTGCAAGAACGGGCACACACAAAGAGAGAAGCTCATTCATATTTTTAGTTTTGGTATCTTTGTTCTTTCATATCTTTTTCTTCAAGCTTTAGAAAACCTAAATCTTGAAGGATAATGACGCAATCAAATATGCACGGGAATTGGATGTTGTTCTAGTAGAAGAAAGGGGCACTCAAATCCATGAGAAAGACATAATCTTAAATACACTAGCAAGAGAAATTTTTGTAATATTATTGATAAATGTTGTCTTTGCCCCAAGGCTTACGTAGATATTTATATCAACATTGACTAGGGAATCTAATATTTATAATCTATTCCATGCCAAATTGCCAGATTTCTAATAAAATAATAATTCCAAAATACTAAAATTAAAATATAGAAACTCCGAAAATCTTGTCCTACATCATACTCGCCCTCTATTTATTTATTTATTTATTTTTAAAAAAAACCCCTCATCCTTGAGTTCAATTGTTTGAAGTAATTTGATATGCTTACACTTGTCGCATTAGATTTGTATTCAAGATTAATCTTTCCCTAACTTGATATTTATGTGACAATCTTCCAAAACTAGTACAATATTAATTGGGTAAATTACAAATATACCCCTTGAGGTTTGCTTAAAATACGAATTGTTCCCTATGGTTTGTACTACATCTTTTGATGTGTAAATTGATTCTCTTGTGTTTGTCCCATTTGTGGACTTGTAACATAATCTTTTGTTGCATGTGTTGTTGAGGCATTTGGGGTGCTGACTGACGAGACATTAGTTGTTTGGACTACATTAAAACTTGTTGATTATTGTCATTAGCAAACTTCCTTACTTTCTTCTCAATCAAATAGATTTCAATGACCTCTTTTTTCATTGTGTATTTATCTAGATCTTCGTATTTTTTTAAACTTGGGAATGCTCATAACACTTTTTTCTTCAATATTAGGCTGATCATGACAATTTTGTTGACCTGCAAAGCTCGATTAACTCAAACATGACAGACCTGCTATTTTTTTTCTCAAATAATATGTATCCACAATGTATAATTGTTATGAATTTTTGAAAAATATTGGCAAAGTAGCACAAAATGGATACGTGACACGACACAGACACGCTGACACGAAGATTTTCAAAAATGGAAGGCATCGTATGTCTTGGACATGTTAACAATTTATATTTTTATAAATTTATTTTATGTCACATACATCAATAGTTTATTTTTTTGTAATGAAAAAAATAACATAATACTACTTTAAATTTATAACATGTATATGTATGTTGTATGTATGAGTGCCTTTGTGTAGTTACCTTTTCCAGTCTCTACTGATCAATAAAGAATTGAGTTGGCATTAGTTATTTAATGATACCTAAATTCTTGATATCTCAGTGTTGAATCTGATTAGAGAGCTGTGTCCAGACTTGTCACTGAGGAAACAATCAGGATATTTTGGTTGTCTGCTGGTAGTATGTGTGTTACTTTTTGGTCATATGATAGTCACTAACGTTGGCAAATGTATTTTTAGTATCCTGATTTTGAGATCATTGTAAAAGTATTGAGTGAACCCATGTTCTTCCATTCAAAACTGATAAATATCGTGTCTCGACACTTGAGGACTTCAGCAAATTTTATGTTAGTTTCATTCATATTGTAGATGTATTTTTTGGAATCAATATAGGCATTTATTTTTGGTGCTATTGCTGATACTAACAAAAATTATAATGTCTTTACTTCCTCAACGATGCTTCTTGAAGAGCATATATGTAGACTTCTTGTTCCTTCTACCTAAAATTAACATTTATGAATATCAATTGTTGGGTGAGGTTGGGGATTATAGAAGCTTTTCGCCTTTGATGTTATGTTGAAGTAACATACATACGTTTCAGTTTTGGATGACATTTGCAGTTTGGTGGTATTGTCCATTTTGAGTAAGTTTTAGAGTAAAGAAAATGTTTAATATTTTTCAATCTTACTTGTTCAATCTTACTCCACCTGGAAGTCGAGAGCAGAAAAGAGTTCCTTATTGCAAGTCAGTGGTTTTTTAAGTTATGAATTGATAATAAATGATAATCTTTGTCGTTAAAATAAATGGTTTCTAGTTTTGTGGTCATAACCTTTTGGAAGAATATCACTTCTTGGTTTGAAATGTGAAATTTGTAGTACTTTATGACCCTTCTTTAGGGTTTCCTATTTGATATGAGTCACAAGATTTGTTTACATTGTAGGGAGGTATACATCATTCTCTAGTACATGCATATCGTCTTTCATATTTATAAGATGCTTTGTAGCTACAATTGAATTAACATGTATTTTTTGTTTGTAAATATGATAAAAAGAGTTTTACCTAACCAATGGTTTTATATTGCAGATATTTGCATGATGTAATCTACATTACTGGCTTTGTGCAGCTCACAACTATCATCTTTGAAAAATTTTGGTACATTTATTTAGTGGTAAGATCCATTTCCTGAATTGGTTTGCTACCTACATTAGCTGACTTATTTTATAGTGTTGTCAGGCTTTTGAGTTACTGATTAACAAAAGAGGCCAGCTTGTGGTTGCCTGGCATTTATATATATAAGTATGCAAGTTAAGATTTGGGATTCTAATGCAATGGTTAATGTTAAGGAAATGCCCGCACTATCATAAGGAAAGGATCAACTTACATGTTTTTGCAGCTTATTCATTCAAAGAAAAATCACTAAATTAATGGATTGACTTGAAACTATGTTCTTCATCTACTTAATATGGTGGCTCGAGGACTTGGATTCCCTAATGAACTACCTCATCTTACCACTAAATGAAGAGTAATGCTAGGGATCATTAAAAAAATATCATGAAGATCATGAAAAATTTTCCACTTGTAGATTGCACATATAATAAAACACCACACACTAATCAAAGGATGAAAAATCTTCATGAAGCATTTCATGATATTTTTTTCATGATTCCTAGCATTATTCCTAAATGAATTTGTTATTATTTGTGCTGCTGTTTTTGTTTTTATTGTTACTATTCAATATTATGTATTGTATGGCACTGCTTGTGTGAGGACCTTGCTATGCTTGCTTCTTGTGTTTCCATCATTTTTATTTGTTGCCATTGAAATTTTGAGAGGGTTTTTAATGAGTACATCTAACTGCCAGATGGTGATGAATAACTGCATCTAGAAAACCTTTTGGGACATTGTAAGGTGGATGATAATTAAAATTCACATTCATTCAAGAATTTGGCTTGAAAGGGTTTAGGCTAGCACACAAGGTTTGATTTTGGAAGTCTGCCAAGCTTTTTGAATAATTTGTTTTATTCCCTAGCTCTTTGAAGGTCATAATCTCAAGAAGAGATTGGTTAGCATGCGATTACCAGTTGAGGTGGTCATAGGTATAAAAATGCATGATGAAGTCTGCGTCAGTATGAAATTAGAGAAAGGTTGCACTACTTTCAGTGAAACTGTCATGTGTGGTGAAAAGAATAAAAAATAATTACGATTTATTACATTGCTGGAATGATCATTTGACCAAATAAAGTAACGGAGAACATTATTATTGAATGTGTTTCCTTTTAAATAGATGTTGCTTGGACCTGTACAATGCGTAAGTTAATCTTCTTTTGGAGTCTACACATGATATATTTGAAAGATTTTACATTGACTTGATATTTACATTATAAATTGACCAGGCCGTTGCTTATATAGTGAGGATTATTTAGGTCTGTATGGGTGAAAGAACCACATATTGTTGAAGCGAATACCTAAACCAGATTGTCTTCTGCTTTTGCTTTCCAGATACCAGCGTTTGCAGCATACAAACTCCTTGGTTTTGTGAAAGGATTTATGTCACTTGGTTCAGAGGTATTCTTTCCACTAGATATATGTTATATCTTTGTAAGCAATACAAAGCATCTGTAAGAGTTGGTGTGATAAGTTGTTCTCACTAGCATCAAAATAATGTTCAACAGGGACCTGAAGAGGATGAAAAGTCGAGAAAAAAGAGAGAGAAGATGGAGAGGAAAGCTTCAAGACCCAAATTTGCACGGACAAGAAATTGATTGTGCACTTCTGAAATCATAGACTAGCTCTTGGTTAGATCTTAATGTCTCTCTTGAGTATGACAGATTGCTCTGTTATCTCCAAGTAATGTGAAATCAAGTTCGGTTGTCTGGTTTTGGATGGGAAGAACTTTAATGTGTTTGTCATTTTGGATGGGAGGAACTTTATGTTCTTGTCATGGATGCGTATTCTCGATCTAATGTGTTTTCATTGTCATCTTTAAGTATTTTTATCAATGCACTTAATTTTCTTGAACTACATGAATCTTTTTTGGTTTATCCTAATGTCGTGTTTGATCTTAGAATTATGGAGAGATTTATTTATAGAAATAAGAAGGATTTGTTGAAAAATGATAACATTTTTAATCTTTCCATGATTTTTTTCCCTAGAAATTTAAAATCTGAAAACCCAAAATGAAAAGGGAAGAATGAAAACATACGAAATTGCACCTCAACATTTTGAGGAAGTTATGAAATCAAACTCTATATGTCATTCAACGGCTAACCAGAAGCACAAAACAAATAGTGGATGATCGCTAAAATCACACATTTAAAATTTTATTTAAAAATACCAATGCATGGTTCGGTTTTAATCTATACATGAGTGTCATGATACATTATTTTGAATCTCAACCCTTCACTTTTAAAAGGAATGGGTGCTCTGTAAGTATTTCTGAATGATTTGTATATTCAACTTGTACATGTTACAAACTAGTCATCAGTTTATATAGCCCTAAGCTATGGCTGAACAAGGAAAGATTAAAAAAGGAAATACGCCTATATGCCTAATTTACACCTAATTCCTAATATATACAATGCCATATATACACACAATGCACGATATATTCTCACACCCCCGCTCAAACTCAAAGTGTTTTAGCAGAAAACACAGAGAGTTTGCTAAGAAGAAACTGAAACCGAGCGGTAGTGTAAGTATTGGTGAAGAAGTCCGCAAGTTGCAAAGCCGAGGAGACGAAAGGAAGTGAGATAGAGCCAGACTGCAGATGTTGCCGGACAAAGTGACAATCAATCTCAATGTGTTTCGTCCGTTCATGGAAGACAGTATTGTGGGCAATCTGAATAGCACTGCGGTTGTCACAATAGAGAGAGGTCGGAGAAGATTGTGGGACATCCAAATTAGAGAGAAGACAGCGAAGCCAAACAAGCTTAGCAGTAGCATGAGCCATAGCACGGTACTCAGCTTCAGCAGTAGAGTGAGCAACAACAGTTTGTTTCTTGCTTTTCCAAGAGAGCAAGGAATCGCCAAGAAACATACAGAAACCAGAGGTGGACTTGCGATCATTAACATCACCAGCCCAATTAGAATCAGCATAGGCCACCAAGTCTAAAGAGGAAGTAGAGGACAACAGTAAGCCCTGAAAGATAGTACCTCGAAGATAGCGAAGAATCCGAACCAAGGCAGCCTAATGTGGAGAGCAAGGAGCAGAAACAAACTAGCTAACCACATGCACAGCATAGGCAAGATCAGGACGAGTAACCGTCAGATAAACTAAGCAACCCACAAGCTCGCGATATAAAGTGGGATCATCCAGTGGGAGACCATCAGTAGAGTTGAGCTTCACATTAAGCTCAGTAGGTGTATCAGAAACCTTAGTATCAGTAAGACCAGCACGGTGAATGACCTCATTAGCATACTTAGCCTGTCACGACCCGAACCCGCCCCTATGGGTTTAGGCCATAACCGGCCAGTAATCCTGGGATTACTTACAGCCTCAAATCAAACCAAACATAACTTATCAGAGTAAAGGGGCCAAACGGAAGCAAAATTTAAAACTTTGTCCATAGAGCTGTGCTTACATGGCACATCAAAATAACCCATACATATGCACATTAATAAGTCACAACAAATATACAGTACCATCAAGTTCTGTACAGACAGGATCATCCAAAGCTAAGTCAACCCATGAGAACTATATACAGACATATTCAAAGTCCTTGCCAATAAGACAAAAATAAGATAGTATGACAAAAAGGCGAAGACGAGTCTCGTGCGTGAGACACAAGGGCTGACTCTCCAAAACTCGGTTGTTCCACACAGACTTCACTAAGGCTGGGTCTGGACCTTTCTTGGCTCACCTACAAACACATGAATGAGCGTGAGTGAAAGCCCAGTGAATAATATCAAATAAAGAAAATACATTGGAACATTATACATCAGACGGCCTCGGGCCCAATTCATATTTCCCTTTAACATATATACACAATTTAGGTCAAGCGATTGCGGTTCCAAACAAACTGGCCTTTGGCCCATTCAAACTTTCATTTATATCAAACTGGCCTTTGGCCCATTCATTTATGTCAAAACGGCCTCTGGCCCATTCATTCATGTCAAAACGGCCTCTGGCCCATCCATTCGTGTCAAAACGGCCTCTGGCCCATCCATTCATGTCAAAATGGCCTCTGGCCCATTCATTCATTCTTATCAGAACGGCCTCTGGCCCATTCATTCAGCATAGCAAACATTGTCCACCAATCAAATCAACGAATTTATAAACTTACATAAAAGTAAGCAATTGGACAACAACATATTTCAGATATCTTTGTCGAGATATTACTCACAGTGATCGGTTGGTTGGTTTGCCCTGGAGCTCGACCCTACACATTCCATGAATACAAAAGGGTCACAAGCAATTCAATCCATTCTAAATTCACATTTTCCTCTTTAGGCTTCATTCTTATCTCTTTAACTCAATTACAATGCTCAATGCATGCCTAAGAGTACTTAGAAGTGAAAGAGGACGAAAAACGAAACACAGAATGCATAAACAAAATTTCAGAAAACAGGGTCCCCGCTCGAGTGGACCCATTAGGTCTGCAAAAGTGTACTGGTTGTATCATTTTTACGCTCGAGCGTGAACTCGGACGCTCGAGCGGAAGTTCATCCTACATAGCTCCCCGCTCGAGCGTGAACTTCCCCGCTCGAGCGGACACCATGCCTGCAAGAAAATACTGGGAGCTCAAAATCCCCGCTCGAGCGGCGGTTCCCCCACTCGAGCGGACATAAAAAATTCTGGGTTTTCCACGATGGTTCTTGAGCTCGAATTCAACACTTTAACCAACATTTCTTGCATGCCATGGCTCCGATTTCACATATACATATACTAACATGATACCAACACCAAATTACAACACAATGAAGGTCAATTTCTTGAATTACTTACATGCATGCCTCAAATTAACCCAAACTCATCACCAACACATCAAATTCAAACATGCAAAGCTCATACCTCCATGATCTACTCTTGCATGTGAGAAATATTCATTTATCTCAACTTAATTGGTGAAGAGATGATCAAATACATGGATTTCAAACAAGATTCAACATAGATTATACACATTGTGTTCAAATATGGAAATTCAATGTAATTTCCTACATACATGCATCTATTGACTTTAAATTCAACACATACAACTCAATCTCCTCATAAACAATGTAATTCATGTTCTTAATCATTTTTCAACCTTCAATTCACAAAATTACTAATTACAATTCATGCACTCACTTACCTAGAGGTTTAATTCTCCCAAACTATGGCAAAATCTTGAGTTTAATCCTCCAATCTTCACAAAATTGAGCCAAACACCCAACTCTCCTTCTTTCTCTCTCTCTAGTCGACCCCTCTCTCTTTTTCTTGAGTTAGAATCAGCCAAGTGAAGCTAAGGAGAGAAATTGAGTGTATAAAGGCCCCTTATAAGCCCCCACTCAACACATTATTTTATAATAAAACAATTGGGCACTTAATTCATTAATTAAATCAATTTAATATGATCCGAATCAATTTCTAATTAAATTTCACCGTAGGCTCTAAAAATTACGCTAATCACAATGGCGTAATCAATTTCGGGTTCTGTGGCCGATAAGGTCTTCAATTTAATTTCCAAAGCAGACAATCAAACAGATATTCCTACGGTGAACAGATAGAAATTCAAAACCACACATTTGCACATAATGGCACACAAAATCATATTAAACATATAATCATGCTCATATTAAGGACCAATTAACATATTACGGAACAGGGATATCACATAGCCTGAGATAGAAAATAGCCTTTTGGAGAATAAGCAACTTCAATACCAAGAAAATACCGCAAAGGACTAAGATCCTTCATCTTAAAAGTGCGGAAGAGATGTTGCTTGACCTCAGAGATAGTAGAAGAGTCAGAGCCAGTGATGATCATATCATTCACATACAGTAATAAGGCCACAAATCCGGCTGAGGTGTGGAGAAGAAATAAAGTAGAGTCTTGGGCACAAGGATATAACCCAATCTCAATAACTTAAAAGGCTCATCAACAAACCATCAAAAAATAAAATAAAATTTTCCAACAAGCTATAATCAATAAAATTCATGTTGTATTTGTATAATGTTCCATACATGTAACCCATGAGCAAATTGCTAGTCTATATATATATATATATATATGAAAAAATAAACAGAAAACAGAGAAATTTTTGGGGTCTTTGGTTTGTCTAATCAGAGTGTAATTCATTTTGGATCAATCAAGACAAAGATTTTTCTTAATTACTAAATTGGAATTGTCTTAAGAAACATTATGATTTATGAAAGCCTAGTAATAATCTGTATTACAATATTTGTATTCTTTTCGAGTTTTGGCTCTGAGGGCAACTAGGGTCTAACAAGTAAAAAAAATTCATAAAAATTTGGAAAAACTACATGAGACTATAATTCTATGAAGCTTCAAGATATACAAATTCTTTTCCTCAAACCAAAATACCATTGTCTGGCTTACTGTAAGCATATCCACCATTTGATCCATCTAGTAAATAGAGATATGAATCTCCTTAATTTGACTAACCAAATGGCCTTTGATAGAGTTGAGTGGAGAAGAAGGATTCATATAGCTGACCCCATTTGATGGGACTTAAGGTTTGGTTTAGTTTGGTTTATTTTCTTTTGACTGGCTGTATATACTCAACACAAGAAGGTTTTGAAAGGTCACTGATAAGAATTCAAAAATTGACAAACAATTGCGGTAGAAGATATTAATGCCACAAGGAACCCATTATTGAAATCAACGGAATTGAGAAGTTAATGTTCTTGTTAAAAATAAATAAATAAATAAATAGCAGATTGGAAACTAGAATTTCACTGATGAAGTCCATTGGAAAGAGAGAGTTCTAAGTTTTTTGATTTTACTGTATATTCTAGAAGGGATGGGTGTTTAGAGAGGCTAGTTGGAATTCGAGGTTGCTTGTTACAACATCCTAATGAAAGAAATATGGAAGTGCAAGATTAGGCTCTCTTGCTTCCTTTTGTTCTAACAATATAGATATAGATACTATGTGTATATTCCTTACTGGCGGTAGCAAGGCCTATCTTGTAGAACAATTACTTCTGAAATGCATCAAACTCATGTTTTATGCCATGGTAATGTATAAAATATACTTGCACAGATACACGTCGCCATGAATGTCCATCATACAATATTTTAGCCGCTTGAAGAAAATACAAACTGATAGCTATGGCATGGTGCATACCTAGGGATGTTTGAGGAAAAAAAGAAAAAAAAATGGTTTTTCTATTTAAACTGATGGAATCAAATTCTGATGGTAGTTTGGCCACCTTACTCGTGCCACACTTGGTACTTATTGCCCTATCATTTACAATGTAGTCATGCAGTCATTTCCCCATTTCTTGTCACTCTTCTTCCTTGGAAGATACAGATTTCACAGGAAACACTTGCTATTGTTCTAGTATACTGTTCTGTTTGAGGATACTCCAGCAAATAATATCGATAACATATTTTTTTTACCATCTCATGTGTCAATACTTCATTGGTTTAATGAGGTCCACCACTCATCTTTGTTATCAATGCAGTGGTGACACATGACATGGTAAATAAAATATGGTAAGAAAAAGTGGTTATTATAATGTTATTGCAAAAGTATCCTCAAACAAAACAATTATTTGTTTATAATGTAGTAGTGATGCATGAGATGATAAACAGAATATGGTAAGAAAATATGGTCATCATAGCATTATTGTACTTCTTCACAGCTAACATAGATTTCATTTTACTTGGAGGCAGAGTTGTAAGATGAAGAAATCTAGTCCAGTTGCTTGAGATCATTGATACATAAATGAGCTGAGCTAAGTTCAACTGTGAAGTTGGTTGATTTTTTAGTAAAGCTCGAATATAACTTGATAAGTTTTTGGCAATTGGAGTTTTATGTGAAACCATAGAACCAGTTCAATTGAGAGCCATACAATTGTGCTGAATATTGAATTGGTTTGCAAATGTGAATGAATTTTATGTCTATTTTTCTTTATCCAAAGAAACCATGCCATCGACTTCAATCCAAAAAGCCCTATGTGGAATACTTCTTCCTTTTCATTTCTTTTCTACTTTGCCCCCTTTTTCAAAGATGCTCGTGAACCTGTTAAAGTGTTTGGGTTGAAGATAAACCATTTTGCAAACTTCTATAAAAAAAAATTTAAAAAAAAAGTCCATGCTACAGGATAAACTAAGCTACTGCTACATTCAAGAAATTATTGAACCAAGCTCAACAATTTATTTCTTGACCTGCATACAAAACTTCTCCCTGCTTGTTCACAACCCTAGTCAGTCTGTCTGGATTTGACAATTGCCATGTCAAAACGTGGGCATGCAAGAAGGCACTTTGTAGACGTCCCCGAACGTCCCGGGAGGGAAATCCCGTTTTGTTCATTTGGGCTCACTACAGTTCAGGACTCAATGTCACGGTCCTGTATCTAATCTCGCAGAGTGCAATGCAAGACCGATGAATCATCAAAGAGTCCAAATCCGGCATATCGTTTTTGAAAACAGATTTTTTTGAAAGAAGTGCCAAACATGGACTGCTTTGCCAGATATAGAGTCGCCACCTAAATATTTTATTTTTGGGGAAATTTAGGAAACCCTGACTCGTTGCCTAAGGCCACGTGTCCGTCATCACCAAAGTTGCCTCGGCTTGGGAACTTGGGTACGATTGGGGAAGGTCACTTCGTGAGCACCCCCACTCGCCTGATCAAAGATCGGCCTCTACTAACCATGATATCGAGTTTTGAAAACGTTATGTGCTCTTATTCCGGTTATTAGCCTAGATTTACTATGTGATGCGCACAGCATACAAGTATAGACCGGGTTGCCTAAATTGGAACAAAACATTTCATGTTTGTTTTTGAAAGATGGTTTGCTACTCGCAAGTAGGCTTAAAAATGCAGATTTTGCCACCCTCGAGTGGGCTTAGAAAAAGATGGTTTTGCCAACCTCGAGTGGGCTTAGAAAAAGATGGTTTTGCCACTATCTAGTGGGCTTAAAACTCACAGTCAATGAATTGTTCTAATTCAAGTAATCCAACCTTCACCCACAGGTATTCAGGCAGGTATATCACATAAGCAGTTAGCCTCATGGCAAGCATGCTGTCATGGCAGTCACTCACACACATGCAAGGATGCTAAAACATAAAAACTTACTGAGCACTCCAAGCCAAAACAGAAACTATGTTAGAAATCCATGCATGATCCTAACTATACAGAAATGCCTAATGCAACACATGCAAAAATGCAACTTATAGCAGGCTCGGCTATTCTAAAGATGGCATGTGAAATGCTACAACTAACAAGTATTCAACTCGGAATTGAAATACAAATGCAGTTAGTATGATGCACCAAGCCCAGTGCATGCGAAACGGATGAATGAATGCAAACATGCTATCATACTGTATGCTAATTGAAACATGCCCTAAACTAACCATCATAAGCTAGTAAATAAAAGGGAGAAAGACGTGGGATTGGAAGACATACATCACACACACGCACACTTATTACAATTGTGCCCTCGCTCGGAGGGTCCGAATAAATAATACAATCCCGAATAAATAATACAGTCCAAATAAGTACAAAACCCTAATTAATTAACAAATTTAACTAGGAAAGCAGTAAACTAGCACGCAAATCTATGGACCGCCTCAGCTCTGTTCAAAATGATGAATGATGCATGCTTGAATTGCCTTGCGCGGAAATCCATTGCGATGCCCCAGTTAGCCTCTGTTTACAATTAAGCCCGGAATGTTGCACGAAGCTCCAAAAGACTGCCGGTTTCTGATTTGCTGTAGCAGAGAGCAACAAAAGGGCATGGCAAAGTATTTTCACATATGTATGCATATCTCGATCCTCGTGCCACCAATCACGCACCTCAATGCATGATGGCCGAGGAGTCGAATTGCACGACTCAATGTGAAATGAATGCACATATAAATACAACAAGACCGAGACTTCATCATGGTTGATCCAGAGTGTCGGTGACCAGGAATTGAGACACGTTCCGTCACTCGGAGTACGAAACGTCCCTCATTTCCCGTGTTTGGGCTAACTCCTATCCCAAACACAATGCAATATGCATGACATGCATGAATGCACTTCTAACATGCAACCTAACATACCCAATGCTATGAGATGGCATACACAATGCACGATGTACAACCTAGCATACGCAATGCAAAGGACTAAGATGGCATACACAATGCATAATGGACTTACACCAAACATGAGTGGACCTCAGCCACACCCACATCAGTAGCCATTAGATGAAAATGAGATAATCGGAATGCGTGCACACATGCACGCAAACCGAGGACCGAACCTAAGGCACAACATGCAACTCTAACAAGGCATGACAAGGGATGCAAGATGGCATGCAATAGCACAAATGACAGCTCTGAAACAGTATGCAAAGTGGTCCCGAAACATGGAAACATGGCACCCTATGCATGAGATGAGCCCCGAAACTCAAAATTAGGCACATGTATTGACTTATAGCTATACAAAGCATGCATTATTTGACTATGAAGCACAAAGACAGAGCCAAGGCAGTCCCAAAACATGAACATTTCTAGTTCAAAGCATCACAAAAAGATGCTAGCATGATGGACTAAAATAGCATGCAACTTTGACTAGCAAACATGGTTTACATGGCATGTATATGAAGCGTATGAGAACTCATCAAACCAACAAAAATCAGTGAACAAAACATGTCAAAATATGCCCAAATAACTTCTGAAATGCAGCCAATATATGCAAAAATAATGGGTTCCTTTAAAGGGCCATACGAGGGGTTATTAAGCACCTACAAGATAGACACTTAGCAAGACCAAACCAACTCTGGAAATGGGTTATGACAGTCCTAAAACCCACCAAATAGGCCCTGGAATCAGTCTCGGAAACATGCGAAGAAAGGCCTCTTTGAGAGGCCTTGAATGAGATTGCTCTATACATGCATCATAGACAAAAGATATGGCCAAAAGGGCCTCAAATAGAGCTAAGGAAGACCTCAAAACCCTCAGAATGAGGCCTGGAAAGTGACTTCAAAGTATGAAAAATAGGGTCCCTTTGGAAGGCCCAAAAGGCCACCAAACAAGACTAGGAGAGAGGGGGTCATCCCCCTCTGATTTTGGCCTTCAAGAATACACCTAAGCCACTAAAAATCCACTGGATTTCAGTGGCTAAGAGGCCAAGCCATGGCCAATGCAAGTGCTCTAATGCATAGCCCTATCCATGAAGAGATGAAGCATGCATAGGGGGAAAATGACCCCAAACAGAAATGGGATCTTAACCAAACTTGAAGAGGATGTCAAAAAAAGACTTTTTTTAGTTTAGGTTGAGGTCCAAAAAAGTTCACAAATAAGGAAAATATATCATGCAAAAATAGCCCTAAAAGAGAGATAGAGGATAAGGGGCAGTAGATGGCCTCAAATAGCAAAGAACCCTTAAAAAAAGTTGAAGAGAGGCTCAAAATAAGACACTTTACAGTTTGGGTCGAAGCCCAGAAATGCTTGCAAACAAGACTAATCAATCATCCAAAATAAGGCAAGAAAAGGGAAAATAGGGACTCACCCTTGAAGAGCAGGTTTCCAGCAGCTTCTGGTCCAAGATTCTGAGCTTTCAACCTCTGCAAATGGCTTCCAAGGTGTTGGAATGGATGATGGAGGTGGTAGGCTATGGGTTGGTGTGCAAATGGTGCAAGGATTTTAGGGTTTGGAGGGTTAAAGTATAGATATATGGGGAGTTGTATGCAAATGCTCCAGCTGGTTTTCTAACCCTTGCAAATGGAGCTCAAGGGTTGGTTTTATAGAGGGAGAAGGGTGAGGCTTCTTAGAGAAGCTAAAGAGGGGGGGTTCAAGGCTTCTAAAGGAAGCTTGACCAAAGGGGTCAAGCTTCTTGAAGAAGCTAACCCAAAAGGGTCAAGCTTCCTCAAGAAGCTTGACCAAAGGGGCCAAACTCTCTTCAAGCCAAGCAAAGGGGGCAAAAACCACCTTTAAAGGGGTCAAAACAGGGACAAAGCCTCGGGCAGTGGATCTGGTGCAAAACAGCTGGCACAGCTGGAATGCACCTGAAGAGACAAACTTGGCCAATCAGGTTCAAAAGGTCAAGGTGGCCGGCCGGCCACCTCCCCTGGTCGGCCGACCAGGGGTCAAAAGGGTCACCAAGAATTGCTGGTCAGCCTACCCAGAAAGGTGGCCTCCCAGGTGAGTAGATTACAGCACTGTGGTGAAAAACCAGAAAATGTGGTTTAGGAGAGAGAAAAACCAGCTTTTTAGAAGGGTTCAAAAGGGTCAAGAGGAATTACTGGTCGGCCTACCAAGATTGGTGGCCTCCCAGATGAGTAGATCACAATGATGGTATGAAAAGCCAGAAATTGTGGCTCAAAAGTGAGAAAAACTAGCTTCCTGTTAGAAAAATCGACTTTTGGAGAGAGAAAATGAGAAAACTGGCTTTTGAGGAGAAAAGGTGGCCTCCCACCATACTACCACCTCCCTAGCAATGAAAATAGGGTCCCTACCAAAAATGGACCAAGACCGATGCAAAACGAGAGTTCGGGGGCCAAAACGCGCGGCCCGGGGCCCCGAAAACAGGCTGTTAAGCACCGGAGGTGGCGTATGACCACGAAGGTTGTCTCCCGGGCCACAGTGTGCCTCTAAAGGAAGGAAATAAGGTGTGTGCCAAAAACCGGAGCAAACGGAGGTAATTAGGCGGTCCCGAACCGAGGCGCACGGCCGACGGCTCCGAAAATCGGAAACTGGCCTCCAAACGGGAAAAATGGCCTACGACCACGAAATGTAACCTACGGCCACTGAGAGATAGTCTACAAGACCTCTCCCTCCCTTCGGAAAGGGAAAACAGAGAAAACGGGACCTGGTTCGCAAACCGAGACAGAGCACAAAAGAGCCCCGAAGTCCGGAGGCAAGGCTCGCAGCCGAGACTCTGAAACCTCAGAATGAGCACGATATGCAACATCACCGAGCGCTCAGTTGGTGACGTCTGAGTCTTAAGGCCGGTCAAAAATGGGGTGTCTACACACTTGTGAAAGATGGTCATTGTTTTGAAGCAATAGAACTTGTTATGCCACCAGGGGAATCTTTCTATAATAAATTTAAAAGTCGAGGCAAGAGATCTTTAATTTGAAATTCTCATTTTTATATTGATTGCAATGATTTTCTAACTTTTGCATTTTTTTATTTTTATTTTTTTTTTATTGGATGTAAAGTAGGAATGCCCACCTGGACGTTTTCAAACTCAGTTAAGAACGGTGATGACATTTAAGTATGCTTTTTTACAAGTATACATTTACAGGTCTATGCTGCTTTATTTTATTTATTTGTTTGTTTATTTTTGCTGATAAGTATATCTACAGGTCGATGCTTGGGGAATCTGATTGGACTGCTGATTTGTTTGTTGATATTTCTTCATAAATAGATGTTTAAATCATGGAATTATTGTTCTTCTTCCGATACTATTTCATAGATAATGATTAAACCATGAGTTTTTAATATTTGAGATGTTTGCTTACCTTTGTGATCTTGATATATGTCTTTTCAATGGATTGTGGTTAGTGAAGCAGCTGGTCTATTGTGCATTGTTCTGTGTAGCATTATAAGGTTAAACTTATGAATCTTTCCTTTTCTTGTTTGTGAAGCAGAAAGCGTTGGTTGAAGCAAATGATGCAAAATTGGATGGTAATAGACTATTTGGAGATGGGCAGTATGAAGAGGCATTGGTGCGGTATGAAGTTACTTTACAAGTTGCACCAGAGATGTCCTCATCTGTTGAAATACGTTCAATATGCCATGCAAACCGTGCAATATGTTTCTTCAAACTAGTATGTTCTCTGGTCATGGATAATTGAAGAAAGATTGAAGTCAATTCTCATTAAAAGAATATCAAAGATACAGAGGATATTTATACAAATGATATCTAACTGTTTAACTGAATTCTAACTACTGCTAACTAATCTCCATGAGTCACGGAAGTAGTTGAAACTGTCAATGAGCCTTGAGCTTGTAATCTGTGAGTGACATTGAAGCTGAAGCTGACTGGTCATGAGCTGCAGCTGGGATTGCACCTGATGCACTAGAATGTTCTGCAGCTGGGATTACACCTGAGGCACTAGAATGTTCTAGACATTAGCAATGCCTTCTTACATGGTCACTTGGATGAAGAAGTTTATATGACCCAACCACCAGGCTTTGTTAATCCTTCTTCTCGCATAATTCAGCAGTAGCTTGAGCAAGGGATCGATATTCTGCCTCGGTACTTGATCAAGAAACAGTGGGCTGTTTCTTGGCAGACCAAGAGATGATATTGGAACCAAGATAGACACAATAACCGGAAGTAGATTTGCGATCGAGGAGATCCCCAGCCCAGTTTGCATCAGAGAAGGCTTGTAAAGAAAAAGAGCTAGGACGAAAAATCAACCCATGAGAAAGAGAGCCCTGAACAAACCGAAGAATGTGTTTGACCAAAGCAAAGTGACCATTGGTAGGAGCATGCATGTATTGACATGCTTGATTAACAGCTAAGGAAAGATCAGGACGGGTAATTGTAAGATATTGCAGTGCGCCAACTAAGCTGCGATATAACTGAGGTTGATCAAATGGAAGAGAAGCAACAGCATTTTGAGGAGGTTTCATAGAGCTAGGTGTAAGACAAGATTTGCAAGAAGTCATGCCTGCTTTGACAAGTATATCAGTGGCATACTTCTGTTGAGATAAGAAATAAGAGTCCCCAAGAGCTTGAATTGAAATACCCAAAAAATAAGAAATATCACCTAACTCTTTCATGGCAAAAGCAGAATGCATATGGTGAATAAGAGCTTGAATATGAGAGGGATTACTACCAGTCAGAAGAATGTCATCAACATAGACTAGAAGAATAGTGATAGAATCAGAAGTTTTATGAATGAATAATGAATTATCACAATGGCTATTAACAAATCCTTGAGAAATGAGAAATTTGGAAAAAGTAGAATACCAAGCTCAGGGAGCCTGTTTCAATCCATAGATAGCCTTCTGTAATTTGCACACAAGGTGAGGAGAAGAAGGATTGACAAAGCCTGGTGGTTAGGTCATATAAACTTCTTCATCCAAGTGACCATGTAAGAAGGCATTGCTAATGTCTAGCTGCTTTAAGGGCCAGTGATGATGCAAAGCAAGACAGAGCAAAATACGAATTGTGGGATGTTTAGCAACAGGACTAAAGGTTTCATTATAATCGATACCTTCTTGTTGCAAGAAACCTTTAGCTACCAATCGTGCCTTGTATCGAGCAATGGAACCATTACTGTTGCGCTTAATGCGGAATACCCATTTACAACCAATATCCTTTTTAGAAGCTGGAAGAGAGACCAAAGACCAGGTGCCTTGAGCCATTAAAGCTTTGTACTCAGCAAGCATAACAGCATGCCAATGTGGAGAGGCAAGGGCTTGTTGATAAGTAGAAGGTTCAACATCAATAAATGAGGAAGATGTTTGGGTCAAAAGACCATGAACCTTTGAACGAGTGATCATGGGATGAATATTTGGAGCAGAGGAAATATGAGGTAATTCAACAAAAATAGATTGGACAGGAATAGGCTGAGATGATGCAGTAGGAGGTTAAACTGAGACAGCTGGAGAATGAGCTTGTGCAGCAGAAAACTGTGGGAGAACAGAGGTAGCAGTGCACTGTGCTGGGGCAGCAGAGGACTGAGCCAAAACAGAGGCAAAAGGCTGAGCTAGAGCAACAGTGGGCTGAGATGGCTGAAGTGGTGCAGTAGCAGTGAGTTGTTGAGGCAAAACAGGTGTAGAAATAGTTGCAGAAGTGGATGAATCAGACTGAATGTGTGCTGGGGCAGAAGATGGCTGAGGTGGGGCAGCACTAGAAATCTGCTGAGGCAAACCAGATGCAGAAGCTGGGACAGATAGAGATACTGGGACTGCAAGCATAGAGGTTAAAGGAGAAGGAGGCCAGAAGAAAGACTGAAGAGTGGACAAAGAGGAAGCTGCAGAAATAGAAGAGATAGTAGAAAATGGAAAAATATCTTCATGAAAACTCACATGTCTGGAGATATGAACTTTACCTGTGGCCATGTCCAAACACCTGTAACCTTTATAGGAGGAGTGATAACCAAGAAAAACACAGAGAGTGGACCTAGGCTGCAACTTATGGGTGGTATAAGGTTTCAACCAAGGGAAACATTGGCACCCAAATACTCTGAGAAAAGAGTAATCAGGTAACTTATGAAAAAGAAGTTCATAAGGGAATTTATGCAAAAGAGTGTCACTAGGGAGTCTATTAATGAGATGAGTAGCAGTAGAGACATCATCAAACCAAAATTTGAGGGGAACACAAGAGTGATGAAGCAAAGCAATAGTGGTTTCAATGATATGTCTATGTTTGCGTTCAGAGACCCCATTCTAAGGAGGAGTGTAGGGACAAGATAATTGATGAACAATGCCTTGTGCTTTCAGAAATTGAGTCATAGAAGAATTAACAAATTCAGTACCGCCATCAGTTCGAAGCACTTGCAATTTAGTGGAAAATTGAGTCTCAACATAAGCTTTAAATTCCAAAAATTTGGAAAACACTTTGCTTTTATAACAAAGAGGATAAAGCCAAGTAAACTTACTAAATTCATCAATGAAAAGTACATAGAATTTGTAACAAGAGGAAGAAGAATGAAAGGACCCCCATACATCACTATGTATAAGAGATAAGGGCTTATTGACTGTAGAATTAGAAAGCTTGAAAGGAAGTCTATGACTTTTAGCTATGCTACAATGATTACAAGAAAAACTAGTGGACTTAGAGTGATCATGAACAACAGATAAATGGTGTTTTAAAACTGCAAATTTTGATTGTGAGGGATGACCCAATCTTTTATGCCAAGTAACCTCAGATGCAGGACTAGTAGTAGTAGAAAAGACAGCATGAGATGAAGATGCAGGCAGAGCATGCACAGCAGTAGGATGAGGTGAGGACAAATGTGAAAAGTGATATAAGCCATGAGCATTATGGCCCTTGTGCAGAATGGCCTTCGAATGTTTGTCCTGGATTACAAATGAAGATTCATCAAATGTAACAATGCAATTATTATCCTTGGTGAGCTGATGCACAAAAAGAAGATTGGAGGAAATAGGAGCATGCAAAAGTCTGTTAAGTTTAAAGGAAAAATGAGGAGTAGGGAGTAAGCCATTACCTGTATACTGAATAGGAAGAGACTTACCACTACCTACAGTAATCTGATCAGTTCCTTGATAATCCTGATACATGTGAAGATTAGAGAGATCATTAGTAATATGGTCGGAAGCAGCGGAATCAAGATACCAGGGAGAAGATTCAGCAGAAACAGTGGATGGCGTAGAAGTCACAAAAGCTCGAGGAGAAGGATAGCCAGATGAAGGAGATGCTGAAAAACTAGAGGAAGATGATGGAGGAAAGGTAGCATCAAGTCTATGCCAACAGTCGACAGCAGTGTGACCACTTTTCCCACAGATTTGACAAGATAAGTTGTAGGAGGAATATCGACCTCGGCCACGAGAAGCAGATCTGCCACTGCCACCACGGAAACCACCTCGAAAACCACCTCTGGAACCTCGAAAAGAAGAGCGTCCTCCTCTAGAAGCAGAACTAGATGAACCACGCTGTGCAGTATAGGCAACTGAAGGTTCATGAGAAAGCAATTTTCTCTGTTTAGCTTCAATGTGAATGGATTCAGATTTCAACAGTGATGTTAATTCTGCCATAGAAATAGGCTCAATACGTGGTCTAATTGTGGTTTTGAGAGCATCAAACTCATCTGGTAATCCATTAAGAGTGAGAAGAACCAGGTCTTCTTCATCAACAGGTGAGGAGGCCAGTGCTAACTGATCAGAAATCTCTTTTATCTGAGTCAGATACTTATTCATTGACAATGAATCTTTTGTCAGATGATTCAAACGATTCTTCATTTCATGAATGTGAGATCTAGATAACACGGTGAATTGTTTACAGAGAGCATTCCAAACCTCAAAACTATGATTCAAATGAAGAACAGAGGAAAAAATTGGAGATGTAAGTGTAGCTGTGATACAGCTTAGCAGATGAGCATCTGTTTTGTTCCACTGTGCTCGATCTAGATTGAGCACTTCAACACCAGTTGAATCTGTGATCTGCAATGGTGGACAAGGAACTGATCCAGTGGCAAAATCGAACAACTTAGTTGCTCGCAAAACATTCTGAAACTGACTGTGCCAGATTAGAAAATTTGTAGAATCAAGTTTAACTGTGATGAATGAACTGAGATTAGAGATCAACAGATTGAGGTTGGAAGATAAAGAAGAAGATGAAGATGAATCAGAAGAAGCCATGGATGGCCCAGAGTTATGCTCGTGAGAGCTGCAGAGGAGCTCTGATACCATGAAGAAAGATTGAAGTCAATTCTCATTAAAAGAATATCAAAGATACAAAGGATATTTATACAAATGATATCTAACTGTTTAACTGAATTCTAACTACTGCTAACTAATCTCCATGAGTCACGGAAGTAGTTGAAACTGTCAATGAGCCTTGAGCTTGTAATCTGTGAGTGACATTGAAGCTGAAGCTGACTGGTCATGAGCTGCAGCTGGGATTGCACCTGATGCACTAGAATGTTCTGCAGCTGGGATTACACCTGATGCACTAGAATGTTCTAGACATTAGCAATGCCTTCTTACATGGTCACTTGGATGAAGAAGTTTATATGACCCAACCACCAGGCTTATCGGGGTTACAATCAAATCCCTTTAATTAAGGAATTGAAATAAATCAAAGATACAAAAAATCATAGTAAGCACAAATATGGGATCTCTATGTATTCTGATATCTTCCTTATCTTCTGATATCTTTGACAATATAATTTATTTCTCCAATAAAAATGGCATTATATGTTTACGATAGTAATCATTTGAATTGTTTGTGTTGTTCCTTTAAATTCTGGGGCTGAAACTTTGTTTCCTATATTTTATTTTTCTTAATTTTTTTTTTTATGTTTTAAGAGAGAAAAGAAACAGTTTTTAATTCTTTCAATTCCATATCTGTTGCAATTGCTGTTTCTTCTACTATTGCTTTCTTTTGTTTGTTCAGTCCAGATTGTTTGTCAGGGCATTTGTTGGTTTCCTGTCTGAGATTGTTTCTAATTTTTTTGGGTGTGTGACTATCTCATGGAAAAAATGAGGACACAATAAAGGAATGCACAAAAGCATTAGAACTGAATCCTAATTATGTGAAAGCTCTACGTAGAAGAGGAGAGGCTCATGAAAAACTTGAACACTTTGAAGAGGCTATTGCTGGTAAATTTAAATTCAATACTTGTGCACTATTATCAATATTTAAATTTTAAATGATAGCTACTTGCAGGTTGCCTTCACTTTAAATCTGACATTTACAGTATCATTGTCTCTCTCTCTCTCTCTCTCTCTCTCTCTCTCTCTCTCTCACACACACACACACACACATACACACACACACACTGAATAACTAACTACACATGCCTACTATGGTGACAGAATATTGGAGTCATTTTCTTATATGATGTTCTGATCCTATTCCTTGGTTTTTCTTTTTTATCGTCTCATCTTATGTTTTTCCCCCCTATTGTTGTACAGATATGAAGAAAATCTTGGAACTGGATCAATCAGATGTCCAAGCTAGGAGAACCATTCAACGTTTGGGGCCATTAGCTGCAGAAAAATATGAAAAGATGAAACAAGAGATGATTGGTGAGTTCAAAAAATAATTTGTGTAGTAGGTTTTCATTTTTGCTTCTCATGTTCATGTGCTTTGATTGATAGAATCTGTTAGTTCTTTTGTTTTTTTCCTCCCTATTTCCTCTTCCTGATTTTAGAAAAACAACTGTTGGAACTAATAGAAGTAAGATGAATTCCTTCATGGAACAGAAGGCAGGTCAAAATGGATTAGAATCATACCATCCAAACTAACATGAGCTCCTTTTCGCTTTTTAAGTTGGCTAGCTATCCTCCGTGGGTTTAGCTCTATTAATAAGCAAATGAAACAAAGTTTTCTTCAAAAAGCCTAACAAGCACAAACACTACTAAGAAGGTGGTGTATCCGTGTCGGACATTGTTGACACTCATTGGACACTTCCCGACGCATGTCAAACATACGTCAAAGCATGTACCATTATTTTTTTGTTTTTTTTATATTTGACCCGAACACACTTCGGCCAATTTGGGGACACACTTGTCTACTTGAGCACACATGAAACACATTACAAGTATGACCAAAAATAACTTACAATTCAATGATAAAAGAAAAACTCCGTAGATTTATGATAAATAGTGTTACGTTGTATTTTTTTCTTAATTATCTTTGAATGAAATATATATATATATATGACATAATAAATATATGAAACTATATATTTTGTGTGCGTCCCTCACATGTCATGTCCTACATTGTTTAAACATTGTTATGTCCATTCCATGTGCCTATGTTCGTATCCATGTGTCTATGTTCGTGCTTCTTGGCTTGGTTCCAATATTAATGAAATAGAAGCTTTCAAATCCCATCGTTCTTTTAAAAGAAGGAAAAATGTTATGTATTATTGCATAGGCAAGATGAATATGTGCAGATGGGAGTATATCGTTTGCAAAGTCCTCTTGGCAGTATAGTAGACACTCAAATGTTGTGAGACCTATTGGTAATCAAGCTTTCATGTATGCTGATATATATTTAATATATATTAATGTATAGTGTATGCTGATATATATTTAATATATATTAAATAGATAACTTTGTATTGTTGGCCTCATGGCCTCGTGGCCTGCTTTGTTCTTTTTGGCCTCGTGGCCTCATGGGTGCTTTTGGCCTCGTGGCCTCGTGGCCTCCATCTGATACATGTACAACTCCTATATAATGGAGCTCCCATTTGGTTTCTAAGAGAATAAGAACACAAAATGTATTAGTTCTTTCAATCACTCTCTCAATATTTATTTCATGGTATCAGAGCAGGTGTAACCCTGTCTCATCATTTTCGCCTCTTCAGTCAGTATTCGAATTTTTCTGGTTTTAATATTTTTTTTTGTCTCTCTCTTCTACTCAAATATATCCTTCTATTTCATGCCTAAATACGGTCCAGCTTTTGGAATGACTATCAACTCATCTCCTCTTCTTCTGATACTATCAACTCATCCTCCTCTTCTTCTGATATTATCATCTCATCATCTTTATCCTCTCATCAAATGGAAACCTCTCATCTTCCGATCACCGCCCATAAACTGAATGGGCAAAATTATTTGCAATGGTCTCAATCCATATTAATGTTTATACGGGGAAAGTAGAAAGATGACTACATCACTGGAGCCTCGGCGCTACCAGAAACCACAGCATCAACCTACAAAAGGTGGATAGCTGAAAATAATATGGTCATGTCGTGGCTCGTCAACTCTATGACCACTGACATTGGCGAAAATTTTCTGTCATTTGATACTGCCAAAGAGATCTGGGACATGGCAAAAGAAACGTTTTCGGACAAGGAAAACACATCTGAAATCATCCAGCTTGAAAGTTCCCTCCACGATTTACGTCAAGACAATCTTGTGGTAAATGAATATTTCAATACCCTTACTCGTCTATGGCGTCAACTTGATACGTTTGAGGTTCATAACTGGCAGTGTGCTGCTGACGGTTTGTTGTATAAAAAGATTGTCGAAGGGAAGCGTGTGTTTAAATTCTTGTTAGGATTGAACACAAATCTTGATGAAATCAGAGAAAGAATTATGGGAGTAAAACCGCTACCTAGCCTTAGAGAGGTATTCTCTAAAGTCCGTCGCGAAGAAAGTCGGAAAAAACTCATGATGGGATCTCATCAACAACTGAATATGGCAGAAAGCTCGGCTCTTAAGACTCAATTCGCTCCTATTGACAACCGTCAGAAAAATAAAGGAGGTAGGCCTTGGTGTGATCATTGCAGAAAGTCGGGTCACTCGAGAGAAACCTGCTGGAAGATTCATGGAAAGCCAGCAGATTGGAAGCCACGTCAGCCTCTTGAGAAAGAAGGACGAGGTAATCATGTAGGTACAAATGAACTATCACCACAACCTGAAGCAAGCCCTTTCACCAAGGAGCAAATGGAGATGCTCCAGAAACTACTACAGTCACAATCTGGTTCGTCTTCCAACCACATCATTGGATCCGGAACCTTGGCTCACAAAGGTAATTCTTTGAACGCCTTTACTGTTGGCTCACAAAACCTTGGATTGTGGACTCAGGAGCATCTGATCACATGACGGGAGATGCAACAATTTTTGATACATATAGCTCATGTCAAAATAATTTAACGGTCCGAATAGCAGATGGTTCACTATCAAAGGTTGCCGGTACAGGTTCAGTTGTGCTGTCTAAGAATCTTATTCTCAACTCTGTTCTCCTTGTTCCTGACTTGGACTGTAATTTACTGTCAATTAGTAAACTCACTAAGGAAAAGAGGTGTGTTACTAATTTTTTCTCCACTCATTGTGAATTTCAGGATTTGGATTCGGGGAAGACGATTGGCAATGCTGAGGAATGCTCTGGACTCTACATCCTTAAGGAACGCCACTATCCACAGGAACAACCTCAAACGGCAATTCGTGGTAGTTCTTTTTCGGTTTCGTGTCCAAATAACGATAGAGCCATTATGTTGTGGCACTATCGATTAGGTCATCCTAATGTTATGTATCTCAAGCATTTATTTCCTTCATTATTTAAAACTCCAAAACTTTTTGATTGTGAAATTTGTCAATTGTCTAAGCATGTACGGTCCCATTTTCCCATTCAACCCTATAAAGCATCTCGTCCATTCTCACTAATTCATAGTGATATTTGGGGTCCATCAAGAATAAAAAATGTAACTGGTACTAGGTGGTTTGTCTCATTCATAGATGATCATACTAGATTAACCTGGGTCTTCCTCATGAAAGACAAATCTAAAACAAGTCAAATCTTCAAAAATTTTCAAATTATGATTCAGACACAATTTCAGTCAAAAATCCAAATTCTAAAGTCTGATAATGCTCGGGACTATTTCAATTCCTTTCTAGGAGAATTTTTAGCAAAAGAAGGGATAGTTCACCTAAGTTCATGTGTTGACACCCCACAACAAAACGGCATAGCTGAACGGAAAAATAGGCATTTGTTAGATGTTGCTAGATCGCTAATGTTTTCCACAAATGTTCCACAATTCTTCTGGGGGGAAGCTGTTCTTACAGCAGCCTACCTTATCAATAGGATGCCATCCAAGGTACTACAATTCCAAACTCCTTGTCAACTACTTCTAAAATCCTTTCCAACTACTCGCCTCATCTCCACCATCCCACCAAAAATTTTCGGGTGCTCTGTCTTTGTTCATATCCATCAACAGTATCGAAGTAAACTTGATCCCAGGTCACTCAAGTGTATCTTCATTGGGTATTCGTCACATCAAAAAGGGTATAAGTGTTACTCTCCAGTCACAAGGAAATTCTATAATTCCATGGATGTAACATTTTTTGAAACCCAGTCTTACTACCCTAAAATTGTTATTCAGGGGGAGACTCCAACCCAGGAATCTCAATTTTGGACCCTTGAGTCATTGAGTGAGCCATCCATCACCACCAACAATCCCACACCTCCTGAGTCATTGCATCAATCTTTACCTGCCGAACATTCCGAGTTCATTGTTGACTTGCGGGATAATGAGCACATCCAAGAGGAAACGGAGGAAGGAGCACTTTCTCAACAATCCCATGAGGCTGAACCGGGTTCTCATCCAAGCAACATTCCAGGTGACAATATTCCTCCCACAGATAGTATTGATAATTCTGAGTTAGAAAATACTATTCTTAATATGCCCATAGCTTGGAGAAAAGGAGTTAGATCATGTACTCAGCATCCCATTGGGAACTTTATTTCTTATGATAAGCTATCCCCTTCGTTTCGTGCCTTCACTTCTCGCATCACGGAGATACCCATTCCTCGGAATATTCAGGAAGCTTTCAAGTATCCGAAGTGGAAGGCGGCAGTCAATGAGGAAGTTCGGGCTCTGGAAAAGAATGGTACTTGGGCAATTACTGATCTTCCACGAGGTAAGAAACCAGTTGGGTGTAAGTGGATTTTCACAGTAAAGCACAAGCAGATGGTAATGTAGAACGATATAAAGCTCGGTTGGTCGCCAAAGGATTCTCCCAATCCTATGGCATTGACTATCAAGAAACCTTTGCTCCAGTTGCCAAGCTCAACACTGTTCGTGTACTTTTATCCTTGGCAGCTAATCTCAATTGGTCACTTCACCAACTTGATGTGAAAAATGCCTTTCTCAATGGTGACTTAGAGGAAGAAGTTTACATGGACATTCCTGCTGGACTTGAGACGACATCAAATTTCAACAAAGTTTGCAGACTCCGAAAATCCTTGTATGGCCTCAAACAATCTCCCAGGGCCTGGTTTGAACGGTTCACTAAGGCAGTGAAAGGGTACAGTTTTGTTCAATGTCAATCCGATCATACATTATTTGTGAAACACTCCCTCGGAGGGAAATTGGCAATTATCATTGTTTATGTGGATGACATAATTTTAACAGGTGATCATGAAGAGGAAATTGGCTTACTTAAAAAATTCCTAACAAAGGAATTTGAGATTAAAGATCTTGGAAACCTGAAGTACTTTCTTGGAATGGAGATTGCTCGGTCAAAGAAAGGTATATCAGTCTCACAACGTAAATACGTTCTAGACTTACTGAATGAAACAGGGATGCTAGGATGCAAGCCGGCAGAAACACCTATGGACACAACTATCAAACTGGAAGAAAGTGACGGTAGTGCACCAAGTGATAAAGGGAGATATCAACGTCTTGTGGGAAAACTCATCTATCTTTCTCATACAAGGCCAGACATCGGCTTCTCTGTTAGTGTGGTCAGTCAATTCATGAATAATCCAACCGACAAACACATGACTGCTGTGACCAGAATATTGCGGTACCTAAAAAGGACACCGGGAAAGGGTCTCTTCTTCCAAAGAACAACAAATAGAAAAATTGAGATTTTTTCAGATGCAGATTGGGCAGGTTCAGTGACTGATCGAAGATCAACTTCTGGCTATTGTTCGTTTGTTTGGGGGAACGCGGTTACATGGCGAAGCAAGAAACAGTCAGTGGTAGCCCGTAGTAGTGCTGAGGCAGAATTTCGTGCTATGGCACTAGGTATCTGTGAGGGAATCTGGTTGAACAGGCTGTTAGAAGAATTACGGGTTCCATCTGAACATCCCATGTTTTTATACTGCGACAACCAAGCCGCTATCAGTATAGCTAAGAATCCGGTTCATCATGATCGAACTAAACACGTGGAGATAGATCGACACTTTATCAAGGAAAAGATTGAAGAAGGAGTTTTTCAAGTCCGCTACACTCCAACAAACTGTCAAACAGCGGATATTCTCACAAAAGCTCTTGCTCGAGTTACGTTCGAAGATCTGACGGACAAATTGGGAATGATTAACATCTACCACGTCGCTTGAGGGGGAGTATTGGTAATCAAGCTTTCATGTATGCTGATATATATTTAATATATATTAATGTATAGTGTATGCTGATATATATTTAATATATATTAAATAGATAACTTTGTATTGTTGGCCTCATGGCCTCGTGGCCTGCTTTGTTCTTTTTGGCCTCGTGGCCTCGTGGGTGCTTTTGGCCTCGTGGCCTCGTGGCCTCCATCTGATACATGTACAACTCCTATATAATGGAGCTCCCATTTGGTTTCTAAGAGAATAAGAACACAAAATGTATTAGTTCTTTCAATCACTCTCTCAATATTTATTTCAAGACCTCTAGAGGTGGATGGTAAGAACTAAGGCACTTATAAAGGGATCAGGAGATCAAGTGGCAAGGGATCTGTGCTCAGTATCACATGCTGGCAAGGGATCAAATGGCTCACCCTCCCTAGGTTTGCAATTCGGAGGTAGAAGACTACTATTGGTAGTGGCACCGAAATTCTCAGAGGTTGCAGTGGTAGTTGAGCATGCTCGCAAGTATAGGCAAGTATGTAGTGCATAATATGTCCTTGTCTACACTTGGAGAATGTCTTCTAGTGAAGATCTTTATCTTTGTAATGCTGGTATGGATGCTCAACTCTAGCCGCCAAGCCACATATCCTTGGAGGTCTTGTGTATGGGGTCCATCGAGCACCCCATGGTTGTGTCACCAACGTTGAGGGGTTACCTTGACCCTACTCCCAACTTAGACTTCCGTGAGATCATTTGTGTGTCTTTTGGAGCGAACATTGGAGATAAGGGACTGAGGCATAGAAGAGACATGCTCGGGGAGAATGACCGAGTTAGGGGTATTGAGTGTGTCCTAATGTGCAGGGGAAGTGACGCACTAGAGAGGAAGTTAGCTCAGCCAAGCCGAGGGGGTGCCTTTAGCTAGTCTAGGCAAGTGGACAAGTGCTTCTGGATAATTGTCACTTGAGTGTTTAGGCTTGAGGTATGTTAAGCGTGGCTTGACTCTGGAGGGGGAGAGCATGTGGACATATGTGATTGGTCTAGGTATCACTTCACGAGGCTGACATGAGGGTTTCTAGTTTGTGGAGATGATGATATGACAGTGGCGTACCGTTGACATAACGTGCAACCTTGGAGACACATGTACCACAATAGCACGGCTAGCTCTTCTATAACACTACTTTAGAAGGCTGCTAAAGTGAGTGAGTAAATATAGATGATCACTTTTGCTTCGTAATCTGCATAGGCCATGAAGCGTGGAGTTGGGATCGAACCAAGTGAAGTAGGTTGCCAGGCCAGTGTTGCAGAGGTGATGATTTTCCACACAGAAATGATTAACAATTACCAAACTAATAAAATATTAAAAAACAACTGCCTTCCTGTTCTCCAAAATAATTCTCAAACTGATGCTCTTGTTTACTTTTAACACGTATTCTCTTGTTGAAGTTCTCCTTCAAACTTATGGGCCATTATTTGCATCACTTTCTCATCTTCACATGATTGCAAGAACGAAAAGGAACACTAGCAGATAATTCTGATGTTTCAAAGAAAAACTGGTATTCATAAGTCTATTTTCTGAAAACAGTTTTGAGAATGACAAACCAAACAAAAATGCTTTGATCCTCACTTACCTTTTTTATTGTCCGGGAAAATGATGAAATGACTTTGTCAATAATGCGCTCCAAATCATTTCACCCTTTTGTTTTTCCAGCATGCTTGTATCTTGCACATAGAAGACCTTATACTCTTTTCGGCTAAGTACTTGTAAGTTTTGGTCTCCAAGGTTGCATGCACTTCCCACAATTGCATTTTCAAATTTTGTACGTTTCTCTAATTAATTACTCTGGTGTTTTGATGTCTGTTAAAAAACACACAATGTTTGCCTTCTCCTTGGGAAAAATATATCTTAATTATTTGCTCATGAGCCATTTGGAATCATTGATAGGTTCAGGAATATTTTCTTTTGGTGTTTTCTTTTTCTTTTCCGTGTAGCTGGAGATGAAGTTTTCACTATAATTTGATGATGCTACCTTTACAAACTTGTGTATGATAGAATGGTACTGTTATATTCCATTCTACACACATTTATAGTCAATGTTAAAAGTTAAGCTTGGGCAAGTCTTTACAGCTTCTGGTTTTCTGTTTCATTGTTTATTATTTTTGCTCGGGTTGGGAACTGCAAGTCTTTGATGAAGACAACATTTTGCTCCTGCACATGAAATTTTGCAATTCTACAGTTTCTCTTTATGTAAAAAAAGGTCAACTTACGAATTTTTACGTGGAGCAGATAAGTTGAAAGAAATGGGAAACTCTGTTTTGGGCCAGTTTGGGATGATCATCGACAACTTCAAAGCCGTTCAAGATCCAAATACTGGTTCCTATTCAATTTCGTTGCAACGCTAGTTATGTTCTGTTCATGTTCATCTCAATACATGCTTGTCATTGGAAGAAACAATATAAGGAATGTGGAGGTGTTTGACATGATGATACAAATATGCAGTGCTTGTATATGCAGGAATTAAGTTAACACTGCAGATGCATTTTAGGGTTCCACACTTCAATGTTTACATGGCTTGGTGTTTTAAGGTGGATTAACAAAAACTCCTCATATTATTTTTTGATTGGTTGCAAGTATTTATATGATGGAATGGCAAATATACTCTTCACTTATAATTGTTTTTGATTGGTCAAGTATTTTGAATTGGCTTGATAACAACACCATTCAAATTATTTTTGATAATATTGATGAAAGTGAATCTTATACACTTGACAAAAAATAAAAATTACTAACAGATCTTAATAGTTGGACTTAATTTTTATCAAGTACTTTCATTTACAAACAGATTATTTTAGTAATTTTGACTTTAAGTAGAGAGAGTGTTGTGAAAATTTATAGTGATTTTTTAACTTTTTGATTAAAATATTTAGTCTCCAGAGATGTAAGTCCTAGTAAAATCGTTGTAAAAAATAATTTTTTGTGACGATGGTTTGCATGACTCTAAAAATTAACAATTAATAATTTTTTTTTATCGCGATGTTTATAAATTGTCGTTAAAATTTACAATTAGTGACGTTTTTCTATGACAAATTTTTTAAACTATTACTAAAAATTAAAAATTAATAATTTTTTGTGACAAATTTTTTAAAGTGTTGTCAAAACTTATAATTAGTGACATTTTTTAAGATAATTTTTAAACTGTCGTTAAAAATTAACAATTAGTGACTTTTCATAGTATTTAATGAAGAGCGCCATTAATTATCATAGGACCTACTAAACAATAAGTCTACCTATTAAGGCCTATTCGCAAGTCTCCCAAAAATTAACACCAATGCTACAAATCTAGAAAAAATATGATAAATTACCAGTAGGCTCTAATAGTTAGATTTAATTCACATAGTCTTATCAATTCATCTTTGAAAATTGGTTCTAACAGAATCTTCACTAAAAATTGACAATTAGTTACAATTTTTGTGATGTTTTTCCAAATTTGTTACTAAAAATTGACAATTATCGACATTTTTCTAAATCTATCACTAAAAATTAACAATCAGCAATGTTATCCCGTAATGAATTTTTTAAACTATTACTAAAAACTAACAATTAATGTCGTTTTTTTTTTTATTATTTATTTATAAAAATATCTCTAATTATCACAAGACTTATTGAACAATAAATTCACCGATTAAAATCTACACATAAGTCCCAAAAAAAAAGAAGAAGAAAAAAAAAAAGAAAGAAAAAAAGCAGAAGAAGAAGAGAAATCTTCTCTCAAGTTTTAGATGGCTCTCCTACATAAACTTTTGGTGTTTTAATTTTCATCTGATTGAATACTCATGGTTGAGTTTTTGGACCAAAGTGTTTCTCACTTTTTTTGTTTTTTGTATGATCATGTATTTCCTTTTCAAATTCGCTCTCAAAACTTTTATTAACCCTTCACAGCCTTCTCTTGCCCAACCTTCATCTCCTCTATTACCTCTCTTTGTTTCATTCAACGTTCCACAACTATCATTCGCATGCACTCAAACATCACTCTATTTGGTTGAGTTTTTATTAAAAAAATTATAATAAATATAATAATTTAAATTTTAAGAACTCGTTTGGTAAAGATATGAAAAAATTCAAAGACACTTCCATATTTTTGAACATTCAAAATTATATTTTTTAGTATTTTATATCAAACTTGTTTTTAATTATGTAATATAACAACCAACTAGCATTTTTTTCATCCAAACTTAAATGGTACTTCATTTTTAAAGTAAATTGAGAAAAATTACAAACGTAAAAGTCAAAGTGACAAAAACAAAAAAAACTTTAAAAGCCAAACAGAGCAAATGGTGAAACTCAAAGGGCCAAAGCATAATTTATCTTTTTTATTACCACAAGCCATTTTTTGTTCAAAATTAGATAGATATTTGTTTTGGGAGTAAATTTGGGAAAAATTACTAACATTAAGGACTAAAGTAAAAAATAAAATAAAACCTTGAACCTCAAAGGACAAAGTGTAATATACCCTTTATAACAGTTAACAACCCACTGCTCATTTTTGCTTGGACAGTGAGTGTCATTGATGAAACAACTTGAACATCTCTTCTTTCTTTCTTCTTTTTTATTTTTTTTTTATTTTAATTTTTTAATTTTAATTATTTATTTATTTTTTGAGGAATTAACTTGTATTACATTTATTACATTAAACTATTGTTACAAGGGCTCAATTACAATTTTATTCAACAAACAAAATTATTAGAGCTTCAATTATATGAATATCCGGTTTGCCGCCAAAACCACTGAACCTCAAGCCATGTAACACACAATCTTACCGACAACAATGGTCTTACCGGTATTGGAACAATATTTAAGTTCCCTCTATATCATGCTTGCTCGCAAGGCGTTCTCTTCGATCACAACATCGATATCTTCATGCAAGAGCTGCTTCTCAACTTAGCATGGCAGAATGCTGCTCAAAGTATTCTTTGCTATTCATCTCTGTCAATCTGCAATATATAATAGTTACCATCATTAGTCAGAATAACAATATATGTGCATCTACTATCCAGATTTGACTACTCTTACAAACCCCAAAACTTCTTTTTTTCTTTGTTTTTTTGGGATCAGGAACTGAAAACAGTTTTTGAAAACAATACTAAATGGGCTCAAAGTAACCTATGTCAATTTTGTCTTTGCTATTTTCGAAGTAGGAATTAAACCGACGCTTGGGCAGTTAATGAATGAATCTTCATTGGTCATTCTAAGTGAGGCAGGTAAAAATAAAAGAAGGATACAACAACAGAAAATTGAAATAAACCGGATTTTCCAAATGCAAGCCAATGTTCAAGGGCTCTCTGAATACATGGGGCAAATTCATTTTCTTCCAACTAAAAACTAGGAATCTATCTCAGATATGAGAAAGCAGAAAGTTTTCCAACTATCTCCCAAATCTAAAGCTAGTTCTTTTTTTAGAACTTTCTTACGTCTATCTCTTGAATAGCATGCTCTCGATAACTACAGAGCTACTGGCTTAGGGTTCTGAAGTTTAGAAAGTAAGTTTCAAAATAATTATATTTCTTTTGAGCACATGTTTCGTTGCAAGAACATTTAAGAGGAACATAGTCATATTGTTAAAAACCCTTTTTTTTTTTTGAACTATTGTTAAAAATCTTGTTAGATAAACAATTTCATCTATGTTAAAAATCTTGTCAGATAAACAATTTCATCTAATTTTTGACTGTTGTATCAAGCATTTCACCAATCAACCATCTTTTATGTCCTCCGACCCCAAATGAAGTAAATTGTTTTAAGAAATACAACTGCATTAAATCTATCAAAATTTCTGTTGGGGAGACAAAATAAATGGCTCAAAGTAAAGGCTATAGAACGGCCACAAGAAGGAATTCTATCTATATAAAAGTTTATACGCTATATCCAAAAAGAAAAAAAATATTGCAGAACATCATACCTACTAATAGTGTGATCTTTTGCAAAGCCCAACTCATTGTCCACGCAAAGATCCAAATCATCATTTTTCCTCGATCTTGAAGAAGTTATGGGAGCCATTTGTTGAGCATCAGAGATTGTCACAATCTTCTCAAAAAGTTTAACAGGAGTCCCCTCAGCTGTACACATCAATCTGGCTTTGTTCTCATACATCACCTGTAAATATAAAAACACAGAAGCCAGTTGGAGATAAAAATATGCTTTTAACATTATAATATTCTGATTTTATGCTATGTCCCTTCCAAGAGGTGTAAGGTTTTGTGGAGTTCTAGGGCATAAATGGAACCCAAGTAACAAGTATTTATGTCTAAATTATTAAACTCATAAATAATCAAACAATTTGGAAGAAAGGAGACTAACATCAACTAGAATGACAAACTGATATGCTGCTGTCCTATTGTGGATTCCGAAAATTGGTACACCATCCAAAGCCAGCGTATGAAACCTCTCTGCCAGAAAGGAATACCATTAGATAATAATTTATTGTAACAGGAAAAAAAAAAATAAGCATAATAACTAAAAGCAAGGTTCTAAATATCGGCCGGTACATGCCGTACCGGCCGGTTCGTACCGGAAAATGAGAGGACCGAGTCGGATACTCATCGGTATACGAGAATGAATTTCGCGTCCGTATCGGCCGATTCCCGATACGTATCGGCCTGAATCCGATACGTAAGCGATTTTTTTCCGATACAGTCCGATACGGCTGATGCTCTGTTGAAGGTTTGTTCTTTGATGCTCTGTTTGTATATGTGAATGTGATGCTCTGTTTTTTTATTTTGGCTGAAGAAGTCATAGATATGTGATGCTCTGTTTTTTTACAAAGGGAATATATATAAGTATAAGAAGTATATGTGATGCTCTGTGAAGAAGTCACATTCGATTGCAGCTCTGTGCAGTGCCACATAACGACCTGCAAAAATGGCCAACAGAAAATTCAAAGTAAATTTAAGTTTTTAGATGCTGTTTTAAATATTATTATTCAATCGTCTTCTCCACAGCTCATTAAGTTTTACTACTATTTCTGTGCAATAGGAAAGAATTTCATTTCGGGAGTAAGACTTCTTTTCAGCCCTTTAAAAGGAATATACATTATTTAAATTATAAAATTTTATTATTGGATGTCAACATCAACTTTTAAGAAAAATTTATATAGAAGTTTTGGTAAATGTAACCATATTCCAAGGCTATGGGACAAAAAATTGTGTGGAGGTTGACGGAGAGTGAGGAAAAAGATAGTAATCTAGGCAGATAAAAGCCAAATATTGGGTACTCCCAAAATTTTGATTAAAATGTGATAAATTAAAGCTAAAAGAGTCAAAAAAAATATATAAAATTGAGTTTTAGATGGATTGTTAATGATTTTTGAAATTTCACAGCTGCGACGCTCGATACCCGATACGTATCGGCTGATACCCGATACGTATCGGTCGATACTACCGATACCGTTACTCTGCGATCGATACCGTTACGTTACCCGATACTGCGATTTAGAACTATGACTAATAGGTACAGAGATTTTGCAATGAACGTAAAATCACTTGAGTTTAGAAAGACCATCATGGAAGCTATTAGCCTAGTACTTAGGAGACGTATTCATTTCCTTCATCTTATTGTATTTTTTATTTTTTTATAATCAAGAACCCATCATAGGCAAGGCCCTTTAGACCCACGTCAGGAAGGTAAAGTTGGGGTTCAAAGGCCACCTTCTAAGCCAATGAACCGGGCAAACTGGAGGGGATTTGAACCCTCATCACTAACATGGAAAGCATACCCATTTTCAAAGTTCTATTGGACTTTATTCTTGATACTCAAACACTTAAGTAAACAAAATAGAGCTTCATCCCAACAATTTGGTTTGGGTATTGAATTTTAAGGAGAAGATGAATTTGAGGTTTGAACCCACTCAAGCTAGAAGTGACTTACAGAACAATCCAAAATAGTCCGCAGCACCAAGTGGTTTGTCACACAGTTCTTCAAAAGGAAAATATGCGCATCCATTAGCACCCAATGGAACCTGACAGTGGAAGAAAAATAAAATAAAACAACTGCTCTCCCTGTCTTATGACTTCATAAACCAAGGGTGATGTAGAACGGGCACACACCGATTGTTGGTGAAGATTTTATTTATAATTTTACAAATTGTAATATTTATGTTTATTTATTTTTTCTTCTTTAGGCTAACTAGAAATTTTATTGATATTTAGTATTCTATTTTTACTAGGTATTCAGATTCCTTTTTCTATTAGGGTTAAGTTTCCAAATAATATTAATAGTCAGTTTCCTATTTTAAATTAGGCCTTCTAGCCTACAAATATTAATTCATTGCATTGTAATAGTTAGCTTTGGATTATTGATATTGAGTAGTTAAGGTTGTGGCCATTTGTGTTAGGATTGTGACCCCCTTCTTCTTCCTATCCCTTCTCTGTTCTCGTTTCTATTTTCTGTAGTGTACTACATCAGAGGGATTTATATCAAATACCTGTAATGTCCTCCCCATTACAACTTCCACCTGCTGTGGATGTGCCGTGTGTTCCCCAACTAAATGTTGAAACTTATGCTTAAGAAGGCCAGTTAACTCTTTCCCAACAAAGTAGAAACCTTGCGCAGCCTAAAGTTCAAGTGAAATATAACAAGAAGAATTTACATGAGAAGAAATTACAAGGTGAAAATTCAAACATGATGTTTTAACAAGTAAAAGAAAAAAAAGAAGAAGAGAGTTAATAACGTTACCGAAGTCATTTTCCGGTAATCTGTTGATGATCCAATCTCATGAACTATACATCTTTCCTACATCAAAATAAAATTCCAAGCTTAACTAAATAAAAAGTAAAATAAAAAAATTCAATAAAGACATGGTCAATGAGGCCTTAAGTTTCTCATCTACAGCCATACCTTCAACGTGGAAATGAATGGTAGAAAAAGATCTCTCTGCAATCCACCTTCATAAAGGTTGTCCGGAGCACGATTTGAAGTAGCAACAAGAATCTATACTTGCAGACATATGGAAGTTTTATTTCTCAGTCAAAAATCCACATGTCGAATGCATAGAGCCTAGAGGCTGAGAACATATAAAAATTAGTAGATTAAACTACTTACCACGCCATTGCTGAATAAATGTCCAAATAAACGGTTTAATATCAATGCATCAGCAACATCAGTCACCTATGAAAAAAACTTAGAAAAATGGAACTTAACAACAGGAACAGAGTAAAAGGCTAGTAGATACCATCCATGATGATAAAAAACAGAAATAATGCCGCTATTTTCAAGTTCCAACATACCATAAATTCGTCGAGGCATAACAAAATTGATTCATTAGATATCTCCCCTGCTACAACTTCAAGGGGATCCGGCACACCCTTATGCTTCTGCAATTATACAATACTATAGCATTAAATTTATACTTCAGTACACACCACCTATTTCCAAGTAAAGTCGCTGTAGACACAAATTTTAAAACATGAAGTGTTTTAACACATTTCAAAATTTTATGTTACAAATGTCCACTGTTTAGTTTTTGGATTAAACAGTGTTGATTATTTGAATAGCAGATTCTTATTTCCGATCTGTATTTCAGATCGTTAATTACACATTTTATACAAATGAAACCTCCGATTAATGAAGAACAAAATAAACAACAAAAGACAATTTAAGAAAAATAAATATTTTATTGAAATTGTTATGGGCTCTGAACCCTCGAATACAAAATACAATTCTTGGGTTTGGAACCCTTTACCTATTCATCGCCATTAGCGTAGGCTCTTGAGTTCTCTAGGCTTCTCTTCCTTTTTCTTGTAATGACTTCTTTAGCTCTCAATCTCTCTCTCTCTCTCTCTCTCTCTCTCTCTGATCTTTTCACTTCTGATTTTCTGATCCCCTGTCTTATGTGATGGTCCTCATATTTATAGAAGGCCATCAGGTGGTAGGAATGCCTCATCTTCAATTTGAATTTCAAATTGAATGATAGCGTCATTTGAATTTTGAATAATAGCGTTATTTGGTTAATCGTATATTTGATTAGCCATTTGAATTTTGAATAATAGCGCTATCTGGTTAATCGCATATTTGATTAACCGGATTGATCTTTGGGGTTTCATCCTGTGTGGTGTCCTTGTTGTAGGCTCTACAGGTGTCATCTTTCGTAGGCTCCACGTGTCATTTGCGCATCTTGAATAACGTCATTGAGATACGACGTTGTTTTATTTATGTACTTCAACGGATCATATTGATCTTTTTTTAGGAAGTGATTACCTACAACCTTCCTATCATAGGCTCTATACGTGTCATAAATTTAGTTGAAATTTATGTGCCAACAAATGCCCCTCGTGACTTGCACAAGTGAATTTTCTTAACTGTGCGAGTCACGACAATTTGGCACTTTTATCTGGATGATCTTTAGGTCTTGGATGGGATTATTTCTTTGCTTTGGTCCCTGGCCCTTTTTTTTTTCTTTTTTTTTCTTTTTTTTTTTTGGGTTGACGGCTCTTTTTTCATGGGCCCTTTTACTTTTGTTGCATGGGTCCTTTTTGTGGACTTGATCTTTTTATAAAAAAAATAAAGGGTTAATTGCCCTTTATAGTCCATGGGCCATTTATTTTTGTTGCATGGGTCCTTTTTATGGACTTGATTTTTTTTTTTTTGAAGGGTCACGAGTAAGGTCCAAGATTTAATTAGGCATTTCCTTTTGTGGGCCTCCAACTTGCCACCATTTTTTTTATAGTAGATTTTTTTTCTAGACCATCATGGATTTTTCTAGACCATCATTTTTAATTAGGCCTTTTCTTTTGTGGGCCTCCAACTTGCCACTTATTATTTTTTGGATTTTTTTACAGCATATATATATATATATATTTTAGGAGTTTGTCTAAATGGAATAGGATGGATTAGCGTTGGTAGGATTTCTAATCCTACACAAACTCTTACGCAGTATTTCAAATCCTACCTAAACTCTTGCTTGTTTGAAGTATTTTAGGAGAACACTACCTCCTTTCTTAAGCAAGAATTTTTGCTTATATGACACCTATCCATGCATACAGCCCACATATTTTCCCTGTAACTTTTTTTTCCTCCCAGCAGATTGTTTCCAGCAGCCTCTCTTTTTTGCTCTGCAGATTTTGTGGTGCATATTAGGTCTTCATTATTTTAGTAGCTTTCTAGCAGCAATTGCTCTTTGAGTATACAAAAGATACAGCCCATATATTTTCCCTGTAGCTTTTTTTTTCCAGCAGATTGTTTCCAGCAGCCTCTCTTTTTTCTCTGCATATTAGGTCTTCATTATTTTAGTATCTTTCCAGCAGCAACTTTCCAGCCATTATCTTTCTTCTTTTTCCAACAAAAATTGTTCTTCTTATACTTTAAAGAAGACACAAAAGAATCTCTTCAAACTCCTTTAAATCAGGTATACTTTCTTCTCCATAAAATATTGTTTTTAGCATGTATATCACCATGTGACAGCCCTTCCCAAAAATTTTTACTAGACCCTAAGTCCAAGTAGTCCCAACAAAGACCCTTCTTGAAAGGATGAATAACCTACTGCCTTCTTTCATAACAAAAGCTGTAACCTCTTTTCTTTTTTATTTTTTTTTTTATTACTTGAACAAAAAACCTGCTACCTTTCAAGCAGATTTTTTTTTCTAGCCCAAAGTCTTTCCTAAACAAAGACCTTTTTTTTTTTTGTCACAGTTTAATCTGCTTGTTGCCTTATATATATATATATATATATATTGTTGTTAGATCATGAACTTAACTAACCCAAATAAAGTCCTTGCCCTATACAAACAAAAGGGCCCCTCTTTTTTTTTTTCTTTTTTTTCTTTTTTTTTATTACATATATATAACCTGAATAAACCCCCTTTTTTTTTTTAACCTTCCAGCAGAAAATTTTGAAGCCAAGACAAGCATGTAAAGATTGAAACCACACCCTTTTTTTCCAGCAGCAGCAACCCACACCTTTTTTTTACGTTCTTCGCTCTAAAAATGTATTATATGTATAATCTGCTGTCATGTTTGTTAAGCAGATATGGCCTAGATATGAATAAAGACAGTCCATTTTGCTAGACCACAAACCCAAATAGTCTTCAAAGGCCCTTTTTGAAGCCAAGACAAGCATGTAAAGATTGAAACCACACCTTTTTTTTCCAGCAGCAGCAACCCACACATTTTTTTTTTTACATTCTTCGCTCTAAAAATGTATTATGTGTATAATCTGCTGTCATGTTTGTTAAGCAGATATGGCCTAGATATGAATAAAGACAGTCCATTTTGCTAGACCACAAACTCAAATAGTCTTCAAAGGCCCTTTTTGAAGCCAAGACAAGCATGTAAAGATTGAAACCACACCTTTTTTTTCCAGCAGCAGCAACTTGTTTGTTGCTGTGTTATTTAGCAGATTTTTTTTTAATAGCCTGTATACAAAGTCCTTACTTGTGGATATGACCAAGGAACTTGCTGCTTGTATCTTTGAACAAATGAGGAACAGTGGACATTAATTATCGACCAGCAAGATCCCAAGTTACAAAACCTGCTTTCCCTTTGACTTCTTTGGCTAAACCCTCACAAATTTTCAGCCCCTTTTGTAGAAATTTTTTTTTTTTTTAAAAATCTAATCTAATCAAGGCCTGCCCCCTCGTGATTCGTGCAAGTGAATTGTAACTGTACGAATTACGATTTTTTTTATTTTTTATCTTTTTTTTATATATTTATTTTTTTTTGGCAATTGTTTCACGTCTTTTTCCCTCTTTTGTAGGCAACACGCAAGGCGTTAGAGTGTGTTTGCAGGTATCATTTCCCTTTCCAACCTAATGGCAATGAGTGGCTTGAATCCTTGGCAGTGATTGTGTCCTTTCACCCCAATGGCTTGAATCCTTGGCAGTGATTGCGTCTGTCACCCCAACGGCTTGAATCCTTGGCAGTAAATGTGTCCGTCACCCCAACGGATTGAATCCTTGGTAGTGATTGTGCCCGTCACCCCAACGGATTGAATCCTTGGCAGTGATTGTGCCCTTCACCCCAATGGCTTGAATCCTTGGCAGTGAATGTGTCCTTCACCCCAACGGCTTGAATCCTTGGCAGTGAATGTGTCCGTCACCCCAACGGATTGAATCCTTGGCAGTGAATGTGTCCGTCACCCCAACGGATTGAATCCTTAGCAGTGATTGTGCCATTCACCCCAATGGCTTGAATCCTTGGCAGTGAATGTGTCCTTCACCCCAATGGCTTGAATCCTTGGCAGTGATTGTGTCCTTCACCCCAACGGCTTGAATCCTTGGCAGTGATTGTGTCCGTCACCCCAACGGCTTGAATCCTTGGCAGTGAATGTGTCCGTCACCCCAACGGCTTGAATCCTTGGCAGTGAATATGTCCGTCACCCCAACGGCTTGAATCCTTGGCAGTGAATGTGTCCTTCACCCCAACGGCTTGAATCCTTAGCAGTGAATGTGTCCTTCACCCCAACAGCTTGAATCCTTGGCAAGGGGCTTTCGTCAATTTCTTTATATTATGACATTTTGCCTTCACTAACCCCTCTTTTTTTTTCTTTTTTTTTTTTTTTGGGTAGAAAGCATGGAAAAGACACTTGAATATCTTCGACGTGACGAGAGGGATGTATTGGATAAATCTGGTCCGAAAATAATTCGGCATAAACCTATCACTGATTTATTGTCACCCACCGAGTTAGACCCCTACGTCCCTTTACATACGGCTTCTGAAGACTTGGTCTATACAGGAATTCGAAACTGCTGTGAGATTCTCGAGAAAGGGCACTCCAAATCAATTGGTTCATTCCCTGTCTCAATCCTTCGTCCATTTTCTGAAGACCTTGACTGCTCTGAATTTAATACTCTTCTTAAGAGAATGGCGCATGAAAAACTGAAGTGGGATAATTCTTTTAACGTCCGCGGCATTTCTACCCATTTGCAATCCCCCATATGGATTTTTTGGTTGAATGACGTTCTTTCCACATTTGCCCCTATTTTGAAGAAGTGTGGGATTTATGCTGCAATCTATGTATCCCAATTTGCTTATGCTAGGAATGTCTCCTTGCTCAAAGGATTCTTAGAGCGGTGGTCACCCGACACCAACACTTTCCACACCATTTACGGCGAACTTGGGATCTCTTTATGGGACCTTCATCGCATTAGTGGGCTCCCCATTCGTGGCGAGTTTTATGAAGAGTTCACCTCCTCCAATGACATTTTATATTCGTCCCAGACATCCAAGGTGTGCCGTGGGCTTTTCAACATTTATGCCAGCTCTTTTCAATCCAAGAAGTTTAACCACTGGACTTTCAAATTCATTGATGAATCCCCAATTTCGATTAGTGGTTTTCAACGAAAAGATAGAATTCCTGATAATGTGTATCTTTCTGGTTTTTTGGCGAGCTGGCTTAGCGGATTTGTCTTCCCTCACTCTTCCGGGGAAATTCGTCCGACGACCTTTCATGTAGCCACCAAAATGGCAGGTAGAACCTTATTTAGCCTGGCCATCCCCGTCCTTGCATACCTCTATCATTCTCTTGGTAAAATGGCATCATCATCTTCACTTGGGAAGGAAAATATTCAGGGTCCTTTACATTACCTTTTTGGATGGATTTCACTATATTTTGTCAAGACTTACTCTCATGGGGATCGTTAGTCGATTTGTCCGATCCCTGATATTCATTTCATGCCATATCTTGGGTTTATTGGAAACCAATCGGCTGCCCAGTTTTTTACTGATAAATTTCCATTTGTGGACTCTCTCCTAACTTATCGTACGGAGTGTCAGTTTAGGGCTCTTACCCATGAAAGTGAACCTTCAGGCATTCTAGTCGACTGTGAAAGGATATCACCTTTCCACCTTGGCTATCTTATATCTTTGAGGCAAGGGATTTTAACATTTAAAATGGGATTTAATTTCATTTCTGAACCGTACTCCCCTAACCGATACGGTCGTCAATTTGGGTTTGCTCAAGCATGCCCTACACCGCTTAATGTATCTTGTCGGCAGTCCTCTGAGTGGTCTAAATTTTATTACAACTGGCGCCATATGCTACGCTACGGTACAAAAGTCTCATTGGAGTTACCAGGCTCCCGATCTACTTCTCACGTAACCATGCCTTATGCCAATTGGTGGTTGGGAACTTCCTTTACCGTGCTCCAATATGTTACTCATACCCAGCCAAAATCTTCACGCAAGAGAAAACTGGATATGTCAAGTAAAGACCAAAAGACAAAGAAGCCTTCTTATGCTAGAGCTAGGTCATCATATTCACCTATTGCTCTGGAAGCATCATCACCTCAGAGAATGAATAATAGTCAGCCACCTATTGCTCATTTCTGATCTAGTTACTCGATTTCAGATCTCCTTCATCTTTTTGAGGATATGTGTAATTCTCAATTTAAAATGAGATTTAGCTTTGAGCAAGTAAATTCTGGCCCTCAATTTTCTAGTCTAGCAAAGCTTTTTCCAGAGATTATGTCTATCAGTGATTGTACAGGAACTTCCCAACCCACCGTAGCGACCAAAACCCCAATGGATCAATTTCGCACATACATGTGCTCTTTTCTTGAAGATAAAGATGAGAATATGATTCAAGAACTCTTTGAGGGAGATGGGTATGAATTAACTGCCTTGGGTCGTATTCGCATTAAGAGTGTTGAAATTCCTTCTCTACCAAATCTTTTGATTGTCTCCCAATGGAAGTAGCGAGAGTGAAGATGAGTTTTATGACTACACCCCTCTTTTAGATGGCACACCGACTAAGATGAGTAAATTGCCCCTAGCAAATGTAGCTTTTTCTTCTCCTTCGAACGAGCCATCCAAGCTATTAGAGAAAGGTATAATTCTTTTTCTTTTTTTTTTTTTTGAATACCTTTCATTTTCTTAGGCACTGCGCCTCAGACTTCCCCAGCTGCCTCGCATATGCCATTGGCTACCTTTAAGGGTATTCTTATTCATTCCTTGTACCTCATTTTATTTCATCGTGTATACATACTCAAGGAACTCTTTTCTCTTTAGATCATGCCACATTGCGAAATCCATGGTCCACTTGTGGGAATCACAACTTGTTTCCTCCTCCACCTAAGTCTCTTCAAGCCGTACATCAAGGTATACTTCATATATATATATATATATATATATTGTTTTTACCTTCTACGTTTTCATTAAGTATCTCCTTCTATTTTCACAGAAAATACTTCTGACACATTGGAAGAGACAACGAAATTACTTCTGATACCTCGGAAGAGGCCCAAATTCTTGTAGACTTACTTGAAGCAAATGAGGTTAACAAATTATTTGACAAACTTGAAGCACCCTTTGCTCCATCTAGCCTTCTTTTGGGAACTTCCTCTAATGAAGCAGCCATCCATATTCAGAAAGGTCTTACTATTTCTCTCCAATCAATGACGGATGTTAATGGCATGATTGCTGTAGCAAACAACGTTTTCATGATTTTGAAGAGTTTGGGTGTAGACTTCATCTCCTTTTACGAAAAGGTGAAGATATTCCTTGGGTGCTTTGTTTTGAAAACCCAACTTGCAGATTCTTCAAACCTGTCTACTGCAGAATTTGAGGCCCAATATTACGAGAAGAAGCTTCATTTCGACAAAGTTTCTGGCGAACATGAACAGTTGTCTGCTTCAATTATCAAGTCGGATGAGCACATTGCGGGTCTTAATCAAAGGATTATTCAAACCAAAGAGTTACTCAAACAACTTGAAGAGGAATTGTCATCCACCCAAGCGGAACATGCATCATTTATGTGTGATTTTGCACAAGCTTCTGAGAGTGTTTCTAAATCAGAAGAAGACGTGCAAACTGCTCTGAATGTTTTGAGCCAACACAAAAAGAAGAATGGACAACACAGTGTTGTGGAACATGCCTTTGAAATGGCTAAGGCTTCTTTTAATGAATGAATGTACTTTTATTTTGTTATTCATCCGAACATAATGTATTTACGACATTTTGCTCAGTGATAGATTTATTTGTTATATGAAATTTCTCAATACAATACATTGATTTGTCTTATTTTAGCTGTTCACAGTTTATACTTTTGACTTTTGTTTGGCCGTACACAGTTTATACTCTTTCGGGCCAGGAGTATCCAATGTTTTACCACCTTAGATTTTGGTGGGATATTTTAGCAGTTTAACCACATACAATACCGTTGGTGGTTTTTGACTTTTGTTTGGCCGTACACAGTTTATACTCTTGCGGGCTAGGAGTATCCAATGTTTTACCACCTTAGATTTCGGTGGGATATTTTAGCAGTTTAACCACATACAATACCGTTGGTGGTTTTTTTTTTTTTTATGCCCTAACTTTTGCCTAGGCCGCCCTTTCGGGTTTTCAACCTAGCAAGCTTTCTTAAGGGTAATATCTCTTCAAGAACCTTGCATTGGTTGGGGGAATGATTCTATCACCATCCATCGTTATCAACAAATAGGCCCCATTAGAATAAACCTTCTCAATCACATAAGGTCCTTCCCATTTGGGCTCAAGCTTTCCTTTGGTTCTTCGTGAGACTACTATGGGTGTTCTAACCATTAGTACCAAGTCTCCCTTTTTAAAGGAACGAAGCCTCACTCTTTTATTGAATGCATTTGCCATCCTTTGTTGGTAGATCTCCAAGTTCTGTTGGGCATACAACCTTCTTTCATCCAGGGTCTCCAGCTCAGCCAACCTCACTCTTGCACTTTCATCTTCTATTAAGGACTCTTGTATTGCCACTCGCAATGATGGTATTTGAACCTCAAGTGGTAACACTGTTTCTCCTCCAAAAACCAACGAATAAAGGGTTGCTTGAGTAGGAGTTCTGTGCGAAGTCCGATAAGCCCACAAAGCTTCTTGTAACTTTTCGTGCCAAGCTTTTTTGTTCTTATCCACCATTTTCTTAAGAATTTTGCACAATGTCTTGTTGAAAGCTTCTGCCAAACCATTGGCAGGTGCATGATATCTTGATGAATGGTTGTTTTTGATTTTGTACTTGGCAAATAACTTGTTCAAAGCATCACTCCTGAATGGCTGTCCATTATCCATGATGATACTTTTTGGAATCCCGAACCTGTAAATGATATGGGTTCAGATGAACTCGGAGACAACTGTGCTTTTTATATCCTTTAAAGCCACGGCCTCTGCCCATTTTGAGAAATAGTTAGTTGCAGCTAGGATGTATCGATATCCTGCTGAAGATGGAGGTACAAAAGGACCAATAATGTCCATACCCCATGCTGCAAATGGCCAAGAACAAGTTGTTAAATGTAAAGGCTCTGGGGGTTGGTGGAGAAAGTTCCCATGGAATTGGCAGACTTGGCATCTTCGAGCATAATCTATGCAATCTGCAATCATAGTCGGCCAATAGTATCCCAACCGTTTTAGCTGCATATGTAATTTAGGACCACTTTGGTGTGCCCCACATACACTTGCATGTATTTCTGCCATTACCTCTTGAATATGCTCCTTGGCTATACACCACATGTACATTCCATCCAAAGACCTTTTGTATAACCCATCCTTCCACGAGACGAATTTGGTAGCCCTACGTCTCACTTCAATTCTTTTTACTTTATCTTCAGGTAGCCTACCATGTTAGAGGTAAGCTATGAATGGTTCCCGCCAATCCTCCTCGTTTTCTCCTTTCGTGGTGACGACCAAGATTGGAACCAAGTTAGAAACTTCTTTTAAAGGTTGTAACACCCTTCTTTCACCTACCGTGATAGTAATTATTTTGCTATCTGGTAGGGTGAGTGATGCAGCCAAACTTGCAAGTGAATCAGCTCGAGCATTTGTTCTTCTCTTCACATGGAAAATATGTGTTTTCCTGAATTGCGAAAGCAATTGATCAGCCCTTTCATGATACGGGATGAGACTTGTTTTCTTAACAATGTATTCTCCACAGAGTTGCTTTACCACCAGTTCCGAATCTCCATAAATTGAGAGTTCTTCAATAGGAATTTGTAATGCCAATTCTAATCCAGCAATTACAGCTTCATATTCTGCCTCATTATTGGAGCATCCTTCACTTAAGGTGAAAGAATGGGTGATTATAGCATCGTCTGGAGTCACAAACACAATTCCAATTCCAGCTTTATTGTTTTTAGGATTTTCTTGCTTCTTGCCATCTGGACTTCTTGAAGCTCCATCAAAATACATCTCCCATCCTTTCTGAATTTCTACTTGCATAACCTCTTCATCTGGTAAATCAGTTACTAGAGGTGAGTCATCAGGTATAGGATGTGCTGCCAAAAAATCTGCTAGAGCTTGCCCCTTTACAGCTCTTTGGGGAACATATTCAATTACGAATTGTTGGAGAATTACAGCCCACTTTGCAATTTTCCCTACAAGTATGGGCCGTGAAAGTATATATTTCAAGGGGTCTGCTCTTGATATCAACTTGACTTCGTGTTCCAAGACATAGTGCTTTAGTTTTTGCAAGGCTAACACCAAGGCAAGACATGTCTTTTTGATAGGAGAGTAATTGACTTCTGCCCCAACCAAAGTACGACTCAAGTAATACAAGGCATTTTCTTTCCCTTGCTCATTGTGTTGTGCCAACAGTGCCCCTAACGAACCATCCAAGGCTGTTATGTACAACAAGAGTGGTTTCCCTTTTATTGGGCTCATGAGTACTGGAGGCTTCAAAAGATACTCCTTAATACTATTAAAAGCATTTTGGCACTACTGATCCCATTCAAATGGAACACCCTTTTTCATCAATCTTGAGAATGGCAAACATTGACCAGCCAAGTTAGAAATAAATCTTCTGATATAGGCCAATCTCCCTTGTAGCCCCTTTAATTCCCTTAAATTTCGTGGAGGAGGCATTTCAGCAATGGCTTTAATCTTGGTAGGGTCAATTTCAATCCCTTTGTTTCGAACCACAAACCCTAGAAATTTTTCTGAGGAAACTCCAAATGCACATTTTAGTGGGTTCATCTTAAGTTTGTACCTCCTCAAACGTTCGAAGATTCTTCTCAAATCTTCCACATGGTTTTCCTTTTCCTTTGTCTTGACGACAAGATCATCAACATAGCATTCGATGGTGTCATGGAGCATATCACCAAAAATTACAGTCATCACCCTTTGATACGTGGCCCCAGCATTTTTCAGGCCAAAGGGCATACCTTATAGCAAAAGACTACTCTCGGAGTCCTGAGTGCAGTCATTTTCTCATCTTCTGGTGCCATTCGGATTTGATTGTACCCTGAGTATCCATCCATAAAAGACAAGGTTTCATACCCAGTAGTTGCATCTACAAGAAATTCAGTGATGGGCAAGGGAAAGTCATCTTTAGGACAAGCTTCATTGAGATCACGAAAATCAATGCAAACCCTGATTTGACCATTTTTTTTCTTGACCGGCACTATGTTTGCTAGCCAAGTTGGATATTTGACTTCCCTGATGAATCCTGCATTGATAAGCTTGTCGACTTCGGCTTCAATTTGGGTTGTAAGCTCTGGTCGAGTTCACCTCTGAGGCTGTTTAACTAGCCGTTTCTCAGGGTGAATTGCAAGCTTATGGACTGCAATCTCTGGATTAAGACCTGGCATCTCACTGTAGTTCCATGCGAATATGTCACGATACTCCCTTAAGAAGGAAATATATTGCCGAGCTTCTTCTTCCTTTAAATTTGCACTAATGAAGGTTGGTTTGTTTTCTCCTTCATCACCCAGATTTACTTCACGAAGGTCATCTACGGTGGCTTGGCCTCCTGCATCAAATTCTGTTGGTGCAGGTTAAGCTTCATCTTAGTCAACATCTTCCAACACATCTTGAGTGATAGTCATGTTTACTAGAAATTTTTCCTCATCACCCTGATAGCCTAACCCTTCTGTCCTAGCGGTGATAATGCCGCCTTGCTGGATAGCCTGCCTTTGCGAAGGTATTAATGCAAAGTCAAAGGGTGTCATTGTTCCTAGTATTTTTTCAGGATCTAAACCAACTTTTACCAACGTCTATGTAACTTCTGCACTGAAGGTAGGCTTCTCAAAACTCGAGATGTTTTCTTCTGGCCCTTGTTCAACTTTCACTTTCTGTTCAACATCTCCAAGTGAGTGGAATATTATGGGTTTCGACCCTTTTCCTTTAGGGAGGACGACAATCTTATTATATTTCTCGACATAGGTGTATTCTGTCCTCCTTAATGGCAATGTGAACTCACCCTTGAGATCCAAAATTGGATTTATTAGGGCTAGAGCCTTTGCCCCCAGTTTCTTTTCGGACTTTGGCACATATCGAAAAGTTCTTTTTGTTGAAACTGGAGTAGACCCTAGAACGTCTTTGACATTCGGAGTATCTTCAGATTTTTTTCACATCTTTTTCCTTTCTTTGTGAAGTCTTTGTATAGAAGCGAGCATCAGCATAATAGGCCTCTACTTCTCCAAATGGATCATTGTCAGCCACAATTGTCCCCTCTTTTTTGGGTGAAGGCAACGGGTACTTGATACATTGGTGATAAGTTAATGGCACTGCATGATGATTATGCATCCATGGTCTCCCAAGCAAAGCATTGTAAGAGGTGTCTACATCAATGACCAAGAACTCAGTGCTTTCTTCAATATCTCCAAACTTGGTTCGCAATTCAATCTTCCCCATTGGGCGTTGTTCATTATGATTAAATCCTTGAATGACGAAACGACTTGGGCAAAGTTGTGAAATTCGAACCCCTAACAAGTTTAAGGCCCTCCGAGGCAGGAGGTTTACCGTAGATCCTCCATCAACCAGAATTCGAGAAATTTTCGCATCATGGATAAGCCCAGTGATAAACAAAGGCCGATTATGGTCTGTCATTTCAGCACACATGTCTTTGTCACCAAAGGTTACCATGGTCATGCATGTAGTTGCCTTCTCTTGATTTCTACCCTCGATTTCTTTGTGGAAATCCTCTAGCTTGGACAGGGCATATATTAAAGACTTTCGAAGCTCTGGAGACATTTTCAGTGCATCATATACACTCAACAATGCTGGAATTTTCTTTAGATGAGCTAGTACATCATATTTCACTTGCTCTTCCTCCAGCAAAACCTGTGGAACTTCTGACGTTTGAGGGTCCTGAGGATTTCGTAATTTCCTCCGGTAGGTCAAGTAAGTCTGGCATACTTCAGCAACCACCTTTTCATTGACCTCAACTTCTTTTATTCCCTCACTTATTTGGACCATGTTAATTGGTCCAGCTGCAGGGTGATCATCATCATCAGTCACTTCTCCATCTTCCTGGAGCTGCATTCTTCTCCCATTTCTTAGGTACCAGGAGTCACGCCTATAAAAGCATTGAGATTCTTCAAAACCATTCTTCATGGCCTCCCAACTAGGCACCACGACTCCATCGAGGGAGCAATACCAGTCAAAGGCGATCCCCTCCAAAGAAAGGGGGAATTGTTTTAGGCAAAGTGCTTGATTTTGGGCTGTTTCCCCACACTGTTTCAAAAAACGTCTAATATGTTTTTGAGGATCTCCATACCCTTCATATAGGACAAAATTTGGAAGTTCGTATCCTTCAAGAAATGGTGTTTGCTCTACCCATAAAGGGAACAAATCCCTTGGGCGATAAGTGCCCATCTCTCGAAGATCAAGGGCAGTTTCAATCTTCTCCTCAATTGTGCCTTCTATGAAATCGTATGTTTGAGAAGATGTACCTTCGTCATCCAAATGTTTTGACATCTCAATTTCTATTGGCCATGGTTTATAAATTGTTCTATAGAGTCGATCGTCCATGGTGTTCCAATCTGGGATTGAATTAGGTGGCAGGCTGAAGTACCAATCTGTTGCCCATCCTTCCAAAGAAAGAACGAACTGCCGAAGAAGTAACGCCTGACTTTTTACTATGTTTCCACATTGTGTAAGGAAATGAACCAAATGGCGCCTTGGACAACCTGTCCTATTATATAAAGGAAAACGAGGTACTGCATATCCTCGTGGGAACTGAACCCATTCGACCCAATTAGGAAAAGGGTGTCCAGAAATTTGATTTCTTTCAATAATCAAATTTTGATGGGTTTCAAAACCCTCATCTTTCAAAGAGACTGTTACTTTTGCCTGATGTTCCACTTCCCTTCTAGCTTTAATTTTTGCTTTCTCATCATCACCTGGATTGCGAATGATATGTATTTCTCGCTCTTCAAAATTTACATCCACAGTGATGACATTACAAGGAAAGTCAAAGTGGTCACTTGATACACTTTCTTTATCGTATGTCCTAGCTGGGGATGTGTATGGTGAACCATTAGGAGAAAAGTCAAGTTCCCAATCTTCATTAGGATCCTCAACTTGAGATGACTTTGCTTGTTTACTTGAATGCTTCCATACTTCATCATCCGACATACACCTGCCACTCACCTGGTGATATGCGCAGTATTTTGCTCGGTTATGAGAGGGAGGGAGTGGATTTGGCAATGGCCTCGGCTCTAGGGGCTTTAAGTGCCCTTTCCTGATTAATACCCATAGAGCCTTGGACAGAGGCATATATAAAGGCGTGAAGGTTCTTTGGCCTCGAGGTTGGTAGTTGGTGGTTTGTGTGTTGCTTCTGGACGCACCGGAGAAAGGTGTAGCTGCCATGGGTCTTGGAGGGGGAATGGTGGTGACCATGCTTACTTCCGAAGCTCTAGCATTTGCGGCATTGTTGGTGCCTGTATTGTTATTGCGGTTGAAGGTTCTTCTGGGTTGCTCTCTGTCTTGGTCAATCAGACCTTGTTTCATAGCATCCTCAATTTGTACCCCCATCTCATGCAAATCTGAAAAGGTAGGGAAGGGGAGCACGATCATTTTCTGCATCAGTTTGGGTTGGAGATTGCGCACAATTATCCGAATTTGATCTTTATCAGTGGGCCTTAGGGTCATCATTGAGGCCTTGGCCCTCCACCGGGCTACAAAATCCGAAAAGCTCTCCTTAGGCTCCTGCCTTGTTGTCTCAAGATCACGGGTTGTAATCTCGATTTGAGTGTTATAGGAGTACTATGCAATGAAAGCCTCGGCCATCTCATCCCAGTTTCTCTTAACATCGTCTTCTAATTTTGCGTACCAAATAACGGCCACACCCGACAAGGTTTGGCCGAATAATGAAAGCTTCTACGGTCTGGTGAGGCCCATCGGCTGTAGTATATCTGAGAATAACCGGAGATGCACCATAGGATCCCCAGATCCGTCAAAGCGGTCGATTTGTGGCATTTTGAACCTATCTGGCAGCATCACAGCCACGTCAGTATATCTGTCCTCAATGTCTGGGATGGACTTTACCCCTTGGGATTTCTTGAACAACTTCTCAAGCTTGCTCAACTTTAATGCTGTATGGTCCACCTCGAACTCAAAGGGAGAGTCCGGTTGATTGATAGGCATAGGTGCCTTAGATAGTTGAGGTAGAATCGGGGGCGGAGCTGGCCTTGTCGGGATATCCGTATCTCCCTGGACATTTGGTGCCTCCCCGGGCGCTGGAACTCCTGGTAGGGGAGGAGCTTGGTGTGAAGCAGATGCCCCGGTTTGTTGTTGCAGCCTGGCAATTAACTCTGCCTACTGGGCCATGATCTCGGCCTGTTGTTTGGCAAACTCATCTCGACGAACAGCGTCCTGCTGCATGGCTCTCATGGTCTCCTGCATCTAACGCATCATTTCCTCAACTCCTGTCGTTCCTGCCATACTGCCCTGATCTATCTGAACTACCAGTAGGTCTATCTCTATGGCAACAATTGAGACCTCAGCCCGACTGTCCACTGATGGAGTAAACCACTGCTCTGACAACCTCTGCTCGGATACGCTGCGTCTTCTCGACCTTCGTCTCACAACCGGGGGTAGAGAATGGAACACTGGTTGTCCGTCAACCAGATCCTCAGATCGATTGAGTCGGCGACCTCTTGTCCAGAGTGCTTGGGGAATATCTGCTTGGTCTGAAGCAATTGTGCTAAACTACCTAGCAAAAAGATAAATAAAGCAATAATGATGAAATAAACAACCAGATAAACGGACAGCATAACGGCTTAAAATAAACACACAACACACAGTTGGGCATCACAACACACAATTGATAAGCTGAAATACACTGTTCTCAAGTACTAATCATTGTTCCCAAATCACTGTCCCCGAAGCTAAATCTGATACCCGCAGATAACTGATTCCCAAAATACTGAACCGGTGCCCGCAGGCCTAATACCCAAACTTGCAAACTGATACATGCATTCCTGTAGAGACGCACTCTAAAAGCACATAGCAAACAAGTGAGAGCCAAAAACACCCCTATGTTGGGGTAAGGTTTCCTTGTCCTATTTTGTCAGGAGTTAGGGTTTCACTACGCACGCAGCGGTTTCAAACAACCTATAATCGGGTAAGCAACCTGTCCTAGTTTGGAATGGTCACTATGGATTCCGAATGTGCACTAGGTCGAATGGTCAAAAAGGGTGCCCCGGTAAAAATTGGGGTTTGTGTTCCCGTCGTGGTAGAGCCCACAACCGGTCAGCCTTATGGCACGCTTCTCGAAGCGAGCCTCCGGCAAACCGTTCAGGAGTAGCATACGGCAAACACGGTGTCCTAGGCGCACCAATGCAAATGCAATGCAAAGAAACACATAAGTGTAGTCAAAACCAGATATCATGAGTTCGAGTCAAGTTCTCTAAGTCCCCAGCAGAGTCGCCAGAAACTGTAGACGTCCCCGAACGTCCCGGGAGGGAATCCCGTTTTGTTCATTGGGCTCACTACAGTTCAGGACTCAATGTCACGGTCCTGTATCTAATCTCGCAGAGTGCAATGCAAGACCGATGAATCATCAAAGAGTCCAAATCCAGCAAATCGTTTTTGAAAACAGATTTTTTTGAAAGAAGTGCCAAACATGGACTGCTTTGCCAGATACAGAGTCGCCACCTAAATATTTATTTTGGGGAAATTTAGGAAACCCTGACTCGTGCCTAAGGCTACGTGTCCGTCATTACCAAAGTTGTCTCGGCTCGGGAACTTGGGTACGATTGGGGAAGGTCACTTCGTGAGCACCCCCGCTCGCCCGATCAAAGATCGGCCTCTACTAACCATGATATCGAGTTTTGAAAACATTATGTGCTCTTATTCTGGTTATTAGCCTAGAATTACTATGTGATGCACACAACATACAAATATAGGCTGGATCGTCTGAGTTGGAACAAAACATTTCATGTTTGTTTATTTGAAAGATGGTTTGAAGGTACTACTTGCAAGTAGGCTAAGACATGGATTTTGCCACCCTCAGGTGGGCTTAGAAAAACATGATTTTGCCACTCTCAAGTGGGCTTAAAACTTGCAGTCAATGCATTTATTCCAATTCAGATAATCCAACCTTCACCCACAGGCATTCAGGCAGGTATATCACATAAGCACATAGCCTCATGGTAAGCATGCTATCATGGCAGTCACTCATTCGCATGCAAGGATGCTAAAGCATAAATACTTACCGAGTACTCCGAGCCAAAACAGAAACTAGTTAGTAATCAATGCATGATCCTAGTTCATGTTAAGATGGCTAATGCAACACATGCAAAATGCAACTAAGATAGGCTCGGCTATTCTAAACATGGCATATGAAATGCAACAGCTAACACATATTCAACTTGGAATTGAAATACGATGCAGTTAGTATGATGCGCCGAGCCCGGTGCATGCAAGACAGATGAATGGATGCAAACATGCGAGCATAAGTATGCTAATTGAAACATGTCCTAATCTAACCATCATAAGCTGATAAATAAAAGGGATAAAGACGTGGGGTTGGAAGGCATACATCATACACACGCACACTTATTACAATTGTGCCCTCGCTCGGAGGGTCCGAATAAATAATACAGTCCGAATAAATAATTACAGTCCGAATAAATAATTAAATATTACAAAACCCTAATTAATTAACAAATTAACTAGGAAAGCAAATAAATTAGCGTGCAAGTCTATGGACCGCCCCGGCTCTGCTCCGAATGATGAAAGATACATGCATGCTCGAGTCGCCTCGTCGGAAAATTCCTCACGATGCCCCGATTTGCCTCTGTTTGCAATTAATCCCGGAATGTTGTGCAAAGCTCTAGAAGGCTGCTAATTTCTGGTTTGCTGCAACAGAGAGCAACAAAGGGGCATGGTGAAGTATTTTCACATATGTATGTACACCTCGATCCTCGTGCCACCAATCACGCATCTCGATGCATGATGGCCGAGGAGTCGAATTGCACGACTCGATGTGAAATGAATGCACGTGACAATACAACAAGGCCTAGACTCCATCATGGGTAATCCGGAGTGTCGGCGACCGGGAATTGAGGCACGTTCCGTCACTTCGGGTACGAAACGTCCCTCGTTTCCCGTGTTTGGGCTAACTTCTATCCCAAACACAATGCAATGAGATGGCATACACAATGCGAGTAACATGCAACCTAGCATACGCAATGCTATGGACTAAAATGGCGTACACAATGCACGTGACATAACATGATATACACAATGCACTTACGAAGACTATCATGCGCACATGAACTAAACGGCATATACAAATGCAAGATGGACTTACACCAATATGAGTGGACCTCAGCCACACTCACATCAGTGGCCATATGATGGAAATGAGACAACCGAAATACATGCAAACATGCACGGATGCAAAGGACCGATCCTAAGGCACAACATGCAACTTTAACTAAGCATGGCAAAGGATGAAATATGGCATACAAGGATACATTTTCCAGCTCTGAAACATGATGTACAATGGTCCCGAATCATGCAAATATGTTTCCCAATGCATGCTGGATGGCCCGAATACGGAAACTAGTGAAGTGCGTTACACTAGAGGTACACAAAGCAATGCACGAATGGAAAAATCAACCCCAAACAAACCCTAGGCAGGTCTGAAACAATGGGAAAATGGCCCAAAATGATGGTTCAAAGTGCATGGAAATGAAGCTCATTCAATGGTCCGAAAACAAGACATTCATGCACAACTCTCAAGCACACGTAAAGAGGAGAAAACATGAGGATATGGCATTCACATAGGCTCTGAAATATGATGCAAAATGACCCCAAAGCATGAAAACACCTCAGTATATGAATGCAATAGACCTCAAATCTCAAAGCTAGGCAAGTGTATTGAACTACAAGCATGCAAAACAAGCATCATTCGACCATGAGACCCAAAAACAAAGCTAGGGCAGTCCAAAATATGCACAAAGTCAATTTAAGGCAAGGCCAAAAAGTGCTAAAATCAAGGGTAAACAAAGCATGCAAAATAAGCTAGTGAACCATGATTTGCACTACAACTATATGAAGCACATGAGAGCTCACCAAACCAGCCAAAAACAGAAGTATACCATGCCAAAATATGCCCAAAAACCCACTGAAACTCAGTCAATGCATGCAAGAATGATAGGCTCCTTTGAAAGGCCATGTAAGGGGTTGTTCTACACATATATGACAGACACCCAAAATGGTAAAAAAACCTTTGGACAGAGATTATGAGGGTCCTAAAACCCACCAAAAATGTCCTAAAATTAGTCTAGGAAGCATGCAAGTGAAAGCCCCTTTGAAAGGCCTTGAAGAAGATTACTCTACACATGCATAATAGACACTTAATATGGCAAAAAGGGCTCCGGACAGAGTTCATGCAGGTCATAAAACTCACAAATAATGGCTTGAAACATGGCTTCAAAACATGCAAGTAGGGGCTCCTTTGTAAGGCCAACAAAGCTAGTAAAGAAAATAAGGGGTGAGAGGGTCACCCCTCTCTGATTTTGAGGCTCAAAAACACATATTAGCCACTGAAAATCCACTGGATTTCAGTGGCCAAAAGGCCAAACCAAGGACAACACAAATGGTCTAATGCATAACTCAAAACATGAGGAAATGAAGCATGCAAGGGGGTAGATGACCCCCAACAGAAAAATGAACTTAATCAAACTTGAAGAGGAGCTCAAAATAAGACTTTTTTTTAGTTTATGACGAAGTCCAAAAATGCTTGCAAATAAGGCTAAAGAATGAAGCAAAATAAAGCTACAAAAAGAGAAATGGTGACTTACCCTTGTAGCACAGCAATGCAGCAAGCTCTAGACCAAGAAAGTGAGCTCTCAACCTCTGAAAAACAGCTCCAAGTTACTTAGGATGGTAGTGGAGGTGTTGTGCTTGGAGGTGTAGTGCAATGGGTGCAAGAACAATGGAGTTTGAAGCTTGAAGGAGAGAGATATGGAGGGAAGTGTATGTATGCTCTAGACCAATTGTTCAACCCTTGCAATGGAGGAGGAGGCCTCTCTTTATAGAGAAGAGAGGGCAAATCTTCTCTTGGAAGCTTCAATCCAAGAATAAACATCCTCCATACACGCATATGGAGGATGCATCAAATGGCTCCCAACTGGCACAGTTGGAACACATTCAGTGAGACCAAAAAGCAGGAAGCAGGCCGACCAGTTAAGGTGTTCGGCCAGCCACTCCCCCTAGTCGGCCGACCAGGGGTCAAAAGGTTTAAGTTGAAAAGGTGGTCGGCCAGCCCAGATTGGTGGTCTCCCAGGTGAAGGCAACTCAGTGGTGGTATGGGAGACCCGAAATTGTGGCTCAAAAATGAGGGAGACCAAGGGGTCAAAAGGGTTAGGTTGAAAAGGTGGTCGGCCATACCAGATTGGTGGCCTCCTAGATGAATGCAACACAATGGTGGTATGGGAGACCCGAAATTGTGCCTCAAAAGTGAGGGAGACCACCTACCTGCCAAAAAAAATCGGCCGATCGGGGAAAGGTGGTCTCCAAGAAGAAAAGGTGGTCTCCCACCCAACTACCACCTTCCTAACAATGAAACTAGGGTCCATACCAAAAATGAACCCACACCGATGCGAAACGAGGGTTCGGGGGCCAAAACGCGCAGTCGGGTATCCCGACAACAGGCTGTTAGGCACCGGAGGTGGCGTGCGACCACAAAGGTGGTCTCCCGGGCCACAGTGTCCCTCTAGGGAGAGGGAACAAGGTGTGTGCCAAAAACCGGAGCAAACGGAGAAAGTTAAACGATCCCGAACCGAGGCGCACGGCCGACGGCTCCGAAAATCGAAAACTGGTCTCCAAACGGGAATAGTGGCCTACAACCACGAAACTTAGCCTACGGCCACTGAGAGATGGTCTTCAAGACCTCTCCCTCCCTTCGGGAAGAGAAAACAGAGAAAACAGGACTTGGTTCGCAAACCGAGGCAAAGCACAAAAGAGTCCCGAAGTCCGGAGGCAAGGCTCTCAGCCGAAACTCTGTGACCTCAGAACGAGCACAATATGCATCATCACCGAGCGCTCAGTTGGTGACGTCTGAGTCTTAAGGTCGGTCAAAAATGGGGTGTCTATAGTTACATTGGAGTGTTACATTAGACTGTTACAGATTGAAATTATACAAATCCACAAACCTTATTAAGGAGTTTTTGTAATCCTTTTAAAGTATTTGAGGAATCTCACATCGTTTTGGAATATTTGAAGAATCCCATATTGTAAGTCATTTTTTTTTTCTTTTGAAATGTTTGAAAAACCTTACATATCAAGTCATTCCAAATAAAAAAGATTCTCATATAAAAATTCATTCCAAATTTGATTCTCATAGATAATGTATCTTACCTTTCTAGCACCCAAAAAAAAAATGAAGAAGAAGAAGAAAAATAATAGAAATAAGGGTATAATCGTAAATCTAATTTTTAAATAATATATTAAATCTATCTTTTCAAAATCAATGAAATTAATTAGTCTATAAGAAAACTCTTGAAACTAATCGAATCACCATTTTTCAATATAGAATTTATAGGTAAATTTTCAAAAACAATTACTAAAAAAAAAAATTTAAAAAAAGAGCCTTTTTTAGAGGTTGCCAAACCACTAACTCTCAAACAAAAACTTACTGATCATAGGTTACTAACAATAAAGGCCGAATAAAAAAAAATTATTGTGCAAAGATCTTATGTTCAACCCACCCACCCAACCCCCCCCCCCCCAAAAAAAATAAATAAATAAAGAATTAATAAATTTCAAAATGTGATTTTATAATTTTTTTAATTTTTCCTTCTTTTTTTTTTTTATGAACCCAAAAATCTCATTAAAGTAGAAATTATACACAATGGTAGTCACTTATACATTTAGGTTTAATTTTTAAGAAATAAAAGTGGGTTTCTTCAAATATGAAATTACACATTTAGGCACCGCTAAGAAATCACTATCATTTGTTAGCACTTGACCCAAGATTGGTGAAAAACCAATCAAGAGAAAACAAAAACCAGATAAGAAAACAAAAAAATACAAAACAACCCACCAACAGCAACAGAGCAACAGCCTAGAAACAACAACATACCAGCTCCTCTCCAATCACATGGAATAGTTATCCACCTATAATCCAACATATGTAGGATTGATAGTCCAATCGGACTTCTAATCTGACCTATGAATTTGCAACCAAACAATGGATTCCATGATTCAATAGACATGGTGTCCAATCCCCAGTCCAACCCCTCCAAACAAACACTCCTTTAGTATACTTTTTCCAAACGTAACACTCACAGTCTGAAATTATACATTTATCCTAAACTTACTAAGGTATGTACTCCTTTTAAAATGGTTTAAAGAATCTTACATCCTTTTAGAATGGTTTGAAGAATTACACATCTTTTTTTTTAGTGTTACATTGAAGTGTTATGTTTGAAAAAAGTACACCAAGGAGTTTTATTGTGTGTTATATTAGAGTGTTACACTAAGGAATTTTTTTAGAGTGTTATATTAGAGTGTTACGTTTGGAAAAAGTGCACCAAGGAATTTTTTTGGAGTGTTACATTAGAGTGTTACAGTTTGAAAGTATACATTTATCCAAAGCTTAGTGAGAAATTTTCGTATTCCTTTTGAAATGTTTGAAAAATCCCACATCATTTTGGAATGTTTGAAGAATCTCATATTTCAAGTCATTTTTGTACTCCTTTTGAAATATTTGAATAATCTTACATTTCAAGTCATTTCAAATAAAAAAGATTCTCATATAAAAATTCATCATAAATTTGATTCACATAGGTTGTATATCTTACATTTTTAGCACCCCAAAAAAAATAATAAATAATAATAATAATAATAATAATAGAAATAAAGGTAAAACCGTAAGTCCAATTTTCAAATAAGTGTTTTTTTCCATACTTAGGTGGCACATTTTAAGGGCTTGCTTTTTTTTTTTTTTTCTAAGAGAGTTACGTCAACATGTATTTTCTTAATTACATATAGAGTTCAACACAAACTCAAACTTAATTTAAATTATACTAACTTTACTTATTTTATATGGATTCTATTTGACTAATATTGTTTTTCCATATATTTTTTCATGGTAAATTGACATAATCCACAAATCCAATACCAATTTTATATTTTTCATTTTTTCTTCTTAATTCTTTCAAGGGTATTAGGATTTTTTTTAATGCTAAATTTTTTTTTTTTCTTCTTCTTATTTTCTCATGCATTATTCTATATTCAATATCAATTCTATATTATTGTATATTATGGATTTGTCGTTTAAATTTTATAATGATTCCAAATTATACTTCTTTTTCTACATTATTTTATATAATCACAATTGACAAGAGAAAAAATCTGCACAATAATGATATTCTCGAGGAACCTCTACAGTTTAGATTTATTGCTTGAGTTATTTTTTCAATTGTTGAACAGTATGTTCTTTTATATTTTGACATCATATTATAGATAATTAATCACTTCCTACACTGAGATGTATTTATCGTTTGAATGTTTTCATTATTTTTTCTTTTTAGATTTAGATGTTATGTGATTCTTTCTTTGGTTAGTCATTGTTGAATTTCTTTTATATAATTGATATTTTAATTTAATTAAGAATGTTTATTTTACAATCTTATAATTTAATATATATATATATATATCATATAAAATCATTTTATGATAATCCAATTACAACATATTTATATTTAATTTTTTTAATAAATTTTATATAATTTCTATTTCTACATAGAAAAAAGATTGGAAGTTTTAAATTAAGAGCTCTAATAGCTCTAATTGGTGTGTGGATCCCGTGTGATGTGATATTTTGGCCCTAGTTTGTTTTTTGCTTTTTTTTTCTTTCTTTTTTTTGATTTTTCACATCATTAGTGCTCTTTTAGAACTCCCAAATTAGAGGAATGTATCATTTTTGTTCTACATATTTTTATTTTCCAAATGAATATAAAAGAAAATTAATAGTTAAAATTACTTTTAATTTTATGTTACTAATTCTTTTTCTAATTTAACTATTATTTTTAATATCAAAATAAGTATTTATTTTACTATTTTATAATTTAATATATATCATATAAAATTATTATTATATGATAATTATACTTTTATAATACAATAGAACTAAAATTATCAAAATACACAAATAATTTAACTAAAATTAGTATATATAAGTATTCAAGTAACAATTTTATAGAACGATAGTGTCAATATTATCAAAATAAATAATTAAAATCATACTTTAATTTTAATTTTAAATTTAAATTTAAATTATTCTTTTATAACACACATTGTACCGTCAAATATTTTTTGAAAAAAAAAATAGCACGTGCATTGCAAAGGTCAACTATTAGTAATATATTAAATCTATCTTTCCAAAATCAATGAGACTAATTGATCTTATAAAAAAATCATTGGAACTAAACGGATCACCATTTCTCATGATGAAATTTATAAGTAAAATTTTCAAAATAATAATAATAATAATGATGATTATCTAAAAAAGGCCCACCAAATTAAAAAATTAATTGTCTGATAGTCCTCCAAGAATAAAGACAGCAAAGTTCAATCCCAAAGCAATTAAAGACAAAATTGATAACAATATTTTTCTTCCAAATTAAACACAATTCAAAACAACCACTATACTGAGGTAACAACTGGCGTCATGATAAGTAACAAACATCATAAAAAGTCTAATAATTGTTGATAAAGTCTGATAACATTCAATGGCTCACCACAAGAACAAACAAATCGTGGATGATTGTAAATATTGCACATTCAAAATTTTATTTAAAAATAATGTGTGAATTCAATCTATATATAAAGCTTTCATAATACATTATTTGAATCTTGGGTGCTGAAGTCTCCAATCCCAATAAATTAAAAGACTCCACCGAACAATCAAAAGATAAAATAAAAATTTCCCAACAAGCCATAATCAATCAAATTCATTTTGTATTTGTATAATGTTCCATACATATGCAAATTGATAGTGTGTATATGAAAAAGTATACAGAAAAACAGAGAAATTTCTGACCTCTTTGCTTTTGTCTAATCAAAGTGTAATTCATTCTGGATCAATCAAGACAAAGATTTTTCTTAATTACTTAATTGGAATTGCCATAAAAAATAAAAAATAAAAAAAAACATTATGATTTATGAAAGCCTAGTAATAATCTCTATTACAGTACTGTTGTATTCTCTTGCAATTTTGGATCTGAATGAAACAAGAGTCTAACAAATAAAAGCATTCATAAAAATTTCGAAAAACTACACAATACTACAATTCTATGAAGTTCCAAGATATACCAATTCTTTTCCTCAAACCAAAATACCATCATCTGGCTTCCTGTGAGCATATCCACCATATTGACGATTCCAACGACGGAGGCAAGCAAGAGAAATACACGATCCAGCGAAGACAAGAACCGCCATCACAAGGAAAAACTTCTGCTCCATCATCATCTCTTTCACCCAAGAAAGCCTGCCCAACTCTGTATTTGAATCCTTTCCAGTTCTGCTCTCAATTTCATTTTTTGTGACCCTACCGTCGTACCATGGATATAGTAGGGTCTGAAACGCAGGATCAAAGAAGTCCTCCACCCCATGAACAATCACACGCCCATCGTTGTAGATATCCCAATCTGTAACCTTGACTCCATTAATGGAAGCGCGATCGCTATGATGGGGTGTTGTAGTAACCACAAGTGGGTGATGGGGAAGGAGAGTATCGACCTTGGATTCATATGAAACAGAAGACTGAAGAGCCTCCCTATCAAGCCTTAGCGGTGCAACCTGGTACTGCAGGAGGGTGAATGGTGGCTGAGGGTACTTGGAAGACAAGAAAGCCTTATCAAGTGGGCAGAATATGGTGATTGTGGTATTGTGGGTTACTTCGAAAGGTATCAATGTAGGGAGGATTTGTTTGAGAATTAAGGACATGGCTAGGTAACCCTTGTTGGATAAGATACTTGAGATCATCCCAACATTCAACCCGTGATCATGGTGGTTTGTTTCTTGAGCAGCTGTTGAAATAGTGGGTTGTGGAAGGATTGAAAGAAAAACAAGAAGAAAGGCAAGCGAAAGCTTGGATGCCATGAAGGAAAAACAGTAGATTGATGAGGAGAAGTTGAAGAAGAATAGAGAAAGTGTAAAGGATCTGAGAGCAATGTATGTATTGTAGAATGTAATATTTGTATAGATTAAGAACCCCAACTAGGACTTATATATAAATAACTACATTGAAACCTTGTCCAGATAGGATTAAAAGACCTAGTAGATCAGGGTTTCCAAAAACAATCACACGTTTAGGAACCTACCAGCTCCTAATAGATTAAAAAAAAAAAACTTTAATTACAAATTTTAAATGGAGTGTTGTTATTAATGTGAACTTACTATCTTCATGTCTCATTAAAGCACTCTTTTGTTTTATTTCTTGATTTTTAAAAGAGTCTTAATTTGTTAGCTTAATTTTTAGGTTAGTTTGCACTACAACAATCCATTTTAAATCCAATTCATCATTAATATGGAACTTTCTAAAATTTGAATCCATAAACGAGTTCAACTGCTTTGCCAAACCCAATCCAAAACCTCCCAAACAAACCGATCATTTTTTTTTAGGAATGAAATTCACCAATTTTTTTTTTAAAAAAAAAAAAAAACAGAATTCACCGAACAGCAAAATCTTTATAAAAAAAATTAATACAAATTTCATCCAAAAAAAAAAAAAAATTAAACAGAACCAGACAACAAAAATAAGAAGCAAGCAATTTCACACTATTTTTAAGCAATCTCAAAGAAATTTATAGATAAATTTCAAACTATCTCAAACGAAATTTGAACAATAAATACTTGGATTTCAAGATGGTTGATGGATTTTCCCAATATGAAACTGTGGCTTCGTCTTCTTCATTTCCATCTTCTTCAGAAAGCAGAATTGGATGAGTTTCTTCAAGGGTTTCAACTTTCTTAAGGTGATTTCAAGTGATCGAAGATAGAACATAAGATTTTTATAATTTGACATTTTGCCACTGTAACATGCTAAAAAATATAACTTTGACATTACTAAAATGACAATGACAATTGGAGATGCTTTTAAGAATCTGTGTATACTATGGGCGCGGTTTTGCTGCAGTCTTTTATAGTGTTGTTGCTTCCTGTCAGTGATGTGGTCCAATTGAAGAGTGACATGTGTTGTCTTTGCCAGTTAAACAACTAACGGAGAAGACTCACGTTATCTTGTTATTGTTATAGTTTTTTTTTTTTCCTTATTCTGCTGTCCTCTTTCTTCTTTTTTTTCTCCTCTCTTTCGCCTCTCTCCATTATTTTGTTCTTCTTTCTTTGAATCTGTCTCTCTTTTTACACATGGTAATTCAAATGAAAACCTACAACAATCTTTCATTCAATCGACGGTAAAACGAATCACAGATTGCAAAATCTAATTAAAAAAAAAACACGAAATTTTAAATTACATAAAATTAAAACCAAAAAAATTTGACAAGAAAGATGTAGCAATACTACTATTGTAAATAAATTCATTTTTAACCATGTTCTGTTTCATCTTCAATCGTATTTTGTTTTCACAATGAGCTACATCATTACGTATGAAAATTATGTATGAATTTTTTGTTTATATAATATTAATTAAAGAAAAATCAAATATAGAAACTGCCCCAATCAATTCCATTGTTATTTTTCATACATAAATCCCGAATTCCACAACTGCAAGCCAACCATTTGGCGTTGATGTTGTAGAAACCACCACATAGGCACAGACCCACTTATCATTTTCTATTTCTTGCAGTCCCATTTCTTGAATATGTAAGTGTGGTTATGGCACCAGAAATTTTTCTTAGTTTCCAATGAGATTTGAGAAGCTAATTTTACACAGTTCAACCATGGGATGGTGGAATTAAAACAACAGGAGAGTTGTAATGGAGACGATGGTAAGCATCCATGGTGGAGGTTTTAGTGAGTTGATGGTGGGTGTTAATGTGATAGGAGGTGGTGGTAGTTATGGATGAAATGGGCTTTGGGGGGACTGATTTTTTGGGTGAGAAAGAATGAAATGGTGATTATCCAATCCTCTGTTCTTAACTAATCAACAACTCTCACCATATTTTGTCCTACCAACGCTGCTTTCTTCTCTCTCAAGTACTCGCAACCTCCATTCACTCTCCTTCAATATCACATCATTCCCATGAAGCTCGATAGGGAAGCTCTTGAATCATCTCTTCCATTCGGGTCCAAGCTCGATACCTCCTCGCAGGCCATCCACTGATTGTCGAAACAATACCCAAAAGCCAATCCGCTTCCATTAATGAAGTCAAGATCAGAGATTGGGAGATTTTCAACGATGGGCATGTCATTGTTCGTGGCATCAAAGACTTCTTTGATCCAGCCTTGCAGATTCCACTAAATATTTTTGTAATATAGTCGATCTTATGTATAATTTTATCAATTTTAATTTTGAAAAAACTCTTATTTATAAAAAAAAATTACTAAACGGATCATCATTCCTCAAGATGAAATTTATAGGTAAATTTTCCAAAAAAATAATAATAATAATAATAATAATGATAGTGATGATTATCTAAAAAAGGCCCAGTAAATTAAAAAATTAATTGTCTGATAATCCTCCAAGAATAAAGACAGTAAAGTTCAATCTCAAAGCAATTAAAGACAAAATTGATAACAAATATTATTCTTCCAAATTAAACGCAACTCAAAACAACCACTATACTGAGGTAATAACTAGCATCATGATAAGTAACAAACATCATAAAAAGTCTAATAACATTCAATGGCTCACCACAAGAACAAACAAATCGTGGATGATTGCAAATATTACACATTCAAAATTTTATTTAAAAATAACGTATGATTCAAATTCAATCTATATATAAAACTTTTATAATACATTATTTGAATCTTGGGTGCTGAAGTCTTCAATCTCAATAAATTAAAAGACTTCAACAAACAATCAAAAGATAAAATAAAAAAATTCCCAACAAACCATAATCAATCAAATTCGTTTTGTATTTGTATAATGTTCCATACATATGCAAATTGATAGTGTGTATATATATGTAGAAAAGCAGAGAAATTTCTGGGGTCTTTGCTTTGTCTAATCAAAGTGAAATTCATTCTGGATCAATCAAGACAAAGATTTTTCTTAATTACTGAATTGGAATTGTCATAAAAAAAAACATTATGATTTATGAAAGCCTAGCAATAATATCTATTACAGTGTTGTATTTTCTTGCAATTTTGGATCTGAATGAAACAAGAGTCTAACACAAGACTACAATTCTATGAAGTTCCAAGATATACCAATTCTTTTCCTCAAACCAAAATACCATCATCTGGCTTCCTGTGAGCATATCCACCATATTGACGATTCCAACGACGGAGGCAAGCAAGAGAAATACACGATCCAGCGACGACAAGAACCGCCATCACGAGGAAAAACTTCTGCTCCATCATCATCTCTTTCACCCAAGAAAGCCTGCCCAACTCTGTGTTTGAATCCTTTCCAGTTCTGCTCTCAATTTCATTTTTTGTGACCCTACCGTCGTACCATGGATATAGTAGGGTCTGAAACGCAGGATCAAAGAAGTCCTCCACCCCATGAACAATCACATGCCCATCGTTGTAGATATCCCAATCTGTAACCTTGACTCCATTAATGGAAGCGCGATCACTATGATGGGGTGTTGTAGTAATCACAAGTGGGTGATGGGTAAGGAGAGTATCGACCTTGGATTCGTATGGAAGAGACGACTGAAGAGCCTCCCTATCAAGCCTTAGCGGTGCAACGTGGTACTGCAGGAGGGTGAATGGTGGCTGAGCGTACTTGGAAGACAAGAAAGCCTTATCAAGTGGGCAGAATATGGTGATTGTGGTATTGTGGGTTACTTCGAAAGGTATCAATGTAGGGAGGATTTGTTCGAGAATTAAGGACATGGCTAGGTAACCCTTGTTGGATAAGATACTTGAGATCATCCCAACATTCAACCCGGGATCATGGTGGTTTGTTTCTTGAGCAGCTGTTGAAATAGTGGGTTGTGGAAGGATTGAAAGAAAAACAAGAAGAAGAAAGGCGAGCGAAAGCTTGGATGCCATGAAGGAGGAGAAGTTGAAGAAGAATAGAGAGAAGTGTAAAAGATCTGAGAGCAATGTATGTATTGTAGAATGCAATATTTGTATAGATTGAGAACCCCAACTAGGACTTATATATATAACTACATTGAAACCTTGTCCAGATAGGATTAAAAGACCTAGTAGATCAGGGTTTCCAAAAACAATCACACGTTTAGGAACCTACCAGCTACTAATAGATTTAAAAAAAATAAAAATAATAAATAAATAAAACTTAAATTACAAATTCTAAATGGAAGTGTTTTTATTAATGTGAACTTACTATCTTTATGTCTCATTATAACACTCTTTTGTTTTATTTCTTGATTTTTAAAAGAGTCTTAATTTGTTAGCTTAATTTTTGGGTATTTTTTTTTAAGGTTCCTGGTATTAAAATTTTATAGCATAAAGGACACCAAATATTTTCATAATGTCTCAGGTCCCTCAATTTGATCCAGAGAAATTTCATCAAGAGAATTTCTCTGGACTTCCCAGAGAAATTTCCCTCTAGAGAAATTCCCATCTAGAGAAATTTCATCCAAAGAATTTCTCTGGACCTCTGAAAGAATTTCTCTGGGAGATTTCTCTATTTCTTTGGACGTCCCAGAGAATTTCTTAGAGAAAATTTACACAATGGCCAAAATCCCAGAGAATTTCTCTGGATAGAAATTTTCTCCAAAGAAAATGAATGAAGAATTTCTCTGGATCACTTTAAGCCAGAGAAATTCTCCAGAGAAATTTCACCAACGATGGTATGAAGTTCATGGCTTACTTCCCAATGATGATCATATCATAAATGTTACTCACAAAAAGCTTGAAAGCCTCATAAAATCCAAAAAAATTGAATTTCTTTCCAGAGAAATTCTAGACTTCCCAAAAAAAATTTCTGGATTCAAACCAGAAAAAATTCAAAACATTTAATTTTCTATGAATTTATCTGGTTTGAAAATTTCAATTTCTCTAAGCCTAGTACAACTCTATGACTCATCTAGGTTGGCTTCTTCCTCTCCCTTCCCTCCCTCTCTCTGTTTCTTGTTTTATATCTTTTTTCCAAGATTCAGAATCAGAACAAGACATAGCATAAGACTAAAAAATTTTCAACAATTTCCCCTAGTTTTGACAGCAACAAAACAAACAAACACAAGGCCAAGGGAATTAAACAAGAAAAAACAAGAACAACCTGATATCAACACCACCTTTAACGATATATCTGGAAATATTTTGGCGGACCCACAGATCATAAGCAACAGTGGAGGAGCTGATGAGAGACAACATCTCATTGGGAATCCCAACCATGAGTTGAATCCCAGTACCCATGAGAGATTTGACAACATCAGGGTCGGCATCGAAGAGCTTCACTTTCTGGATGTTGTTGTATTTGAGGAGATCCACCACCGTCAATGGAGACAGCTTGTGGAGGGACATCGTCCCCCAGTTCACACCTAATCCTGATTCCGCAACCGTTGCCGACCAGCTCCACACCACTAACACTAACGACGATGGTCCGGCGGCGACTAAGCCGTCACTGCCGACTGGAACCATGGTGACATCGGTGTCGAGAGAAGCCATTAACTGAAGCCAACACACACACACACACACACACACAAGTAAAATGCACGGCTTTTGATAAAGATAAATGAAGTTTGATTCGGGAGAGCCAAATTTCTGTGTCATATATGAACGTGGGAGTTGAGGGACCTTAAACATTATAAAATAAAATTGTGATTTCTTTCATTACTAAATATGGAAGAAGGACCTTAGACTAATTTTTCCTTAATTTTTAGGTTCCTTGGGGTATAAGTTTGCACTACAACATTCCATTTTAAATCCAATTCATCATTAATATGGAACTTTCTAAAATTTGAGTCCATAAACGAGTTCAACTGCTTTGCCAAACCCAATCCAAAACCTCCCAAACAAACAGTTCATTTTTTTTTTTAAATGAAATTCACCAATTTTTTTTATAAAAAAAAAAAAAAACACAGAATTCACCGAGCAGCCAAACCTTCAAAAAAAATAAAAATAAAAATAAAATAAAAAAATTTAAACAAATTTCGTCAAAAAAATAAACAAAATCAGACAACAAAAATAAGAAGCAAGCAATTTCAAACTATTTTTAAGCAATCTCAAACAAATTTATAGAGAAATTTCAAACAATCTCAAATGAAATTTGAATAATAAATACCTGGATTTCAAGATGGTTGATGGATTTTCCCAATATGAAGCTGCGGCTTCGTCTTCTTCCATTTCCATCTTCTTCAGAAAGCAGATTTGGATGAGTTTCTTCAAGGGTTTCAACCTTCTTTAGGTGATTTCAAGTGATCGAAGATAGAACATAAGATTTTTATAATTTGACATTTTGCCCTGTAACATGCTAAAAAATATAACTTCGACATTACTAAAATGATAATGACAATTGGAGATGCTTTTAAGAATGTGTGTGTACTATGGGCGCGGTTTTGCTGCAGTCCTTTATAGTGCTATTGCTTCCTGTCAGTGATGTGGTCCAATTGAAGAGTGACATGTGTTGTCTTTGCCAGTTAAACAACTAACGGAGAAGACTCACTTTATCTTGTTATTGTTATAGTTTTTTTTTTCTTATTCTGCTGTCCTCTTTTTTTTTCTCCTCTCTTTCTGCCTCTCTCTCTCCATTATTTTGTTCTTCTTTGAATCTGTCACTCTTTTTACACATGGTAATTCAAATGAAAACCTACAACAATCTTCCATTCAATCGACGGTAAAACAAATCAGAGATTGCAAATCTGATTAAAAAAAAAACACGAAATTTTAAATATAAATAAAATTAAAACAAAAAAAATTCACAAGAAAGATGTAGCAATACCACTATTGTAAATAAATTCATTTTTAATCATGTTTTGTTTCATCTTCAATCATATTTTGTTTTGCAATGAAAAGTTCACAATGAGCTACATCATTACGTACGAAAATTATGTATGAATTTTTTACTTATATAATATTAATTAAAGAAAAATCAAATACAGAAACTGCCCCAATCAATTCCATTGCTATTTTTCATACATAAATCCCGAATTCCACAACTGCAAGCTAACCATTTGGAGTTGATGTTGTAGAAACCACTACATAGGCACAGACCCACTTATCATTTTCTATTTCTTGCAGTCCCATTTCTTGAATATGCAAGTGTGGTTATGGCCCCAGAAATTTTTCTTAGTTTCCAATGAGATTTGAGAAGCTAATTTTACACAGTTCAACCATGGGATGGTGGAATTAAAACAACAGGAGAGTTGTAATGGAGACGATGGTAAGCATCCATGGTGGAGGTTTTAGTGAGTTGATGGTGGGTGTTAATGTGATAGGAGGTGGTGGTAGTTATGGATGAAATGGGCTTTGGGGGGACTGATTTTTTGGGTGAGAGAGAATGAAATGGTGATTATCCAATCAACAATGCTACGTAACTCAAATTTTGTGGCTCAAAAGCGGCTCAAATGGCCAAAACGACGTCGTTTTGAGTACAGAACAACATAAAAATGGCCAAAACGACCGTTTTGGCCATTTAAGCCACTTTTGAGCCACAAAATTTGAGCTACGAGACATTTTCCTTATCCAATCCTCTGTTCTTAACTAATCAACAACTCTCACCAGATTTTGTCCTACCAACGCTGCTTTCTTCTCTCTCAAGTACTCGCAACCTCCATTCACTCTCCTTCAATATCACATCATTCCCATGAAGCTCGATAGGGAAGCTCTTGAATCATCTCTTCCATTCGGGTCCAAGCTCGATACCTCCTCGCAGGCCATCCACCGGTTGTCGAAACAATACCCAAAAGCCAATCCGCTTCCATTAATGAAGTCAAGATCAGAGATTGGGAGATTTTCAACGATGGGCATGTCATCGTTCGTGGCATCAAAGACTTCTTTGATCCAGCCTTGCAGATTCCACTAAATAGTTTTGTAATATAGTCGATCTTATGAATAATTTTATCAATTTTAATTTTGAAAAAACTCTTATTTATAAAAAATTACTATTGCAGGTGTTGCCAATAATATTATTCTATAAGCATACAAACATTTGGGAATAAATCTAGCCTTTCTACGTACATCAATTAGAGTGTTTCTTTAATTTTGAAACAAAACCTAAACCATCAATATTATAGAAAGTATCGTGTTTTAAAACATGCTCAAGATTAAGACTACTTTTTCATTAACATTTTGAATTTAAATAGAAAACTACAAATATTTTCGTACCTGAGTACAATACTCAAAGATAATCACCCTAATATTAATCTATATATTAGTGGGGCCTCTATCTATGCAGGGCTAGGCGATGTGCTTGCTCACTTAAAGGACGAGCTGCTATTGATGAGAAAACAAATGAATCAATGATCTGATCATGAGTTGACGCGTTCAGAGATCACGGTTAAAAGGTTGAATTCACGCTCCAATATCCATGACGACTCGTTCTGATGGTTGATACTTAAACTGTACTCCAGAAAGTACCCGCTGTGGGTGATGAGGGATATAATGGCTCTGAAAAAATCAAATACAGAGAGTTACTATAATTGTTAGATTCCTATAAATATAATTCAATTAATGTCAGCAAAACAAAAGTAACAAAGTGAATTCACATGAAGGCGATAAAGACAACTCCATTCCATTAGGCAAACATCGAATGGATCATGAAAACAACCCACAATAGAAATTTGTTCTATGATGGGATTGCAACAATTGTTCTATGGCAAGATTGCAGCAATTTCAAACTCAAACCATAGTTACTGTAAATAAGCTTTACAAACATTATTTCATGGAACAAAAGAGTTTTTAAAAGCAAGATTTCAGTTTTAATGATTGCAATCTCTATGAAATAATACAAGCTCCTCCTCGAGCATGGTTTCAGAAGTTTCACAACAAAACATGTAGTCAGACGTAGACACTTACTTATTCTCCTGCAAATAGAACAGCAATAATCTACTTCAAAATCAGAATCGACACTCCTCAGTCCAATCACCACCCCACCATATCACTTTCAGGAGGAAATCAATGGAAACTCCATTGATCATTAAAACTATATAGTAACTTCATCATCATATGTCAAAACCTTTTCTCAATGAACTCATAAAAAATCTCATTGCTGCAGCACAATGGGCGGGGGATTGCACAATCACATCAAAATAGGAAGGATGTTAACAAAATACTAATATATATCAATAAAAACACAATGTACATCAACTCCAATGGTGAGCTATCCTTGATGCCAAAGTCAAAATTTGGCAACAACTCTTTCAGATTCATCTTCAATGTCAAAATTTGGCAACAACTCTTTCAAATTCATCTTCAATTGTTCGCTATCTTCCATGCCTAATTATAGCAATATCAAACCTAGTGCCAAAATTATAGGCATGGAAAATTTGGCACAAAAGTTTAGCGATTGTCAAAATCGGCAAGAGCTCCTCTCTATCCTTCTTGAGGAAGATGTTATAGATAAATCTGGAATACTAATCTTATCTCTAGAGATTAATAGAAAAAAGATAATGCTTAGAATATAGTAGATATCCAAACAATCCTCTCCCTATCTCTAATGTCTACAAATATGATTGTACTCATGTGTCCATTTGCACGAGTAAAAATGAAATAGTACTACTGATCTTCTCCTGTGGACATAGGCCATCATGGATGAACCATGTAAACTTCATATCAAATTGAATAGTTGACCACCAACTCATTTAAAATCATAAGCTTTTAGATGAGTTAATGGTCACCTATTCAACATGGTATCAAAGCAGACAATAGATATTGTGTTTTAACCTTACCACCTACCCAATAATTAAAATACTTACACATGTTTAGCCCGCTTATGAAAAAGAGTCCAGCCATATAAATAATAAAGTTAACCCTTTCTCCGATAGCTTAATCTTTTAGATGAGTTGGTGGTCAACAATTTAACAATACATACCATAAACTCAACTAAATGGAAGAACGGATCAAAGAGAGGGAGCAAGAGAAAGAAAAAGGCTATGAAAACAAGAGCATTGTCAAGAAGTAAGCACAATATCAGTGCGCTTACCTGTATGCCGCAGATTCAGACATAGATGATTCTGCAACTTTATCTACCTTGCGAATCACTGCATAACTGCACCAGACACATGATTTAATAAAAAAAATTGCAAAAGAAAAGCAAAAACCAAGTTTGCTTTCTTACATTAAAGGTGAATAAGATAAAATGCCCAAATCATTAGAACAATCTACTCTTAAAATTTTTTGCATATTGACTCCTTGAAGGGCCAAGGATTTTGATTTTGCGAGTCATCATCACTGGCAGGTCCCATATTTCCATACTGAAACCTGACTTGACAATGTAACTAACAAATCAAGTGCTGTTCCTTTTTGCTGTCAAAAAATCCAGGTATTGTACTGTATCTTCCAGCACGTTATTTCAATGGTGCCTCTCTCTTGTTTCAAAACTGCCCCATGAAAAGTGAATATAGTAATTCTTTTAATATATGGCCAAAATTGGTCATCATGCACTCACTTTCAAATAGCAACAGACTAGATTAGGGGTAGGCCGTTGATGCAAAGTGTTTGGCCAGAGAGTTCCTAGAACTTATGGACAAGCAATGCAAAGGCAAAAGGCACTAGTAGAGGCAAGACGACACATGCTCAGAATAACGATCAAGACTCATCACTTCACCATGGCCTACGATGGATTTTGGGCGAATTCCAACGTTTAGGTGTTCAATTTTGCGGAGTTTCAGTTTTTGGAAATATTTGATTCATCTTTAACTTGGTCTAGATGAATCTGATTGTGCCTAAGTTTTTTCCAACATATTTCTTTTTCATTATAGTGAATTTCAGCCTAACTAAAATCTTTCCATTTTTGGTTTTTTTTATTTTTTTTATTTTATTTGATTTCAGCTTGATTAGCAAGTAATTAGCCTAGGATTTGGTTTTCCTTTTTGCTTTAGGTTTTCTCTACTATAAATTCACATGAACGCCTTAGGGAAGTTGATTTCAGAGAATTAATAATATTGTCAGAGAGAGTATCTCTTTTATCAAATTCATTGTTGTTCATCCCATTACCCTTCCCTGCATAAGCAGGTAGTAAAATGAAAGTAACAAACCCAATACAAAGCCCATCCCCTTTTGCAGTGATACTGAGATTTGAGATCAAAAGAATCAACATACTTATGTATTCACATTATAATTAATTTTCGGTTATTTATTAGGTTACATGTTTTTCTCTCATTAATAATTAAGGTTAAAGTTGAGATCAAAGAGAAAGAAAATTATGGCAGGGCTAGAATGGTTATAAAAAAAAGACTACTTTTATTTCCATTGAGCAATCAAAAGGAACACTTGAGACACAACATGACAACAAGTTGATTATGTAGCATCACAGATTAGGTGTCCAAAATATCTCCCCCCAACCATCCTTGCATGCCAATGGTAAACTAATACTCTCTTAATGGTCCACCAAAATGGTTACTTTTAGGTAAAAATTCAAAAAGAACTTCACCTTTTAACTCGTGCTGGAGAAGCATTATGGAGTACATGATGATGAGCCGATGCATCATTAACAGATTCTGGGATTATAGACCCGAGAAAACTACTTGGTCTTCTGCTTCTATAAATTTATAAATAAACAGATCAGTTGACTTCACAAATCCTTCAAATGAACTACAGCTTCAAGTTAAACATAAATAGAAGTATGTGCCCAATGCAATTCTTGAAGAACATAAAGGTGCCGTTTGGTAACACTTACGTTTTTAGTTTTCTGTTTATATTTACACAAATTTTAAAAACTCAAATAAAAATTTGTTTGGTAAATTTTTGATTTATAAATCAGTGGTCTCAGTTTATAAATTTGGCCAAAAAATGTAAACTCAAAAAATGTGTTTCTGTTTTGAGTTTTGAGTTTTTTTTTTTTTCTTTTTACAACCCAACACTAGTCACCACTCGCCACCATTTTCCACCACCGTCTTCCGCCACCACCACCTGCCACCACCACTCACCACCCACCACCTGCCACCACCACCCACCCTCGCCACCACCACCACCACCCACCACCCACCCTTATCATCCATCGCCCGCCACCACCACTTACTATCCACCTGCTACCACCATCCACTACCCGCCACCACTAGCCACCCACCATCACCAGCCACTAGCCACCCACCCACTACCACCACCACCGACCCGTCACCCACCTGCCACCACCACCTACCACCCACCACCACCCACTAGCTATCACCCGCTACCGTCACCCACCCACCCACCACCACCACCACCCGCCACCTATCCACCACCACCCGCCATCCGCCACCCACCTACCACCCGCCACCGTCACCCACCCACCCGCCACCCACTTGCCACCACCACCCACTACTCGCCACCACCACCACCACCACCCACTCGCTACCACCCACCACTCGCCATCGTCACCCACCCACCACCACCACTCGCCACCTACCCGCCACCACCACCCACCCGCCACCAACCACCACCACCCGCCATCCGTCACCCACCTGCCACTATCACCCACCACTCGCCATTCGCCACCCACCTGCCACCACCACCCACCACTCGCTACCACCCACCACCCGCCACCGTCACCCACCCACCACCACCACCCACCCGCCACCACCTACCACCACCCGCACCCGCTACCCACCACCCACCGTCAACACTTTCCACTAACGTCTTCCGCCGCTACTTGCCACCACTTGTCATTTCTCACTCTTTTTTATATTTTTAAATTTTTTTAAACATTTTGTCAATTACCAAACGCGTTTGTAGTTTATGTTTTTCTAAAAATAAACAAAAAATAAACAAAAATCAGTTTATAAAATTTTTGTAAATATAAACTGAAAACATAAACGTTACCAAACAGACCCAAAGAAAACAGCATTAAGAACAATGGAATAACAGAAACCAAAAAGGAAAAGATGTTAAAGTGTTAAATTAATGCATATGACAAATTATGATAATGGAAATTTTATGACTACATGTTATGACAAATTATGATAGATATAAGATCCTTACATAGTATGTCATAATGAATAAATATATACAAGTGTATACAAATGAAGTGTTTATAAATATGATCACTAACTTGTGTGGCAAACAGAGAAGAGGTTCAAATGCAGTTCACCTTTGATTTAAAGCGAATCCTAGAGGGAAAGCATGAACAGAACCTGAAGAACTTGTGGCTACAAGAATATCTGGAAGTTGCATGGATGGCCCAAATGACAACGAAAATATAGTTGATGGGTATGTCCCCCTTCGGAAGCTATATGACTGCTAAAGATAGAATAGTTAGGTTCCTTAAGTATAATGCAATCAATTACAGACATGACCCAAAGTAAAGCTGATATCTTGCATTAAATCTGAGGTAAAAATGGTCATGCATTATTGACATTAGGCAACAGCATGACAGTATAGAAAAGGATGGTCTATCCATTTATATGGGCCTCCCACAAAATCTAATTTAATCAATCATTAAATGCTATTAAACCAGGTTAATTTTTATCCTAGTAACTATAAATTGAGCAGCTCATCAAACAGTCAGTTCACTATCCTTCTGCCTTCATCCACAGCAAGGTGTGGCACTATGTGAGCCTGAATGCACCAATTCATAGATACAAGAGCTACTCCCCGTGTTGGAAGTCCCATCAAAGGCATATGATAAACTTCACCTTAGTCGCATCTGAAACAAGGTGAACTCTGATTATGGTTCCCTGTTCAGATGCCGTTGCTATGTACATTCCATTTGAAGAAAGAACCATCGCAGCCAGCGGTGAGCGATGAGCATCTATCTGTAATATATTAGATTTAGTTTAGAAATTAACTCATCAAAAGAGAAATATACACATTCAAGAAAAAGCTTCAATGTCATTGAAGCATCAAAGTACTATCCACAAACAAGAAAATAAAATCAGGCAATTAAGATTTCTGTTACATGCACTTGGGTATAAGTATTCGCTGCGAGTTCAAGCATTACTTTCATAAATCTAATCTTAGGATATTGGGATAATATCCAAAAGTTAGATAAGGGTACAGGGAAGCATCATGAACATGATATATATATATTGCATATTGCATATTAAATAATATTCTTAGATAAGATATTGTAAATTATGTAGAAATGTACTAAAAATTAAATAAGATTTAGAGAAAATATGGAATTTTTATCCCTCAATTATGTGAGAGGCTAGAAATGTTTCTTCACTTGAAAATGTGAGTTTCTTCTTTTTCAAACATCGTAAGAAATTAGAGGTTCCAAATGTCTAAATTGGATACAGGTGCCGTACACATATATCACACCTTACCCTTATCATATCTACTGGACATGGATATTGTGAAGAAAATAAGAGTCCCATGTAACATAAGATATATCCAATCCAATTTCATAATAAGAAAAGGAAAGAAAAATGTACTTTATATTCAGTGCATGATACCCACCTCCTGCCCCACCCCCCACACCCCCAACCTTTTTATTTTTCCCTTTTATAGATCCTGGTTCCTGATGTATGTAAATTGTTAACCATCGGAACTTAAGGAAAATAAGATTGTAATGTTTAAAATGGATCAAATAGTTGAAATTTCAACTTAGTTAATGCCATGTGTTGCAAACTGATGCAAGAGGTTTACATATTGCCAGCTGGCAGCAGCAACTATTGAGATAAGTTAGTAGCCCCAAACATTTTATACACTGTTGCTGTGCTCGTAAGATCTCATTGCATCTTGCCTTTATTTGAAAGCTGAAGAAGCAACACAGGATTGTAAGCAGTATGTTACATGCTCTCTAAGAATTCATAGTACCTTTGATGCAAAGCATGGGAGGTCCAAGAAAAAAAAAATTTAGGGATTGTTTGGGATGAACTAAATAAGTGCACTTTTTGACTTTCTGAATAAAAAAGTAGAGAAAAAAAATGATTATTTGGGATAACTTTTTAACTTTTTACGAAAAAATGTGTATTAAAATATTATATATAATAGCAAAATTACCATATTACCCCTAAATATATAAGGTACTGACATCCCTTGTACCATGGAGCCAGTACTATATGCTGCACACTTCAGAACTGGACGGTGCCTCCAGTCCGATTGTTCGGCCCGTGGGGGCCCACCACGGGTCCCGTTTTGATAATCGGAACCGTTCAATGTGTAGAACTCGTCGAGTACTATATAATTGTAAAAAATCACTTTGATCGGATATCGATACTTATCTGATCGAATTAATTTTTTGTCAACCATTAATTTGTTTAACGTTCATTTTTTTTTATACAAAACTGATTTGATCATGTAGTTATTGATATCCGATCAACGTAATTTTTTATAGGTATATAGTACTCGATGAGTTTTACAAATTGAACGGTTCAGATTATCAAAACGGAGCATGTGATGGGCCCCCACTGGCTGAACAGCACCGTCCTGTGTTGTGCACCGCCTGTGCAATTTGTACCATCATTTGAGACTTTTTTTTTTTTTTTTTTTTTGAGCAGACATCACTTCAGACTGTACCATTGTCATGTCATAGAAAGTTGGCTTGTATTTTTTTTTGTGAATAGTGATAACTTTTTGGCTTTTTTAGTAACTTTTTTGACTTTTTTTTTTTTTATAACATGCCAAATCAGCCCTTAGTTTGAAGAAGAAGAAGAAATGAAAGAAAAAGAAGGGGTAAATTTTTAGAATTGGTCATGCTGCATTAATGTGCAGTTGAGAAACTTGTGAATAGAAAAGGAAAAGGACAGAATTTCTATGATTCTATCAGCACTTATTTAACAAGTAAAAATACCACCCCAAAAAAAAAAAATAAAAAGAGTTAAAGAATAAAGGGTCATCAGGCCAGCCATCTTCTAACAAAGGGATACCACGTCCTCTATTAATGTTCAACTCCAATTTCTATAGACTTCACGAGAATGAAACATAGAAAATGTGTACATTGTCCTATAGGATGTTGTAACATGGGAGAGTTGATGTAGGATGTTGCAACATTATTTATGCCATATCTGCACGTGGTTGTTTAATTTGTTCCATGACTCTTGTCGTTCAAGCTGTTTTGGGTTTGATGATGTCTCACTGAAGAGCCCCATCCTCCATATTACACATATAAATCAATTACCGAACTTAATTGAAAAGGTTTAGATTCCCAAATTTCCAATAGTACAATTTTATTTATTTATTTATTTATTTTGATTAAGGAGCAAACAGAAATATTGAGCTTGATAGGTAAATCTTTCGGCCTAAGCCAATTGTTGCAACAGGTGGAAGGAGAACAAGACTGCTAGTTTCCAGGAAACACAATCACGAGTTTTGGATGTAAGCTTTTGTTAATTAAAATATTTATTTCTAAAAACCAGAAGCACTAGAATTCAACATAACTTACATTATGGCTAAGATACACTAAAAGCTTCTCAAAATAAGGTGTAAGCAGTTTAACTAAAAATAACATAAAAGAGGATGGCACCTGGATTTGAAATCATGCATTAAGCATTTTAACTAAAAAGCTTATAAGAAAATGTATCATAACCTCACAGTGAGAATGGCGTTCCATGACATTGTAGACTAATACAGATCCTTTTGTCGTACTCGCTGGAAGAGCCAAAAAGCACCCATCCAAACTTGGGGAAAATGCACAAAGTCCTGAGAGAGTACCAAATATGTTACAGCAGCAGAAATCAATTTTATAATCCAATTTATTCAGCACATGAGGGTCTTAAGGAAAATGCAGATTAAGAACCACAACATTATTGTAAATAAAAAAGAAATACGAAATACAACACACTAGCCTTCATTCTAGAAAAAATGTCAAGAATTCAACTCTGTTTCAAAATTATGTTGGGCATCATTAAGTGATCCATAGTATTGTCCCTTCCTCTCTTGTTGAGACCTTTCCAAACAAGAGCAACTGGGCTCAATTCATCTTGCCACCTATGCCCCTCTCCATGTAGCATCTCCTATCATTTGTTAGGATCAGTCCACCCATGTGATAAAGGTGGGTCCCATATAATTATTAGATTGGTTTATACATATATTTGATGTGGAATAGTAGAGCTCAAAATCTACTAGGAAACTTAATATGTGTAGGATTTGGTTACCTAATTATATGGAACTGGGATTCTTATGGGTAGACTATTATAAATAATCATGTGGTCTATACGGTTTTCTTGAGAGAGATTGAGAGATTAAGGTGAGAGAAAAAATCGATACGTAAGTGGTGACAGAAAAAATACCATGAGAGCAACTGGTGAGCAAGGGCTCAACTACCCTTGAGCATGGGGTTTGGGTAGTGGTGTGGGTTTTGAGTGTTTTGTCCATCTCATATGTATTCTCTATTTTATTTATAGTGGAGGCTCTCTCTCCCGTGTCGAACCACATAAATCTGTGTGATTATTTTTCTCTTTGATGTGTGCATGGTGTGCTTCCATTTTCGTTGGGGGATATGGAATAAATCCCAACAAGTGGTATCAAAGTTAAAGGTTACCGATCCTAGTGGCAGTTGGCAAAGGGTGTGGTTACTGCACACGGAGGACTCGCACAAAAGAGAAAGAAATCCCGGTGGTACAAAAAAAAGAAAACAAAAAAAAATGGAAATTTGGTGAAGGCTTCCCCAAGAAGAACCATGGTAAAAAAATTCACGACAAAGGTGAATCTCAAGGTTTTCAGGGGTTGCGGTTTGATCAGTACATTCAGAATTTTTAGATTCTAAACGGTTAAAGGGGTTGAACAAATTCAAGGGCGATCAAAGGTGATTGCATGTGATATAGGCGATCTAGGAGCAATTTGGATCAATCAATGATGCAGAAGACCAATGCAATTGGTTGGCAACTTGTACAGGTTCATGGAGCATGTTGTGACAAGAGGGAAGCTAAGCATTAGACGAGTAGTATGAGTTATGGGTGAATAGTGGTGTGCAACCGTTGCAAGGATATTTGGTGGCCACCAACAGGAAGACAACGGGTTGCAGATTGTTCACAAAAAAAGGAAGCTTCAGGCATAGAACTTGAGAGAGTTTCACAACAAAAAAAGTGTACACCGGAGGAAGTCGAGTCTCTTTCTATGAAGGTTTTGGTTTGTGACAAAGGAGACACCTCAAGGAAGTGCGGCAAATCTCATTGGCTTAAGCATGAGGACAAAGGAAGCCACGAAAGACACGTTTGAGCACTATGGTAACGTGGCACTTGATTCAAGCAGGTGAAACAACTTCTAGGTAAAGGTGGAGTGTATCACGCAAACCAGGACATCCAAGTTGGCAGATGCACATAGCATTTACCCCACATAAGTGGACGGGGTGATTGTTAGGATTAGTCCACCCATGTGATAAAAGTGGGTCCCATATAATTATTAGGTTAGTTTATACATGTATTTGATGTAAGATAGTAGAGCTCGAAATGTACTAGAAAACCTAATATGTGTAGGATTTAGTTACCTAATTATATGGAGTTAGGATTCTTACGAGTAAACTATTATAAATAGTCATGTGGCCTATAGGCTTTTCTTGAGAGAGATTGAGAGATTGAGGTGAGGGAAAAAATAGAAATGTAAAGGGCGAGAGAAAAAATACCGTGAGGGCACCTGGTGAGCAAGGCCTCAACTGCATGGGTTTCAGATAATGGTGTGGGTTTTGAGTGTTTTGGCCATCTCACATGTATTCCCTATTTTATTCATAGTGGAAGCACTCTATCCCATGGATGTAGGCCATTTGGGTCAAATCACTTAAATCTCTGGGTGATTATTTTTCTCTTTGGTGTGTGCACGGTATGCTTCTGTTTGCATTGGAGGATATGGAATAAATCCCAACACCATTAACCCTGTCAACCTGTGCCTCCTGAGCCATAAATACATAATACCTCTCTCCCTTGTCTTTGATTCATTCCCTCCACGCTTTCAAAAGCCACTCCATTGGTGTTATCTCTATGGAAATGTGAAAATTGTTTCGAAACTTTGAGAATCTTGAACTTGGCAAGTTTGGAAATATATGTTGGAAACATGGAATTTGTGGTTTCAGAAATGAATTGGTTTGAGAACCATGGATGAAGAATTTTGGAAACAGTAATGGATTCGGGAATGAAAGTGGATTTCTAGATAACAATGAATTCAAGATAGTATATAGAGATGATGAGATTGTTAAGCTAGGCTGAGAGACTCCGCTGCGAAAGACCAAAAATTCAAGCAGAGTAGCTACCAATTTCCTTTTGGCTAACAACCGGTAAATTAGGAGATTAGGTGGATCTTGTGATAGACCACTGAAAAATACACGACTTGGGAATTCACCTTAATTAATTGGAGTTGTTTTGTGAACTGGAACAAATGGTATTTTGTATGAACTTTGTGAAACAAAAAGGTTTGTTTTGAAGTGAACTTTGATTTCTAGTTTTGTAATATAACAGTATAATGTATAGTATCATGATCATATATATTTTTAAGCATTATCTACAAGACTTTTGTTCATCTCTCGTTGTTTAACCTTTTCAGGTGTTGATGATGGACCACGTCGGCCATGAGTTGGTATGGAATTTGGATGTGAGCACTGGTTCCATTTGTTGATTGGCCTAGGGCCTTATTTGTTGGTCATGTACCTTCTGTGTAAATGTTGGACCTTATTTATTGTTGTAGCCCGTAGGGCATTTGATTTCATTTGTTAGCTATACTCTTTTGTAACATGTTGTATATCATGAGATGTATATCATTGGGAACAGAGTGCATGGTTGGATTTACTCCTTAATCTTGATGATTTCCTTATTTTACTTCATTATCCATTTATTTCACCTATTGTCATGGTTTCTTTTATTTCTTATTCATGGGTTTGGATCTTGTGAATCTGGGGCCTCGCAGGCTTACTCTTGCAAGAGCTAAATAAAGCCTCACAAAGACGATCACAATTCTTTAAAGCTTAACTTTATTAAATAGAAGAATTAACAATACTAAAGTTCTCTAATTCCAATAGGACTATGACTCATTTAAGAAACAAAGAAAATTTGGCCACAGAGAATATTCTAAACCTAACAATACAATTAATAACTACATATGAGACCCAAAAACAATTACTCATAGTAAGATCCATGGGTGGTCCTTACAGCCTATATATCCAACAAAATTGCTATCTTTGCCTACTAAAGCCTAGTAAAATATATACAAAATGTTTACAAGAGCATACTAAGTTATAAGAGAAATAAATATAAAGACTCAAGACTAATCCAAAGGTTCAAACGTGATGCCCTAACCTAGCATGCTCCACATGATGGTAAAAAATAATGAAAAAAATTCAAATTATACAAAATACATATATATATATATATTCCTTTTCATAAAACAGATATTCTTATGAATAAATCATCTATTTCAAGTTTCTAACTTATTAATCTTAAAATTCAAATAATTAGAATGGAGTTATGTTGCTTGGATATGGAGTTTACAACAAATTTGACAATATTTATCTCAACACCTCTCAAGAAATGGTCCCAGTATTTAAAACCAATTTTATATTTTTTTTTCATTTGGAGTCATACTTTTATTGTATTATACAAATGACACATCTCAATGTTTAAGGCTCAACAGAAACATGTCCAAGTGCATTGAAGAAGGGAAAACGATTGAGACCCCACAATTTTACCCACAATGACATGGCAAGTTATGTGTCAACTTTTAAATTCTCACAAACTCAACCATGTAAGGCCCAACACCATTGCCATGTCATAGTGGGTGAAATGTGGGATTTAAATTGTGGGTCTCTAGCATTTCTCTTGAAGAAGTATCAAATCTCTGTCCAAAACTAAAAAACTAAGGGTTGGTTTGGGAAATGGCTTTTTTAGTGGCTTTTTGGCTAAAAGATGATGTGAACAAAACTAATTGTTTCGGATTTTTTTTTTTTTTTTGGCTTTATATGGAAAAACATGCAAAAATAGAGAGAATGAGAAGAAATCTTTGACTTTTTTGTATGACTCTTTGGCTTCTTGGCTTTTTTGCCTTTTTAGTGGCTTTTTGGCTAAGAAAGCCAATTGCTAAATGCTTGCTTAGGTCTCATTTGGTTGGGAGAATAAAATCATTTCATTTTGAATTATTTAATTCCAAATCTATCAATTTACAAATGAGCCAATTCAAATATTTTGTAGTCACCAAACAAAGTATATTTTAAATCTCTCAATTTTAAATTTCTGATATTTTAAAAGAAATGACCAAATTCATATTTTAACTAAAGAAAAGTTAATTTATTTAGTTTATTTTACAACCAAATACATCTAGTTATAAAATTCAAAAATGAGCTAATCCTAAAATTACATGATTCATATTTTTGAAACAATCAAATGGGTCATTAATTAAATTAAGTACTACATCTACAAAATATAAGTCATATCCAAAAGTATTCTCTCCAATGTTGATGCAATATAGATATAGTTGTTTTTAAAAAGTATCCATAAATACTTAGGTGCTTATTGTAATTAGACAATGGACATTATTACTTTAGGAAACAAGAAAACTCTATCACTGGTGCCCCCTTGAGAAAATTGACAATATATATATAAACGTGTTGATTGCACAAATTGTGAATTCAGTCATAAATTGCAGAGCAAGGGATTCCAACCTCACCTTTAAAATTTGGCACTGTATCTATTGTGTCCAATATATCAAGACTGTTTATGTCATATATGTATGTCTTTTCTTGCAAAATAACAACCAATCTGCACATAAAAATACACTATTTCAACAAGAATTGAAAAAAGAAATGAAGTTATTGAATGAGAGAACAGTAACCAGATTCCTACAGTTAGGAAACCTGTTTAGATGTCAAGATCGGAGATATTGTTCCCAATTTTAAGATTTACCAATTATTCTTCCATTCTCCCCCCCTCCCCTCCATCACTTGTTAGTTTCAATAAGATAGTGACAATAAACCAAACCATTGAATCTTTTTACTGCTTTAGTATGATCAAATAGAAAAATACGAGAGATATAGAGAATTTTCTCTCAAAAAAGAAAAACTTGAATTTGTGAGGCCAGCCATCAAACATATTGAAATTATACACTTAAACTTCAGCTTGTATTAAACACCCAAAGGAAGTATTTTTTTTTTATTTTTTTTTCCCCAACTAAGCACACTTCAAAACATCCTAATTTCATTTGATTATTCATCATTACAAACATTTCTTTCCTATCACCTCTGATCCCCCACAGGAAATTATAGTTCTTTACAAGGCTCAGAATCGCAAGGACAATTATCTCACTACATGCCCATGTTCCACACACCTGTAAGGTTACAACTGTAGTCAGCTTGGGTAATTGACAAAATTGCTACATGCTTATGAGCATTGATGAAACTCAATCCAGGGCTAGGTACAACCTCCCACAAAATTTACCACTTGAGCAAAGGAATCCAGTATCTTGGCAACTCAAAATAAACTAATCTTGAATATCCGGTCAAGATAGGGTCGAGATAATATAATTATAATTAAACCGCCAAGAAACAAAAATGGACCGTAAATAACATTGAGGGCCATATAAATTTGAAGTGCATTATAATCTCAAACTAGTTTAAATGCAAGGAAAGGAACCCTAAATTGAGGAGAAAACCCATGATGGACTGGTGCTGCATGAGTGAAACAGCAGGGCAAAAGAGTGATTCATCTTCTTTTGCATTATCTAGCAGCTACAGAGGTATGTGGATTGACTTTTGCATGATATGGCATTTAGTGGGTGATGCCTTGTTTAGTGAGATTTATTTGGATGTTGGAGTAGGCCCAATAGAGAGGGGGTTAGGAGCTTGTTCCATTGGTACCTAAGGAGAAAAGGCAATAGGAGAACTTTTATGGGGTGAAACATTCCTGGCCAAAAAGGAATGTTCGTTGTTTCCACTAATTCCAGCCTGTGGATAGTGGTTGGCAGACAATGTTGGGGGAGGCTGGAAAGTAAATCCCAGCATTAGAAAGTGGTGCTGTCAACAAGCTAGTGCTGGAGCCTTCAAAGATGAAACACTTTTTTGTTAAGTCACTTCATATTAAATGGTTCCACATGATTTGAAAATTGACTTACCAATCATTGATCTGTAAGTCATTTCATGAAAAAGTTTTCAGGAAATAGCTTACCTTACCAATAAAAAGGTTTACTTAAACTTGTGCACAGCCAAATACCAAAATTTAGGAAAATATTTTCAGGAAAAATATTCTACTGCAAAATGAACTGAGCCTTACTGTGACCAAATCTCTAAGAAGCTTTTAATAATTAGAATATTGTACTACAGAAAATCTTAAAGGTTATATTACAATTCGCCATTTTTGTCCCAAGTATCATCCAAAAGGCGGGTTTCTACCTTCCCAAATGAACTAATTCTTAAAATTCCTTCGAAAGTTCCCACATAGGTTTCTCATTCAAATTTCAACATTATATTCAAACTATTGAAGAAGACCATCTTAACATAACCCAAAATAAAGGGGAAAAGAAAAAGATAAAAGGACCACACCTAAAAGATGGATGTATGCAAGGAAAGAAAGGACAACTTGGTCACTCAATGGTTTGATCATTCAAGAAACAAAACAGGTTCCTCAGATATTCATCAAGTTTACATGTCTGAAAATTATCATCAATGCCTTAACAATACTGCTAATACTTCACTTCAAGTCGTGTTTAATGTTAAAAGCACAATTATCAAATTAAATGTTTCCAACTATCCATAAAAGAGCAAGTCCAATGTAGATGTTTTACCTTTTCCTATTAACACGAACAGCAAGGATTGAAGTTAAGAAATTTAGGTCTCGAAGAGCATTTCCAGTTGTAATATTGAATAAACATAGACGTCGTGGGGATAGAGATGCCTGTTGGATTCAAGAAAAAATGGTAATTAATTAATGAAATTTTAAAATTTGATAAAAAATTGTATGTTTACTAGAAGTGCTAAACCATCTGAAAGTGCACAAATCAATGGACAGCATAAGAACCTGTTCACCAGCTCCAACAATGGCAAGAAGACTTGAGGCATAAAGCATTTCCACAATGACAAATGCTCCAATAGCTGACAAAAGAAAATAGATTTGATTAGGATGATCTTAAAAAAACATGAAATCATGTTAGCTTTACTGTATCTCAAATGCACACTACATGCATTCAATTTGAAAAATACTATGCATAGCAATCAACATGAGAGGGAAGACGAGTAGGGAGGGAGTGTCGGGAGTGTTGTAGTGGAGAGACTAGGCTAGCTAACTTAGATAATCAAATGAGTACCAAACACAAATCAACTGACACGTATTAGTGAGTGAGAGAATGACATTAGTGAAAAATCAACTACAATTATGAAGTTGAATAGCAACCCAAATAAACTCATCAAACTCGTCTCAACTCTCAACCAATTTTGATTGGATATGGGAATTTTGTTCAAACTTTTAGGCCTTTAATATTAATATAGGAAAGAATCAGAATAAGCAAGAATAGAAAATTTTAATGCAGTACATCAGTTCGCGGGTTTCCTTCTTCTGTTTGTATAATTTCTTTTGAAACTTTTAACTCAAAAAACAAATCTAAACTATCAATGTCCAAAAAAAAAAAATCATGTTTCAGAAAACATTTGTGATCAGGACAATGTTTTTTCAAACTATTATCGTCAAGTAATTTTAATTTTACAAAATAATTTTAAAAAACCAAAAATGTCTTCAGATATTTAAAATTGTTCAAACCTATTTTGAATTGAAGAAATAGTTTACTGATGATATATATGAAATAATCAATTTTAAAATATTTTTGAGCAAATTGTGTAGTCTTATCATAAGCATTCCCGTCAATATATTTCTTTCTACGAATTATACATTTTTCATGAAATACAACTTCTATTTCTATTTTATCTCCAATCTCTTCAGGTGAAATCATAGCAACTGTTAATCCATTTTCTCTAATTAAAAAATAAAATAAACTATCATTGATCTATATCAACAGCAATATGAATGACTTTCGATTTACTGAGTGGCGAGCTTTGTTTCTTCAATTGCATTGCAGTTGTGACTTTTTTTGGTATGATCTAAGTTACTAAGTAACATAGACACAAACACACAACGCAACATGTGACACTATACGAACATGTCAACGTGTCGATTTTCAAAATATCCAGGACACGACACACTTGATCCACATTAAAAATTTATATTTTTACAAATTAATAATGTCATATATTTGAATAATTTATTCAAAGATAATGAAAAATATGTAACATAACATTGATTACATTAAAATCTATATATTTATAACTTAAACATCAAGATATCATTCACATAGAAATCATATTTTAAATAATGCAAAATAATAATAGAACATTGTAATACACATGATGTATTCATCTTATAAATGTTTCAAAACATATTTAGAATTCACAAGTCATGTTATGAATAATGCAGAATATTGTTATCATGAAAGAATTCATCATATAGGGTGTGTTCAGAGACGGTTCAAGAAGTGTTGCCTAAGTGTCTACAAAGTGTCGGTGAAACGTCCGATATTATGAATTTGACTTTTTAATTAAGACACATTAAAGAAGTGTCTAATATGCTTTTAAGACTGTCCAAAGAGTCCACAAAAGAGTCCATGCTTCTTAAGGTAAGATGTATAGATTAGAAAATATGGGGAATACTCCAATTGGAACCTTAGGCAATGGCATTATGCATGAGATAGTCCAACAAGCAACCCTTAGGGCTTGTTTGATTGGGCAGATTATAACACATGATTGGGATTATTAACCCATGGGACTCACATTCTATTGTTTAGTTGCAAATTTTATTATTCAGATTAGATTCCAATGGCCATTCTATCTAACAAAATTCACCCATTATTTATCCTACGACTAATAATGCAAAACATACATATAATTGGAATTATATATTTCCATCTCTATTACCAAAAAAAAACAACATGGACAAGAGGGAAATTATATATCTCACTAATCCTCTGGATAACCAATCATTGTTAGTCCTCTCACTATTAATCCCGCTAATCAAACAGGCCCTTAATTGACACTCAAGCGCCAAACGGAAGTATTATCACTCAAACAAGTTTAAAACAATTTTTACAGACTCAATTCATGGGCAAAGCAACTAAATTAAACAAAAAAAAGCAGCAACAGCGTCAACAACTATCACTATATCAATTAACTAATAAATAATTGAAATGAAAAATTTTAAAAACTTGTATGATGTACTTGCCTCGTTCATAACACAGCCTCCCAGTATTGGCATCAAATATTTTGAATCCATCCCTCGTCGCAATTGCAAAGCAACTGAGAAAATTCAGAATAAAATCAATTCCAAATCAAATTAAATTTCAAATTCACACAACTAAAAATCAAACCCTAATTCGGAAAATCAACATATATAAATTACCTGTTATCCTGATTGAAGGAGGCACAGAGGATTGGATAGGAAGAGGAGGATGACTGATTCGCCATTTTTGGAGATTTTGCTGCTAATTTTTTCTCATCGGTTTGTTTTTATATGTTTTTTGAATCATCATCAAGAACCCTGTGAAAGAGAGAATATAAAAGAGAAGAGACTATGTTTATGCATTCCTGATGCTACCTGGTTTCCTTTCCTTACACTTCACGGGGTAGTCTTCTTGTTTTCTTGGTCCTTACATTTTTATATGTATTTGAATATGTCACCTCAAATCTTAAAGGTAAATTTAGGCAAAACTCCATTATTGAACCTTTTGTTCGGTGAAAAGAACGGTTCTATTTATTTTATTTCATAAATTCTTTAATGTTGTGTTTGGAAAGGAGTTTGGAAAAAAAAAGGAAAAAAGTGTGTGAAATTAGGTGAAATATAAGCATATTTTATTCACATTTTACCTAACTTTTTTCTTTCCCTTTTCAAATCCCTTCTCAAATCCCCCAACCAAACACAGCGTAAAGAGGGAGTGTATAATTGAGAAATGATAAATTAAAATTTTTTTTTGAATAATATTACCATATATATATATATATTAAAGAGTTTTTTTTGACAAAAAAACACTTTTATTTTACTTTATATACGTTTAAAAGCATTGTGTATGTGTATTTTTTATTGGTTCATCTAGTATGTACTTTACTTTTTGAAATAGTAAAATGTTATTGTGAATTAGAGTAATATATTACCATAAATCAGAATAACATGTTAGTGTCAAACAGAGTTTATTGTTTAGCTCAATTTCAACTGTATTTTTTTTATTTTTTAAGAATTTCATAGTCAATATGGATCTTGTTTGATAGATCTTGATAAGAAAATTCTAAAAATACTAATTTTATTAAAAACTGACTTCTAAATCGAAAGTTATATTATTTTAAAGTTTAAAATATTAAATTACTCACTAAGTATGTTTTGGTAATAGTAGTATGTATTAGATTTTTCAAAGAAATTTTTTTATATTTGTCTTTAATGCATTAAAGATTTATTATGAGTAGGCTTTGACCAAATCCCCCAATTTTAAAAATATTTTAGTTTAATGTATGAACCATGAACTTTTAATTTTTTAATTTAAATTCCCTCCATTTCATTAAAAAATCAATGTAACCATTTGTTATTAGATGTAGAAAACACTATTATGTTAGATCATGTATTTCCTAATTGAGTCTATTTTAGGTTTAAAGTCAAAAAATACTAATCTACAACTATTTTAAAAGTCTGAAAAAATCTAAGGCTCCGTTTGAGTAGATTTTGAGTTTGTGTGTTTTAGAATTATGATTTGAGTGTAGAAAATTTGTTTGGTTATGGTTTTTGAATGAAGTGTTGAATTGAGTGTGGAATTGAGTTTTGAATTGAGTGTAGAATTGAGTTTTGAAAGTTTGATTTGACATGTGAAGTAAGAAAATTTGTTTGGTTATGAGTTTTGAAAAGAGTTTTCAAAATTTAATTCAAATTGTTATAACTCATAACAAAACACATTATTTTCACATTATTGAAAATTTTGATCAACACTCATAACCAAACTCTTTTTAAAATTCAATTAAAAAAATTTATTATTAACAAAAAATAACATTAATCAATTTTTTAATTGAAAATATTACAAAGGAAATAATTTTTTTTAAAAATAAATATTCAAAAAATTTAAATCATAAATATTTAAATAATTTAAATAATCTAAAAAATTTAATAAGTAAAAAATTAAAATAAATATTCAAAAAATTTAAATCGTAAAAATTTAAATAATTTAAATATTCAAAAAATTAAATAATTTAAAATTTTAATATTTTAAATTTAAAAACAACTCTACACTCAAATCGTAACCAAACGCATAAAACAAAATTCAATTAAAAAATTATTTTTAAAACTCATAACCAAATACATAACTCGAAACTCCATACTACTTTCACAACTCTACACTCAAATCGTAACTAAATACATAACCAAAAAATTAAAATATTTAAAAATATTTTTATAAAATAGAGTTTGAATTTATTTTTATAAAATATTTTAAAATTTAAAAAATTAAAATCGTAATATTTAAAAATTAAAATATTTTAAAATATTCAAAAAATTAAAAAAATTAAAAAATTAAAAAAATCGTAACATATTTAAATATTAAAATATTTAAAATCTTAACAAAATTAAAATATTTTTAAAATATTGATTTGAATGGAGTTTTGAAAAGTGTTTTGAATTATGTGTTTGGTTATGAGTTTTGAAAAGTAATGATTATGTTTTGAATTGAGTTTTGAGAAATGAGTGTAGAATTATGATTTGAATACCCTAAACAAACACCACACTCAAAAGTGAGTATGGAACTAGATTTTGAAAACTCCACCAAACGGAGCCTAAGTGTTTTTTGCTTTTTATGTATCTCGAAAATACTCTCTCGAAGGTTTTCGATTTAAATCCAACCATTGCATCATGTACAAAAGTTCTTCTTCTTTTCTTAACACTAACATTAACATTTATTTATTTATTTAACACTAAAAAATGATCAATTTTCTATTCCTCTCTTTCCAAAAGTCCTATAACAAATTTGTCTCCCTATTTTTGAATTGATAATTGAACTATAAATTTTTTCTTATTTCCTCTATCTACTTCCATATTATTGTACATATTATGTACAACTGTCTATAATGGATTAGACCACTATGAATATTGTGTGAATAAGTTGAATTGAATCTTAGAGTTGTATTCATTTTTTCGAATGTACACAAAAATACTGTGAATATTTTGGGTTAAATCGTAGAGTTGTACACAGCTATTTGAATCTACATAGAGGAAGACGCATCTGGTTTCGTACTGCATCGCAGGAATTCATAAGCTATTTTTATACACTTTCTTTTTGTTTAGATTTTATATTTTGCATGGTATTTTAATAATCAAGAATGTTACAGACCCCCAAAAAACACAACCCCACAAACCCCGTTCACCTGTGATTGGTCCAGGAAAGAAAGAAAAAAAAAACAAAAAAACAAAAACACGTGATTAGTCCACATCATTTTGGGGGTCATGGGGGTCCCCAATTTTGAGAGTCCCAAGCATTTTTGTTTAATAATCCACGTATGCTGTCAAAATTCTTAATAATAACAACTTTCTTTGGTTTAATTTTTGAAAACTATTTTTTAATTTTGGGTTTTTCATATTTTTAATTGATTTTCATTTTATATTTTTTCATTCTTATTGATTAGTGATAGTGAAATTTCCTTACATTATATATATATAATACTTTTTAGGTGTATATCCAATATAAATATAATTAAAAAGTAAAATATTTGTGAAAAAATTACTAAATACAAATAAATATGAACATGTACTAATTTTTTGTATTTTATTCATATTTTCTTGTATTTAAAATATAATAATATTTAACATTAAAAAATTAAAAAAATTACACAAATAAATTAGTTTCTAAATGTATTTAGATTAAAAATTATATTATATTATTATATTATATTGGTAACAATAGCAATGAGAAATAATAGAGTCCTAACGGAGCCATTAAATGACAAGATTTGACGGTATCCAAAAGTTATTCCTTATAAACTTTTTTTTATTGATATAAATCAATAAGATATCCAGAATTGTACTTAGAATTTTACATCAAATGTGTAGTTCAAATTCATTCTACATGTGTAGTTCAAATTCATTCTATATGTGGATCCACCATACACCAATTGAACCTCAACCACACTTCTTCATCCATGACAATTTTATTGCTTTTGATTCATTCTACATGTATATCACATAATACGGAACATTACTTCTTGATTCATGGCAATTTTTTTGACAAATTTTTATAGTAACTAGATTTTTCCATATGTAGAATTAGAACAAATATAAATCACACATTGATGTTTATAAATAAAAGTTGGTGTGTTTTTTAACTTCTCTTAAACCTTTCAATTTCAATTTATGCGGACTCGATTTGTTTGAATTGTGTTTCACTTTGATTTTATCTATTCATTATCGCATTATAGATATTGAAGTTGCGCCAAACCATGAAATTGTTATTCATTTGAAACTTTGACAGAAATATATTTTTTGATTTTATTTTGTGTTGAAGGTAGTTATTGTTGGATTGATTTTTTTTTTTTTGGGGGGATTAAGATTATTATAATTTAAAAAATAAATAAATCAAGTTTCCTGAAATTTCTTATTAAGTTAGAGCTCTATCTTAAAATTTTTATTCAAAAATAAATAAATTTTGTTCAACGGTATACATTATTTTGTTCATGATTCCAAAAGCCTTGTGGATTTGCTTTAGGAAGTGTTTTCAATTTCTTTCTATTTTATAACAATAAGGCAGGTGATTCTATTTGAACTCAAATAATAACTCAGTACACCCAATTAAAATTTAAAATTTAAATTCCTATTATACCCTATTGTAAATTTACTAACAAAGACAATACATGATAAATCCTAAAATAAAATATTATTTTTTTTATGATACCTCAAAACCACTTATACATATTCTTCATATTCAACTCTCTTCATTTTTTTCTCTAGGTTTCAATTATTTTCTCACTTTCTTCCTCACTCCAAACAACAAACACTACAAGAAGCTTTAGGCTAGCCGTGAAATAGAAGAATGAGAGAACAGGTAGAGAGCAATAAATCCCAAATGAATAATTATAATGAGAAAAGGTTTTTGAAAGGATTTTTCAAAGTGGTATAATTTGGGATTTAGATTTACATTGAAGGATAATTTGGGAAAAATCATAGGTTGTATTGGCAGTAAATTATAATTATAAATAATTTAATGGAAGTGTATTGAAAAATTGGGTGTACTTAATAATTTTTAAATAGAAATATCCTAATAAGTCTTAATGCACAAAGTACCAAATACATAATGAGAAAAAAATATCTTACAAGGAGTGAGACCTACATAATGTGGAACTTTATATATAAAAAATACAACTCGGTCTGGTGTGAACTTTGTCACATTTCTTTTAAATTCCTAAATTTTTATTGTGTAATGACTTTAAATTTTAATAATTTCTTCAGCTTTCTTTTTTCTACATTGATATATATATATATATATATATATATATTTTATATTTGACTGGTTGATTTAATGGCTATGGCATACAACCTTATATTATGTTTAAACATACATTTTTAGAAATTTATGTCCAAATTCCATGCAGTTTATGCCTATATTTTGATTATGCAATGTAGACAACTAAACATAAGTTAATTCACACCTTAATTTATATTTTTTTACTTCGCCTAACTTTAATTTCATTTTCAAATGATATACATGTAGATAGTACCTCGCACAAGTTGATCTCAATTTTTTTCTAAATTTTGCTTAAATTCATGAACACTACATTGGTAAAAAACTACATTAGACCAAAATAGTCACGTGCATTGCATGTATGCTTTAATTAGTAAATAAGAAAAAAATATATATAAAGAAACAAATTCACTTACAATTTAAGGTGAAATTTTGCTTTCGATCATTTTTTCTTCACATTTCAATTAGGACAAATTACACTAACAGTTCATATAATTTATATCATTTTGGTCCTTAACATTTCAATTGTGATATATTTCATTTTGAATTTTGAATTTCGTTTCAAATAAGAATAATTGAAGACATCATTGCTCAATTTCAAAGGCAAAGTTATTAATTTGATAAAATATAAACTAGTTTGATAAAAATAAATGTCAAAAAATTATTTTTGAATTTTTAAAAATTATTTCTATTTTCTACCCACCAAAGATAAGATTATATAAAAATAAAAAATCTTTTACTTTTTATTTTTTTAATTTTTTTACCAAATTAATTTTTAATATGTGTTTGGATGATGATCTTGTAATGGATAATTGTTTTTTGTTGATATTTTTGAATAGTTCTCATGTAATAGATAATTGTATTTGTTATTAACAGATATTTTTGAATGGTTATCATATAATGAGTGGTTATTATGCTTTTAATGTGTAATTGATATGTTTGAAATATGAAATATTTTTAGTTTTAAATTTTTTGATTTAATAGGTTAGTTTAATAATGATATCAAAGTTGATATGTTTGACTTTTAAAAAAATAAATACTAATTTGACGAAAACAAATACAAAAAACAATTATTTTAGAAAATTATTTCTACCATCGTAAAAGATAAAATTATATAAAAATTATATGTTTTTAATTTTTTTTCACCAATTTAATTTTTAGTTTCTTAGAATTTTTTTTTTAAAAAAAAAAAAAATTAGATTCCGAAAACCTAACCAAATCAAACCAAACCAAACCAAACATAACTTTATAACCAAGAAAATTTCAACATTATTTATTAACAAAAAGTCATTACATTTTAAACAATATTGTGTTAACTAACACAAAATAAGTTATATGACGATTTTGCCATTGAAATTGACTGATTTTTTATTGTTCTTATTTGGAACAAAATTCAAAATTCAAAATCAAATGTATTACAATTAAAAAGTTAGATACCAAAGTGATAGAAGTCTCAAATTACAGGAACTGTTAGTGTAATTCCCTTTTTAAACTATTATTCGATTAGTTTAAATCTTAAAATTAGACAGATTAAGAAGTACCCTAGAATTAGTTTGAGACATTTATTAGGAAATCTTATTTGAACAATTATTTTTACTTTTATTAGTAGACTGGACTACATCGACTTAATTATTATAATAAAAATGGTCAAATAAAAACATTAAAAATTTAACTGTTACATTAAACCTAGACAAAGTTGGAAAGCTTAAGTAGAATAATTAAAAGCGTCCGGACGGTGTCCAGTCCAGATCTAGAATAGTCCGGTCCAATTCGGTCCATTGGTTTCACTTTTAGATCCCTTTTCGATAATCAGAACCGTTCACATTTTAGGATTTGTTGAGTTCATTATTTCTATAAAAATCACGTTGATCGGATAACGGATATTATATATTCAGATCACTTTTTTCTAGAAAAAAATAGACGGTCAAAAAATTAACGGTTCATAAAAAAGTGATCTGATTATATATTATCTATTATCCAATCGACGTGATATTCTACAGAGATAATGTACTCAACAAATCCTAAAATGTGAACAATTCGGATTATCAAAAAAGAAGCCAAAAGTAAGCCTAATGGGCTAGACTAGACCCTTCAGTCCAGATGGACTGGAGGCAAGCCCAGTCTAATTAAAAATTCAAGGGTTACATTGAAAATTAAAATAAAGTTGGAGAGACTAGTTAGTAATTTATCTATTTTTCTTTTTTAACTCCCTCCATCTTGCTTTTTCCATTTCACAAAATTTTATTTTTTAAAATATGGTTTGTGCATTCACCCTGGTATATCAAGTTTTACTTAAAAATATGTATAAATTACATTGACCTTCTTAATATTTGTGTTTAACACAAATACCCTTCACATACTTAGAAATTAAACTAACCTTTATTGTTAGTTTGTCTCTTGAACATACAGAACCCAAAAAAAAAAAAGAAAAAGAAAAGAAAAAAAAAAAGGATAAAATTATTTTGTGCCCTCACAATCTAGAGTTAAATTACCATATGATTTTATCTCTATACCATAGTTCACCACCATTTCTCCCTCGCCTCTCTCTTCATGCTTGTCGTTTTTTTCTCTCATTGGAGATCAACTTATGTTTGCAACTGCTATTAGCTCACCAACAACCATTACTAAACCAAATCAACCAAATCACTGATTAATCATCAAATCTCCTCCAAACCCCTATCACCATCCTAAATCTTTGAACGTCTCATCATTGACTACTCACTACAACAAAAACACATTTTAGTGACACTATACTAGTAGCATGTTTTTAAAAAATGTCAGGTGACATGTTTTAGAAAAATGTCATAGAGCCACAAACATACAAAGCTTTAGTGGTATTTTAATAAAAAAGTGCCACTTCAGTACAACAAAAATGTGATTTAATAGCATCAATTTTATGACATTTTATAAAAGAATGACACAAGAAATTGTTTTAATGACATTTATCTGGATACCACTAAACTTTAGCAGTAATGACATTTTTTTAGAATGTCACTAAACTAGATAGATGTAAGATACTTTTTATGATATTAAGTGAAAAGTGTCATAAACAAATATTTTATGGCATTTTGAGAAATGTCACTAAACCAAAAAAATTTCAAGCTATGTAATGTCATTTTTTGAAAAAATAAAAAATGTCAATATACTTCCAAAATTTTTTAAAATGCACAAAATAAATATAAAAAAACAAATTTAACTCAATCTAACATGCTGTCAATTGGACCAATTTGAGACAAAATAAAAAATTCAAGGTTAAAATCGATTCAATTAAATTTACAAAAACTAAAATGACATAATAGCCAAAATAGAGAGACTAATAGTGTAATTTGTCCTAATTGTTAGCATTTTTTAATGACAAATATACATATAAGTGACATATGCCATTCTTTTAGGGGCAACATAATAAATTTGCTCAACTCGGTTAGTTAATCTGAACAAATTCATCAATCATTTTTCGTCAAAAACACTAACGATATTATTAATTGGACCAAATTGACACAAAATTAAAAATCAAAAATTAAAATTGATCCAATTAAAAATATAGAGATCAAAAATAAAATTTACTTATTTATTTAAAATGTGAACAAATTTACTATCCATGCTTCACTTCACTTCACTTCATTACTCCACCTTTTTTTTTTTTTTTTTTATCTATATCTATAACCTATATAAAAAAGCATGTAACAGTGGTATAACGTTGCTGCTTGCAGTGGTGTAATGCTGCTGCTTGCTTCATTTCTAACGCTTTGCAACAAACAAATGGAACCGCTTGACCTCTGTCTCATCTGTAGCAAACCAAAAAATCTGGTATGTTCTCCTCTGCCTCATCCTATCTTCAATAATGTATTTGATTCTATTTTCTGCCATACATTCATGCTCTTGTTTCATTCATATTTGGTTCCCTTTAAAATTTGCCTACCATGTGTTTGCCAATATGTCTAAACTATAAAAAATTTCATAATAGGGCAAAATGTAATAAATTAGCATTGACCGTAACTGGTAATTGCCATAAGAAAATTCCATTGGTTAGTAATCTAGGTATCCGCATTGATCCTCACTACTCATCACTTATTATTGGAATTTTTTTGGGGTTGTTTCTTGCTTTTTTCAGTGGCTTAATTTTGATGAAGATGTCGTCAGAGTACATTGATATTAATAATAATTTGCCAGCACTGTCTTCAGAAGTTGTGCATCGTGTCGTTGAAATCTTGAAGTTTTTCAATACAAGGACTTGTCAGCTTGTTCTTGGTACTGGTGCCTTGCAGGTATTTGTTTTCAGACTGTAATTGATGGATACATGCTTCTTAAGTTGTTAGTTGATGCTAAAACACCGAGATACTCATCAATCCTAGAGAAAGAACACCCGTTAACTGTTTTATGAGTATTCAAATCAAACATCCTCTTGTACATAATGTTACTCTACTCCATACTTCTATTTATTTTTGTTCTGTTTTGTGTTGGATTTTTTTTTTTTTTTTTATTTTTAAGCAAAAATTTTGAATGAGTATATGTTAGTCATGTATTGTCTGCATGAAACTGCAAGTGGACGGTTTGAAATCCATTACTTCTAAGCACTTGGCATTGGCAAGTCAGGTTATCAGTTTTATGGATGGTGTTATTCCTGGTAGGTGATGAGACATAAAAATTCTGCTATTGCCATAGAGTTGTTTCGTGTAGTCTTATGTGAATGTTTGTAATATGCTATCACAATATATTCACTTAACTACTTTTTAGTTTTAACATTAAATACAGTTCATCCATGTGACAAGTTGTAGATTTTATTTTCTCATTTCCAACTTTTTCTGAATTCTAGTCTTGTAATTGTTAGTTATTTTCAAGTGTCTTGCTATAATCCTATCAAATTTGTACATAGTCATTATGGTAGAACAAGTTCCTGGTTGGTTTTGCTTGTCATTGATGGATTTGAAATTGGATATTATTTCGTAGAGTTCTTAATGATTTCTATTTATGGTTGATATTTTCATCTTTCAAGTACTGGCATATACTTGGCCTCAATCCTTTCTTTCTTTTTAGTTATTTTATTTGAAAAATTTTAGAATGCATCTCAATAATAGAAGAACAATTTAACATCATTCAAGATGCCATGCAATTTTGGCATAAAAAATTAAAAAAAAAAAAAGGCCATGCAATTCCCTCCTGTGTGAACAATTGTCATGTAATGAGTATTATTGCCTATCATTTGTTAGCTTGGATACTACTATTTACCTTTTTCACCTGGGTGGCCCATGGAACAACCATCCACACTTTGATTGCCTCTTGAATAAACATCAACATTCTTGGATTGGTTTCCCCTAGAACAAACTTCATGCTAAGGATGGTGCAATAATGGAATTGATATGACTCAGAATACGATGAATCCTGAATCATTCAGTCAGTGATAGTTTTGTGCCTAGAAAGCAAAATAATAATGACCTCATTTGAGCTGCTCCCTCTCTCTCTCTCTCTCTCTCGTTTGCTTGGGGATGGTATCATGAATCTTTTGTATCATTTTTAAGTTGTCACTCTACATATTCTCCTATCTTTTATCCTTTTACTTGATGTAGGCTATATATATGTTAATTAAAAAGTCGAAATATAGTGCACATAGAAACTATCTTCTACATATATGATTTGTAATTGCTAAATTTCCTAAATAGTTTGCTGACATTTTGTTTTTGCATGTGGAACTAAGAAATCAAGAGGATTCTCTTCATGAAAGTACTTGAGACACGAAAGGCATTGCTACTATCTGAGCTGGGAATGTGGATGTATTTTTTACTACTTTTTATGGAGTTTTTAATTTAATTTTTTTTTTTTTTTATTTTTAAAGCAGCATACTCTTGTTTTGACCTCCATCTAATATGGAATTTTGTTTTGTGAATTGTTGTTAACTTCAAATTGAAACTTCTTGAATTTTTTTCCCTACATATTGCCAGTATTAGGGGGTGTAATCGCCATTGATTTGTTCCGGTATTGCAATATTTGAAGAAAATTTTTTGCCTTTTAGACCCCTGTTAAAAGTGTACCAATAGCGTAAAAATTCACTCACCGAAATTACTGATGTAAATCTAACATCATTGATTTGAAGATAAATCAATGAACCTCTGCTATTCTTTTAATTTGTAAATATTAAAAGATAAATCAGCATTAGGGGGTGTAATCGCCATGTAAATATTTTGTAAAAATTCACTCACTGAAATTACTTAGTATGTGGATTCTTTTAATTTGTTTGCAATTATAATGTGAGAAGCTTTGTTTGCTTACTTACATCTATGTTGGTGTTCCCCATTCTAGGTGCCACAAATTTATGCTATGGAAGTTGAAAATTCGAAGCTAAATTCCAAAGTTTCCTATGTTGAGCACGCTCTGAATAATTTGACAAACACATCTAACCAGGTAATTTTTTTAATTGAATTTATAAGTTATTAATGTTTTCCTACACATATATATACATACATATATCTCTGTGTGCGTGTTTCTAAAATTAATTAGTTCAAATTTGGTTAGGTCATAACGACTTCTAGTCTTCTTGACATGGCAGCTCAACATCAAGTATGGTCCTTGTCATCGATACAAGGTGCCTCTCTTACTCAGGTACCCACTAATAGCTAATCATATATATCACATTACTTCTAGCTTTATTTTAGAATAGTATACAAAACTTGTCTTACAAGTAACCAAGGAATGAATATTGTGGACCTAAATTCTATTGTTTAAATCTAGACAAAATGTGCTACATAGTAAAAATCATGACATGACGAAGCTTGGGCTTTTTTTTATTTTTTATTTTTAATTTTCTTGTGAAGCTTCAACAAGACATCTCTCAATCATTTCTTACTGCATGGCCTCTTTCTGATTCCTTCAAAATCTTGCTTGAAAGTAATTAGTTGATTGTCATTTTTCACAATTACATTTGATTTACACTGTTGAGTTTAGGGGATCTTGATATTGATAATGGGCATGGTTTTGATTGTTGTTAATTGGTGCCTTTGGTTGTTATTGATTTTTTAAGCTATTATTTGATATGGTCTAAAGACTTACGGTTGTTACTTTTATATAATTTTTATAGTGTGGTGAACCAATTAAGTGATTAAATCACGTGGCTTGCTTATTATCTACTAGAAAAATGCATATCATTTTCAGTTGTGATCATCTTTACTTTGGCATTTTGTAGTAGTTTATTTTTTAAATATTATTTATTAATTGTAGATATATAATTACTTAAGTAGCTAAAACTTAATTTACAGGTGGGAGATATAGTTGTTCTAAAAAGTATCATTAGGCCAATAGAAACAGTTGCAATCGAAGTACTTAAAAGCACACACTCATCTAAAAAAGTAGAAGGGGTAGAACTAGGACCTGACTATTTAGAGATACATGTTCAAGTGACAGTCAAACCTAATGAGAGCTTGATCCGATCATATGGACTTGTCAAAACAATTGGACAAGCTATTGGAGCTCATGTTGCTTGGCCTGCTCCATTTGTGGTATATTTCTTTCATAAATATTAATTTCATTAACAAATTGATGTTAACTTAATATAGTTTCAATTACCTTTATATGTTTATTTTTTGGATGCAGATTTTGCAAGTTATGGATGCTAGCCGAGAATATTTATACAAGTGAGGTTGAGAATTTGAGAACTGAATTTGTTTTGATAATGTCTCTTCAGAAGATGGATATCACTATGACTTTTCAAAACTTATGATTGGAATAATTTTCTTTTAAATTTTTTTTGCTTTAACTTTGTTAGTGTGGTAGAATATTTTATAATTTTGATTATTATTTTTATTGCGATATAAATAAATTTATATTTGTAGATAAAAAAAAATGATTGTGGTTTTATTTTATTTGTTTTTGTTTTTGTTTTTGTTTTTGTTTTTGTTTTTTTTTTTTTTTTTGATGTGATGATCCTATGGTGGTAATATTTGTTTATTATTATGAAATATTACAGGATGAATGTATGTCAAATTAATATAGGATGTGACAATTAATATTCAATTGTTTATAAAATCGATTTAATTTTTGTAGGTTTTTATGCATGCTTAGTTGTGGCTTTTAAAAATGTCAATGAAAAGAACATATAAGTGACATTTTATAATAGTGGTAGTAGCTTTGCAAAGTGTCACTGAAAATAAGCTCCAATGGCACTTATATCCATTTAATGGCACAAATGAATTAGATCTAGTGGCATTTATGAAGTTGTTAAAAATATCAATTGTGGCATAACCAGTGTCATTAAAAATCCATATAGTGGCATGTTTTAGATTGTAAGTCTTCTTTAATGGCACTTGATAGCGTCACGAATAGTATCTACCATGACATTAAAATGTCACTGAAAGTCTTTAGCCCTGATGGTGTAATGACACTTACAAGTGTCACTTAAGTGCCACTAAGTCCTTTTTTAATGGTGCTTGATAGTGTCACAAATAGTGTTTATCATGACATCAAAGTGTCATTGAAAGTTTTTAACCATGATAGTGTAGTGGCACTTGCAAGTGGCACTGAGGTGCTACTAGTATCTACCGTGGCACGGGCATAAATGACACTTGTTTAAAATGTCACAAAACTAAAAAAATGTCATTAGAAGAATAGTTTTGTGACACTTTCAAATGTCACTGAATTAAAAAAATATTGTAGTGACTATTATCATAAGTCAAACTCAAACCACCATAGTCGACTACTATCATTTTCTCACACTTTTCCTTACCTTTTCTCTTTGTGTAGTGTGGGTTTGATTATTGTAAGTGGTTTGATTTGTATGATTTGTGTGGATTGTGTATTTTTTTTTTTTTGGGTGGTTATAATGATGGTTTTGTATACAGGTAAAGATGGTTACGTGGACTCGACATGTTAGTTGGTTAGGCGGAAAGGGGCGGACTCGATGATGATGGTCCATAATAGAGTTTTGTAATCGTATGTGGAATAATTTATTTTAATTAAATACTTCAATTATCAAATAAATTTTTAATTTAAAAAATTCAACATTTAGTATATAATTTTCAATTTCTAATTTTATCAAACATCTTTAGCATACACTTTTGTTGCTAGCATTAATGCTATACAGTACAAGACCTTTAGTGTGGCTAAACATCACCCTAAACTACATTGCCAACTTGAAAATATGCCTTTTGATAACAATTTTTGTTAGGAAGAGTTGAGCCACATTTTCAATAATGCATTTAGACAATTTGCATTGTTTCAAAAGCATAGTGAAAACCAGTGCAGTCCAGAAAAAGAAAGCAACTCAAGGAAAATATGTTGACCACGACATGGGCCCTCAGATTATTCAAGGAGACATTTCGTATGCGCAAAAACAAGGCCCTATTGGCCCAAGTAAACACAAGAAAGAGGGTGGGGCAGACTTAGTTTTGGATGTTGTAGATGGGCCCAAAGAAAAAGAAAGGAGCGGCTGTGTTAACCCAGAATGTGCTAAGCAACTAGATCCACAACCCAGTTCATTTGAACCAAATGCTCCAGGAAACCCTAAATTTCTTCCCGAAAATACAGCACCCTCCTTAGACAACAGTCCCAATGCATTGACAACGGCCACTGCCCTAGATAGCCGAGTGCAAATCAGTAACGTTAAACCACCAGATTTGCCGATCAGAAGGGAGAGACGCTCTAATGGAGGAAACGGCAGAGAACATCCCCATGGCAGAACACAGAGTGGACCAATGCAGAGCACTGATGTTCTTAGAACTAGAGAAAGAAGTGTATCACCACGTCGGCATCGATTGGTGATTAGAAGAGGTGAAGCTACTGATTCAACCATAGTGGGAGATAGATTCACACAACGTGAGGCACATGGTGCTAGTGAAACCAGTGAAGCCAATGGAGGAAGACCAGAAGACTGTGCGCAGAATTTTGGGACTGTCTGAGACAGAGGATTGGCCAACCCACGACATGTCGTATATGGATATGCTGATATGGAATTGTAGGGGTGCTAGTAATGCTCGATTCTGGAGGAATCTGCGGGAATTAGTAAGTGTAACAACCCTCATACTGTTTACCGATTAATGACTGATTGATTACCGATTACTACTAAACTGAGATCAAATGGGAAAGTAATTGAACTGACTGAAATACTGAACTGATTGACTGAAATCCGAAACTGGTTGGTTGAGTGTATCTATTTGAATTGTATGTCTATCTGTTGCTTGATACATTATCTGTTTATGTCTTTATGATTGAACTACTAATTGAAGGCCTTATCGGCGGCCGCATCTAAAATTGACTAATATTCTGTGCTAATTAGAAATTATGTAATTTTATGGTATATTTATCTGAAAACTGATTAGGTATGATTAAATTAGATTAAATATTGATCAATTGCATAGTTGGCCTTATTTACCAAACTAGCCCTTAGTAGGCCACTACCTAACACTTATTGAGCTTGGTACACATTACAACAAGACACTTTGCTCAGCCATTCTTCTTGCATTAGCCGACCATAGAGAGGGAGAGGGAGAGAATTAAGAGAGAATTGAACTCAACTTGTTGGCTTGCTTCGTGAATTAAGAAAATTGAAGTGTAGATTGTAAATTGAGCTCCTACACCACTAATTCAAGACCTAGGTAAGGTAATTGAACCTCTCATTGTTGTATTCAAGCTAATTTGTGCATGGTTCATGTTAGTTTAAAGCCTCAAGCCATGAATTGGGGTTAAATTGTTGAATTAGAGCTTAATTGTTGCATGCATGTCTACATTGTTGCATTTTGAGGTTGATCACATGGAGTTTGGTACATGCATGTTCATATTATTGTTAGAATCCATGTTTTTATCTTGTCCTTGGAAGGTTTGAGCTCATTAGAGCATGTTTTGAAGTTTTGATATGATTTAAATTCATGCATGTTTGCATGTTCTTCATGTTCATGAAATTGGGTTTGAAAATGGACTTAATTGAAACACCCTTGGGCTTTGATTGATCAAATTGATCTTTGAAACATGTAATATTAGGTGTTTACAAGTGTTTTCCAAGTTTTTAGCCCAAGAGGATCAAAAATTTGGCTTTTAAACTTGATTTTGAGCATAGGACTCAAATATGGAATTTCCAGATTTTGAGCCTACGCTCGAGCGAGGAAGTCCACGCTCGAGCGTACACTTAGTGATTCTGCCTTCCGCTCGAGCGAGGAAAGTTACGCTTGAGCGGGGAATGCGAGCATCCAGTACTTTGCATGTGTTGAAAGTCCGCTCGAGCGAGGAAACTTGCGCTCGAGCGAGGACTTGTGTCTTACGCTCGAGCGAGGGTCGAGCATCCATCGAGCATAAAATTGGAGCATCCAGCATTTTTACTGTAGCACACAGTCCGCTCGAGCAAAGGAATTGACGCTCGAGCGGAGCTCCTTTGTCTGCATGTCCGCTCGAGCGTAGAAAGCCACGCTCGAGCGAGACCCCTATTTTCAGCAAATTTTGTAAAGTGTTCAAAAGTGCATCTTTACATCCTCTTTCCATCCTAGGCATTCCTAGGGCATTTTTAAGGCATCTTAAAGAGGATATAAATGTAGAACCACACCGAGGCAAATTAGGGATTAAGTTATTATCTTTCCTAACTGTATAGCTTAGTGTGTGTTCAATCTGTAAACTGTGTAGGGTTGGCTTTCCGAGGAGACGCTCTAGTCCACTGTAGCCCAGAACTCTCTGAGTAACAATTGTGTAAAGATATGTTCAAAATGATTATCTTTTGAATACTGAACTGAACTGCTTACTGAACTGATATTGATTACTGAATGAATGTATGTCCTTTATTTCTGAACTGTACTGTGGCATCCTTAGCACCTACTGTTTACCGTTACTGTTACAGAGATCTCTGTCGGTTTCCTTGTGGAACCACTACTGTTTACTGACTGATGGCCATCATTACTGTTCGGTCTTTTAAGACCAACTGTTACTGTTACGCTAATGGATGTACCACATATGACTGTTTACTGTACTGAACAACTGATGTACTGATTGAATTGAACTGTTTTCATTACTGTAAGGACATTCATTCTAAACCTCTTTACGCATTATGTTATTCACTAGGCTTTAGCTCACTGCTCATATATATATGTAGGTGTTCAGGCACCGGATCAAAGCTAGAAGCGTCGGGAGTAGATTCCTAGTTTTGTCAAGCCAACCGATGTGCCTCACTGCGAGGTTCCGAGCCTGCCAAGCTAAGGCTTAGGGGTATTTTAGTATTCCCCCTTACCGTACTGTTTTATTTACTGTATAGACTGAACATTTTGCACTGTACTGTTAACCAGGGATTAAGTCCCTGATCTGACTGGTTGTATATATATGCATACTGTTTCGTACTGTTCTGTATAAGTGTATGAAAAATCTTTTTGGCATACAGACTGGCACAACTCATTGGACATTGTTTATTTACTGTATTGGCTTCCGCCAAGCCCCTGTACTCTGTTTTACTGTCTTACTGTTAAACAGGGCTTCGGTAATCTAGGATTACTGGCCGGTTACGGTGCTAAACCCATAGGGGCGGGTTTGGGTCGTGACAGTAAGGCTTCATAAAGCAGACATGATTATTCTCATGGAAACAAAAGTGGAGCTCAACACAATGGGTATGTTTTTCAATAATCTGGGGTTCACGGCCTCAACCCATGTAGATCCTATTGGACGAAGTGGAGGTATTTGGTTACTTTCGAACCCTAGTCAAGCTAATGTGAGAGTTCTTGATGCTTCTTCCCAGATGATCACAGCAACTGTTTCAAAACAAGATTATCCTGACTGGGTTTTATCTGCAATTTATGCTAGTCCGAATATTCGAATGAGAGATGAACTCTAGAACGATTTGGCAACCTTGGCTCAACACACCCAAGAACCTTGGCTGGTAGCAGGGGACTTTAATGATTACTCAAGCTTTGCGGATAAAAAGAGCTTCACAACTTCTTCATCTCAAAGCCTAAGCCAAAGTCAAAGAAGGAGCCAAAAATTCTCTGATAGAATCAGTAGTTGCAACCTCATGGATTTAGGTTTTGTTGGCCCTAGACTCACTTGGACTAATAATAGGAAAGGGTGGGCTAATACTATGGTGAGATTGGACCGTGCTCTATGTAACACTGAATGGCGAACGTTATTTCCTGAGGGCTATGTTCGCAACTTGCCTCGGACCTACTCAGACCACTCCCCTCTGCTTCTCCATACTCAAGGTACACATCCTTCTAGTCCCATAAATAAGCTTTTTAAATTTCAAGCTGCTTGGTTATCGCATGAAGATTTCAGCTCCATTGTTGATAATAGCTGGCCCAGGCAAAATAATAATCTTTTGGGGAAGTTGGATTACATGACATCTGCCTTGCAGGACCGGAATAAACATATTTTCGGTAACATTTTTAGGCGCAAGTGCTGGTTGCTTGGCAGAATTAATGGGATCCAAATTTCCCAAACCAAGAACTATTCTCATAATTTACATCAGCTGGAAAATGAGCTTACTTTTGAGTATAATAGAGTTTTATATCAAGAAGAGTTATTTTGGTTCCAAAAATCCCGTGTTAATTGGATTACTCAGGGTGAACGGAATACAAAATTTTTTCATATGTCTACCATTATCAAGAGAAGAAAAACCAAAATTGAAGTTTTGAAAAATGAGGAAGGTGTTTGGGTGGACAATCCCATACATTTAAAAAGTTTGGTTAATGATTATTTTCAAAACCTGTTTGCCCATACTCACACTATTAACCTTTATCATTGGAGTAATCTGACCAAACATATCAGGCCTGAGGACCAAAGTGAAATGAACAGAAATGTTTCTGCTGATGACATTTGGAGGGTTGTCAAGAATATTAAAGCATTTAAGGCCCCAAGTAGGGATGGGTTCCAAGCCATTTTTTACCACACCTTTTGGAAGATTGTAGGCCCATCTGTGATTAATTTTGTCCAAAATTGTTTTTCCTCTTGTAGCATCCCTCCTGAGATTAATAGAACTATTGTAGCCCTTATCCCGAAAGTTGCTAATCCTGAGAGTGTGAAACAATTCAGGCCTATTAGCTTGTGTAATGTCACTTACAAAATCATTTCAAAAATCCTTGTTAACAGAATTAGGCCTGTCTTGAATGATATTATTAGTCCTAATCAGAGTAGTTTCATTCCGGGTTGTTCCACTCATGATAATATCATAATCACTCAGGAAGCGATTCATACTTTGAATAAGAAAAAAGGGAAGGTGGGTTTCATGGTTTTTAAGATTGACCTCGAAAAGGCTTATGATAACATTTCTTGGAATTTCCTTCAACAAACTTTGCAAGAATTCCACTTTGATAAAAATTTGGTGAACCTGATTATAAGCTGTGTCACTAGTGTGAACACAGCTATTTTGTGGAATGGTGAGCCCCTTGAAGAGTTCAAACTAGCTAAGGGCTTAAGACAGGGGGATCCTCTGTCCCCCTATCTATTTGTGTTATGCATGGAACGCCTCTCAGCCATGATTAGCCACCAAGTGCAAGGTAAACACTGGAATGGGCTTAGCTTGGCTAAGAATGGTCCTAACATTTCATATTTGTTTTTTGCGGATGACCTGATTTTGTTCGCCAAAGCAAATAAGCATAATTGTAACACTATTTTGCAAGTCTTGAATGAGTTTAGTGAAATTTCGGGATTAAAGGTTAACCTTCATAAATCACACTTGTTTATGTCTCCTAATATTGCCAGAAGAAAAGCAAATCAGTTTAGTAATATGTGTGGCATTCCTTTAACCTGTAATTTGGGGAAATACCTGGGGATCCCTTTGCTGCATGATAGAGTGTCCAAAAATCACTTTATGTTTATTTTGGAAAAAATGAAGAATAAACTTGCGGGGTGGAAATCTGGGTTGTTGTCTTTGGCAGGGAGAGCAACCCTAATACAATCTGTCACTAGTGCTATGCCCAGTTATACCATGCAAACTATGGAGCTCCCGAGGAAAGTTTGTGATGAGATTGATAAAATCAATAGAAACTTTCTTTGGGGTGACAGCCTTGAGAAAAAGAAAGTACATCTTGTTAATTGGGATCAAGTTTGCAAGATGAAAAAACATGGGGGTCTTGGGATCCGCAAGGCTAGAGATCAAAATCTATCTCTTCTCTCCAAATTGGGATGGAAAATGTTAAGAGGAGAGAATACTCTCTGGGTTGATGTGTTAAATAATAACTACTTGGGTCAACAACATTTCTTAATTAAAAAAAAAGGCAAGAGTATATCACACATTTGGAAAGGTATCCTTAATACCAGGAAGCTCCTGGTTCAGGGAGTTCGATGGAAACTTGGTAACGGTAACAAAGTGAGAATTTGGAAAGATTGGTGGTGTGGTGCTGGGGCTTTTGAATTGGCTTTGAACACACTTACCAATCAAACTCCAAATTGTGAACATACTACTGTGGAGTCTTTTCTTGATACTCATGGTGATTGGGACTTAAATCTTTTGCAAAACTCCTTTCCTTTACCTATGGTTGAAGCTATTTTAAAGCTACAACCACCGAGGCTTAATGCTGGAGAAAACACTCCCAGATGGATTAAATCCTCTGATGGGGAATTCTCCACATCCAGTGCTTATGAGTTAATTGTTGATCATCATAATCAGGAAAGGGATTGGGGATGGATTTGGAAGCTTAAGTTTCCTCAGCAACTTAAAAGCTTCTTGTGGCTTGTCTTCCATGGAAAAATTCTTACTAACAAAGTGAGAAACCTGAGGGGTATTACTTCTGATCCCAATTGCCCTTACTGTACTAATGTGGAAGATCTTGAACATTTGCTTTGGTTTTGTCCCAAAGCTACCCAGATATGGTGCCATGTTTATAGTAAGGAGTGGTACTGCAGTAGGCTCTTGTTACCTTGGAAAGATTGAATCATCCAAAATATGAAAGGGAAGAACCACAATTCTTATTTGTTCCTCATCTCCCTTTGGACTATTTGGAAAAATCGAAATAAGATGGTTTTTGAATCTAAAACTACTAATATCCATGAGAGTGTTAAACTCATATCAGATTATGCCAAGGATATCTTTCAAGCTTTTAGTTTGGATGTTACTCAACCACTTCAAGCTAAAAGTCTTTCTGTGTGGTCTTGTCCAAATGCAGGGAAAATCAAACTTGACACAGATGGTAGCACTCGCAGGCATGGAGGAGGTGGAGGTTTTGGTGGTTTATTTCGGGATGAATCTGGAGCATGGATTAGTGGATACTATGGAAGACTTGAAATATGTACCTGTCTAGAAGCGGAACTTTGGGCAGTCTACAAGGGGCTGACTATAATACTTCAACGAGGTTTCAATCAAGTGATTATAGAAACTGATGCGGAGCAAGTGGTGAAATTATTGAGTGAGGATCTAGGAGAAAAATGTCATTTCCGGGGCATTATGGAAGATGCGTGTATTATCATGAGAGGATGTGACTGCTCCATCCAACACATTCGAAGGGAAGCAAATATTTGTGCGGATGTAATGGCCAAGTTAGGGGAATATCAACCGGCAGACTTGCTTATTGTAAACGAACCCCCTGAAGAACTCCGCACCTTACTTGTTGCGGATATTGTTCATCTCTCTCAGGAGAGTGGTAGGATGTAGTCCTTCTTTTGTTTTATTTATTTCCGATGCACCCAAAAAAAAAAATATATATATATACATGTAGTTACTCTTGCTGCCTCTATATAAAGTTAGTGTGAACAGCTTTTGGCCCCAACACAAGGATGGTCTTTCAATTTCACCTTGAATTTGTACTTCATACATCAAAATCTTAGTTTTGTTGAAGACTTCTATGTCTGTTCATACTTGAATTTTTTCCCCCCAAATTTAATCCGAATCAAATAGGTACACCTAGATATCAATTTGAGCAAATATATGATTTGAACTACTGTTGTTTGAAAATGGTCATGTGCTATACAATGCTGATCGATTGAGCCAACAATCAAGTCGAAACACACATGGTGTCAACGTAATTAAGGGACTCATATTATCAAAAATATTGGCTCATATTATTAATAATGCACACACATCACTGGGCCCATAAATTAGGTCTAATTTTTCCTTTTATAAATCATTTTCCTTTGAGAAAGGATTATACTTTGAACAATGAAGAATTGAGCTGACAATCAATCATGCCATCTTTTTAATTAAGGCCTATTTTGACAATTAGAAGAAAAAAAAAGGGTCTGGCTTTGGTCCAGTCCACCATCGGACTGGACCGTGCTGTTGGGGCCGTGGGAGCCCACCACGAGTCCCGTTTTGAAAATCTGAACCATTCAATATGTAGAACTCTTCGAGTACTATATGTCTGTAAACAATCACGTTAATCGGATATCGATAGCTATGTGATCAAATCAGTTTTTTGTCAACCGTTAATTTATTTACCGTCCATTTTTTTTATACAAAACTGAAGTGATCACATAGCTATCGATATCCGATCAACGTGATTTTTTACAGGCATATAGTACTCGAAGAGTTTTACACATTGAACGGTTCATATTTTCAAAACGGGACCTGTGCTGGGCCCCCACAGGCCCAACAGCACGGTCCAGTCCGATGGTGAACTGGACCAAAGCCAGACCCAAAAAAAAAAGTTAATATATTGATTTATTAACTTATTTGGATCACATTATTTCTCTGCTATTTTACATATTTTGTCAAAAAAAAGCCAATAAGCCAAAAACCAGTCACTTCCCATAATAGATCTAAGTCATATTATCTCATGATTAAAGTTCAATACATTATTTTTTTCTAAATTTCATACATTTTAATAATTAATCACATTCTCAAAGTTAACGAATCAAATTGAAACACACTTGGCATCAACATTCTAGCATTAAGGGGCTCGTATTATCAAAGCACAATTACTATATTGCAGATATATCACTAGATTTATAAAATAGATTTAACTTTTTGATTTATACATTATTTTACTTCAAGAAAGGGTGATGCTTTGCATGATGAAGAATTGAGCCGACAATCAAGTCAAAATATACGTGGGCCAATTTTATAAAAAGCAGCCGTAACTGTTGTGTAACAGTTGCAGTCGCCACCTGTTACGATCGCTATAACGGCATGATGGAAATTTACGTGTGTAATGACCATTTCGGTTTATTACACACTTTTATAATATTCTGAATAGTTTCATTTTTAAAAATAAAAATACAAAAATTTGTAAAAAAAAAAAAAGAATAAATACTCAAGTGATCCAAATCTAAATAAAAAATTTTACAGAAATTTTTTTTCTTTATAATTTATTTTTTAATTTTTATTTCATTACATTAGCATGTAAAATAAAAAATATATAAACAGTGGTATTTATTTTTGTAATTATTTTATTTAACATTTAATTGTAAATATTTTTTATTTTGTTATTGTAATATGTTATCTAAAAAATGCCTTTAAAAAATAAATAAAATTAGTAGCTCAAAAATAATTTTTGTTTATGGAATTTTTTTTTATTTTTACAATCATTTAATTTAATACTTAATTGTAAATAAATTTATTTTAATTAGATGTAAAGTGTTAACAACTCCGATGGTCCCAAGCCCGGGTAAAGAAGAAGGATTGTATGTTAGGAATGAGTATATTCATGAATAGGTAGAAGTAATACTGATAGAAGATAAGTTGAGAGAAAATAGATTGAGATGGTTTGATCATATACAACGGAGACCAACAGATGCAGAGTGAAGAGATGCGATACAATAAGATGAAAGTGTTAGGGGAAGGGGTATACCTAGATTGACGTGGGCTAGTATAGTAAATAGAGATATGAATCTTCTTAATTTAACTAACCAAATGGTCGTTGATAGAGTCGAGTGGAGACGAATGATTCATGTAGCCGACCGCATTTAATGGGACTTAAGACTTAATTTTGGTTTGATTAGCTGTAAAGTGTTGTTTAAAAAAATGCCTAAAAAATAATTTTTATTTATAGTACAATTTTTATTTTTATAATCATTTCATTTAATAATTATGAATATTTTTTATTTAGTTAGTTCATGTATTGGTCAAAAATAGTTTGTAGACATTCAAAATCAATTATTTTTAAAGTCATTAGTTGTTGAAACAAAATGTAAAAAATTCATTTTATAGTGATTTAAAAATATAAAATATATTGGATCATACTTAAAAGCTAACAAAAATTGATCAAAATCAATTTTTAACCCTAAGACCATCTCCAATGGTCATTAAATCTGAAAGGGTAATTTGTGTAGACAAATTGAGCCAAGCTAGGTAAAATCTTCTTTGAAAGTTGGGCCACGCAATGGCCCGAAATAAGAACTTGTGTAGCTTGGTCTTGGGCTAAACAGACACTAGGCCGGTCGGAGATGTATTATTAGAGCCTGGACCTAAATATCTGAAGGCAGTCCTTTAGCGGACTGAGATGTTGTCAATAAAGAGGGCCAAGCTATGTGTAGCTCGGCAGGGTGCCATCCTATAGCTAGGCTTATCACGGCTCTGCCAAGGGGAGCACGGAGTTGAGATAGCTCGATTGACCGCAACGACAATCGAGCAAAAGAGTTTGAACCATGTCACCTGGTTGGTAGTGAGAATGGTGTTCTAAAGATAAATATTATCCTTTAGGAATGTGATTCCTAGGAGGACTCTGCTAAGGAGAGATAAAGTTCTATTAGGATTGTTCCACGCGGAATCTATAAGAACTCATGACAGAACCTATGTATAGGTATCGCAATTCATACTTTTGAATTTACAGAGCTTTTGTGTCTATTGTCTGTTTACTGATTTAGGCATCAAAAGGGTTTCCGGTATATCCTCGCCGGCTAGCTTACGTTTGTATTTTCAGGTGATAAGACGACGACGTTTGAAGGAGTGCAAACTTGATCAACAGAATTATACGAGACAGATTATTTAGTCCTCGTACAAAATCTCTCATCAAATTTAAATTTGATGAAAAATAGTTGCTTTTTGGTGTTCCAATAGTTTATCAAATTTGGTATTAAATTTAGGATTTCACTTTTCTTTTATCAAATTGAGAACCAATATACCTTTCATCAAATCACTGTTCATTGTCGTTGTATTTTCACTCCTGGATGTTCCCCAAATGTCCACCTCAAAGTAAAAATTTGTGAAAATATTACACTGGTCAGTCGACTGGCCGGTTGTCCGCCCGGTCGACCGGTGGTTTGATGAAACACCGTTGGAACACTTAATATCAAAGGGAGTTTTTATTTAAATTTTTACTCAAATTTGGTGAACAAATTGATGCATTGTTGGAGATATTCTAATAAATATGATTTTGAAAGAAAAAATATGTGTATTGGTAATTTTTTTTTTGAAATTATGCGAAACATAAAAAAAATATATATATAGTTATCACAACCGTTACGTTACGACATTTACACTCCACAATTACAATTACAATTGATGATACAGTTCGTCCCGGTGAATGGGCTAGACCGATCCAAGCTCCTCAAGCCCACTGGATTACCTGCAAGCAAGTTCAACGGGGAACGGGGTAGTCCCCCGGCGAACCCTCCGGTGTGTGAATTAGAAGAGGTGATAGATGAAAATGTAGGGAGAGAGAGAGAGAGATAGGGAAACTTAACCTTCTTCTTGTCTTCAAGTCTTGCTTATATCCTTTGGTAATCATTTCGCTGTCTCAGCCGTTCTGACCTTCCCGCCGAAAGCTTACGCCGTGGTTCGTCTTGTTCAGGGTGAGGGGATGCCATTCCGGCTGGGAGGTGTTGTCGCAATAAATGCTGTGATGGGTTGCATTAATGGTGATGTGCCGTGGCAATAACTTTGCAGATCTTTGTCTGCTGACGTGGCCTGTTCTGCATCTGCCGTATGTCCGAACATTATTGGCCTTCCCTGCCCAGTTGGCTTCCAGTGATGCTGGGTTTTACTAACCGGGTTATGCAATGGGGTTTAGATGGTGGGCCTGGGTTTACTCATGGTGGGCTGTGGCCCTTGTGGGCCTATCCATGTCAATAATTACAATCACAATTATAATTATATTATTGCAATCATTATAACCACCGCAATCACTTTTTAAAATCTTGTGACTCAACTGTCAAGTATTAAAAGGCTCATATTGTTAAAATATCACCACTATAATGTATAGACAAAAATATGCGTGGACTCGACTTTCAAGCATTAAAGGGCTCATATTGTTAGCAATAATGTTTTAAAGCTCTAAATTGGGAGCACTAGAGGATCACTAATGATGTGGCACAGGGGGCCAACCAAAATGATGTGATGTTTTAGCTTGAGTTTGTTTTTTTTATTTTTTTATTTTAGTTCATTAGTGCTATTAGTGATCCAAAAATTAGTGGGATGAATCACCACACTATTATTCGAACATCATCACTATAATGTAGACATGTCACTATCCCTAGAAATTGGGTCTAGCCTTTCTGTGTATATATCATTTTTTTTTTCTAGAAAGAACATACGCCAATTATTTTTTTTTATTGTTTTATTTTTTTGTGAAAACATGACCAAAAAAGGAAAAGGACAAAGGAAAAAAAGAAAAGAAGAGGAGATTTTCCTAAATTTTGTAATAAAAACATCTCTATTTATAGGACATTTTGCATGAACATGGAATATTTTGCTAGAACAATTTACATGGCCAAGTGGGATTCACATTCTTCAATCCAATGAAAGTGTATTAATCTTCCTCCTTTCCAAAACCCTTTTCTTAAAAACCAAAAACACAAAGAAAGACAAGATTAAACAACTAATAAATCACATAGACATACAAAGAGTAAAGCACTAATTTGAAAATCTGAATTTATGTAGAGTAATTCACATTACACTTGCATCTCTCACTCCCACTGTATGAGATTAAAAAAAACAAAGATGATGTTTGGGAAGTGAGTTTTTATGTAGATTTTTTTAGTTGTAGGTTTTTATTAGATAAAAAATTTTTGGTGTTTGGGAAGATAGTTGGGTTTTTATGTGATTGGATGTGATGTTTGTAAGAGAAAAAGTGAAATGATTATGGAGTTGGATGTGATATTTTGTTTGGATGTGTTTTTTTTGATTTTGTAAAAAGTTTGTCTTTTAGTGAAAAAAATGAGAAAAAAATTTGGAACCTAAATTCCCAAACACCACCAAAAATAACATAGTGACAAGTTTAAAGTGACCCTCAATATTTTTTTGTTGAAAATTTTAGCATTTTTGGGCAAGTGTTGGGATCAAGGATGAGCTGAGGGAGTTGAGAAAAGCTAAAACAAAAAAAAAAAGCAACTGAGCAAGAGGAGCATGAGCCTGTAAAAGCATTAACTTGAAAGTGACCCATAACAGACGCATAACAGTTCACACTAGTACACACTCCACTCACACACACACACACACACATACATACAGCCCTCACTGAGGACACAGCCAAAAGAGTGGGGGTGCCAACTTTTGTTAGTCAAAACACTTTTGCTTTATGTGTCACTCACTGTCTCACACTTTAGAGAAGACTACCCTGATGATGATCCCACGCCCCCTCCCCTCCATAATAAAGCCACTGTGCAAGGTACACTCCTCCCCAAAAAACAACTTTTGTTCTCTTCTACCATACTTGGAGGATTTATAACCCAAAAAAAAATAAAAATAAATAAAGAGTTGTGTTTGGTTAAATTTTTTAATCAATTTTTGCAATGAAAAATTCTAAAATTATGTTTAATTTATAATTCTTGAAAATTGTTCTCTTTTATCTTTTTTTACATATAAATCAACCATTTTTTTTCTTCTCTTTCATTCTCTCACATTCTACAAATCAATCAATTAATTATTTTTTTTTTACACTCATCTATTCAACTACTAAAAAAATAAAATACAAATCATTTCAAAATATAAAACCAAACAAGTTTTGAAATTTTACAAACTCTTTTCAAAAAACTATATTTCAAAATTGATTCTCAAAACTAAACCAAAGGAATATTCACACAACAATTCCATACAAACCAAATTAATCAACATAAATAACAAAGACATACAGATTTCTAAACCTATTCAATCAAGAACAGTAGTTTTAGCTTAGGAAAAAGAAAAATATGTACATTACAATTTACAAACCCAACAGCTAAAAGGAAGAGAGAGAGAGAGAGAGAGAGAGAGAGAGAGAGAGAGAGACCTGAGGTTTTTTCACTAAACCCAAGTTTTTCAAAATTTCTTTCCCTGATGTGAGTTACTTTGAACTTACTTCCCAAACACATGTTTTGTTTTCTAAAGTCTGTTTTCAAAACATGACTTCAGGCTTAAAAGACATGTTTTCAAAATACAACTCGGGATAAAGTTGGGTCATTAGGGGTGGGATTCTAGATAAGGTATTTCATTCAACAAAAATGCTTCATACCACTAACTTAACACCACTAAATAGACCACTAATGACGTATTTTTTTGTGTTTTTTTTCCCTTACACGTAATTAGTGCTGTCTTTAGTGATGGTGTATTAGTGGTCTAAATCGGAACTCTTCATTCAAAGCCAAACGAACTTCTTACACATAGAATTCAATTAACATTGACAGGGAACATTGAGTTGCATATGGAATGTCGGATGGTAAAGAAGTGAATGGAACAAAGTTTTCCAGATGATGGGACCAGATTTTTTTAATAAAAATTTGTACTTCATGCCTCACAAAGCAATGAGTTTAGGAAATAAGTTCAAAACTACTTGGTTTTGGAAAATATGTTTGAAAAATGGCATTGGTTTGGTAAAGCCTTGGTTACTTTTTGTTTTTAACCCTAAAAAACGAAGTTGACTCCACCTTTAAATAAAGAATATGAAAGAATCTACTTTCTTCTGTCTTTTGCTACCTTCCTTTATCTTGGACCAGAGAGTTCCATGGCATGGGAATCATAGTCATCATCCATCACCATGCCAAACATGTCATGATCATTGTCTTCATGCCTTGGGACTCTGGTAGGGTGGGACTGAATTTTGTTGTTCTTGTTGGCAAAGATGAAATTTGTGTTGGGATTGACATGGTTATGAGAAGCAGCCCATTTTTCAGCAAGGCCTTCGCCCTCGAGCATTCGCACCACTTCAGACATCTTGGGGCGGTGGGCCGGCAAGTATTGAGTGCAAAGTAGAGCCACTTGCAGCATCTCTCCGACCTCTATCCGGTCATAATTGCTCCCCAACTCTCTATCCACCAGCAATTCAATTTTCTTTTCTTGCTGCACCTTCCTCACCTGAAATAAACACAAGAATGCTTTGTTTGTCAATGGTAAATCCAAAGCAACTCTCAATAGGCTAAGTGCACACATGTATTGAAGTAATATCTTCAAGTATTGGCATAAAAGCGAATAAGTCACTGCAGCATTTCGGAGTCTACTAATGTTAAACTGTGCCAATCTAAATTTCATACTTGTAAAAATTACCTTGTATTTTGATGTCAAACTTGCAGAATTTGAATATTTATTCTTATATTTAGTATTGCTTTATGACCAACTTAAGTGTATTCCAAAACAATAATAGGTTTTCTACTAGTGTCACTCAAGGTAATACCTTTGCGCTCCTTTCAAAACATGTTAAGCTTCTTTAAGTGGTGATGAAACCTTAAAAGAAATTATATTTTGGAATCACACACAACTTACATTTTGTGGCGTAGTATCGAGTTTACAAAATTCTTCTCTTTTCTCACAAATTGTTGGGAATCAAAGGGGAATTCCAGATTGTTGCCTTATATATGTGACAAGAACTCTATATTTATACTTGAATTCACCCAGGAAAAACATCATCTAAATGATATAATTTCGTTCATTTTCTTATTCCTCAATCACCAAGTTTTGGATGCAAAGTGATTAGAGTTATTAGAAATTTCTAGCATTTCGCTGAAATGATAATGCATTTTGGTGAAAACATTCTGAATTTTATCTGCAAACAAAAGCATGGAAAAACATATGAATGGCCAAATATTTACCCAAAAATTTAATTTTAAAAAAAAAAAGAGCCCAAAAAATGAAAATAGAAGGGAGATCAACAAAGTATAATGGATGGTTGAAAATCGGCTAACCAAATTAAATTGTCACCAAGAAAGTCTATAAGGACTTCCATAGAATGGGAAGGTCTTATGCAAATGCTAGGTGTCTTTTTTAATTCAAGTTACCAGATTGCTAATACAATTATAGAAAAACTTTGGCGTAGTATATACTGCCGTAAGAAACTTACCCATTCCAGCATTGCTCCTTTCTGATTAACTGTCTTGCCAAATTCAAGAGCTCTCATCCCGGTGATGAGTTCTATCAAGAGAATTCCAAATCCAAAAACATCAGTCTTCTCAGACGATTGGCCAGTTGAGAGATACTCCGGTGCAATGTGCCCAACAGTCCCACGTACAGCTGTGGTGACATGGGAGTCAGCGTGGTCAAGTAGCTTCACAAGGCCAAAGTCACCAACAACAGCTTCACAGTAGTCATCCAACAGAATGTTAGCTGCCTTCACATCTCTGTGAATTATCTTCGGATCACATTGCTCGTGTAGATAGAGAAGACCCCTTGCAGCTCCTATTGCAATTCTCTTCCTAGTGTTCCAGTCTAGTGCTGGTTTTTCTGTCATAATCAACACGACACAATGGATTTTGGTACGTGTTATTGGATTAAGCATAATTGTTGATAAGAAAGTTGTGTCCCATTATTCCTCTCTTTCGTTGTCATGAACCATAAAACTTTTCATGGGAAAGGGATGTATCAACATTTGCTTGTAATATGAAGAGAATCAATACAATTTTTAATTGATGCCAACATACATTCATGAAATGCAAACAATTGGCGAGTTTGAGTTATTTAACAAACCTATGCCATTTTTAAACAAATTTCACAAATATGAGTTGTTTTGAACTTGATTCTCAAACCCACATTGTTCTTAAAACACAACTGCAAAGAACAACCTGGATTTGGGAAATAAGTTCAAAACAATTCGCATTTGGGAAATTTGTTTCAAAACAACATCGATTTGGTAAAAAACTCAGAAAAGTTTCTTAGTGCACAACTGGATGCCGAAGGGAGTTGACAATCCCATTTGTCTCTAGGCCCCCTAATATATGGTGGACCATAGCAAGCTCAAAAATAATTACTTACAATGATTTATAGTTCATGCCCTAATCTAATAAGAACTTTAGAGGAATCAAGACCATTGTGATTGCGAGAACTGGCAAGTTGGCAACAATAGTGACTATAAAAGTGACAATAGTTGCAGGGAAGTAAGATAAAAGATTAGAGACCAACCTCTAAGCCTTGAGGCCACACTGCCATTAGACATGTAAGGATACACCAGCAACCTCTCATTTGGTGTGGCACAATATCCCATCAACCGCAGCAAATTCCGGTGGACCGCAAGGCTAATCATCTCCAGTTCAGTCCTAAATTGTGATTCACCGGCAGTTCCAACAATGTCCTTTAGTCGTTTCACCGCCACCATTGTTCCATCCCCCAACTTTCCCTTGTACACATTCCCAAAACCCCCAGCACCAAGTATGTTCTTGGAGCTAAAATTGTCTGTGACAACTTGGAGTTCTCTAAATGTGAAGTTTCTCAGATTGCCTAGGCTCATCAGACCCTCTTCTTGCATGTCTACAACAACAAAATTAAAGACCTGTTAAGGTTTTTCTCAAAAATTGATTTGATATATATGTATCATTGAGGTTGAATTCTGAATTACTGACCACTGATGTTGAGAATGCTTTGCTTTTTCTTTTTATTTTTCCTCCAAAAGAAGAGAGCAACCGCTATGAGGATGAGAAAGGTAAAGCTCAAGCTCACCCCAAGTGCAATACCCAGTTTCTTGGAGCTACTTGTTCCTATAAAATTGTAGGAGGAAAAGTTTATTATGGGTAAAATTGATTGCCAGGGACACATAAATAATAAATAGCAAAGTTACTCCTCTCTAACAGCATAGGTATTGAGATGAGTTAGTAATCAACAATACAACATTGTATCAAAATGGACAATATAAGCGTTCAAATCTCACAACCTACCCAATACTCATAATATAATGATGTGGATGTGGCCCACTGGAACCTTTTACTTTAAAACAAAACACTCACAAGTTGGCTTATATTACAAAAATGTCATTCACACATTATTCTTGTGATGTTTTTTAAATGAATTTTCTCTAGGAATATAGTTTGCCTTTCTGATATTTGCACATGTTTGACTCGTGCTTATAACAATCTGGCCACACTTGTGAGGTGGTGGGGGCATATGGAGAATATAAATAATAAAGTTACTCCACAAGCAAGGGCCTTGAGTTGAGGATATAAATAAAATCTTTTTTTAGATGGGTTGATGGTCAACAATTCAACCAAGAGAGGAAGAGATGCACCAGTCCATGAATTCAGAGTAGAAGAAAAGGAAGAGATGTACCAGTCCATGAATTCAGAGTAGAAGAAAGAGGGATAGGGATGGCCGATCCGGAGCAACCTTCAGTGGAGTGGCTTCCACAAATGAGAGGGTTACCCACAACACTATATGAACAATGAGAGAGTAGAATAATCAGACACAGAAATGCAAACATACCAACATCATGTACATACAAAGAGAGAGAGAGAGAGAGAGAGAGAGAGAGAGAGAGATCTGCAGAGAAAGCCTTACTTGAATGTTCTGGCAGGAAATTTGGGCACGGGTCCATGGAGATTGTTAAAAGACAAGTCCCTGAATAATCAAAAAGTGTTTTGACAAACACCACACACCATTTTTTCACATTTTGAAACAAAACTTATTATTATGATTCAGAAAAGCACAGAGAAACATTTCAGGTAGTCTCAATTTTCAAGACACTGAAACAAACAAGCCAATACTCACAAGAAAGCAAGCTGAGGTACTTTGGCTAAAGACAAAGGAATAGCTCCAGTCAAGCTATTGTTGTTCAATCTCCTACTCATTACATTACATTACATGACAAAAACAACAGTCAAAAAAGACAACAAAAAGATCAGAGAAGAAATAGAGCAATTAATACAAAAAAGAATACCATGTCAAAAACTGTTTTGGGAGAGAGAGAGAGAGAAACTTACAGATATTGAAGGCCACTCGAGAGACCCAGAGACTCTGGCACGTGACCAGAGAACCCATTATTGGACAGATCCAAGGTTTGAAGGTTGGGAAGAGCACCGAGCTCCGGTGGGATTTGGCCGGAGATATTGTTGTTCTGCAACAATCTGCACAAATACACACAAACCCATGTAAGAAAATGACCAACTACAATTGGGTATAGAGAGAGAAGAAAACAAATTGGGGTGTGAGAACTTGGATTTAAAAAATATATTTTACACACATTGTTCATCAAATTTGATTAAAAAAATTGATCTCATGGAATACTCCAATTTTACTCTTTATTTTCATCAAATCTTTTTGAAAATTTTCAAATTTATCTTTAGAACTTTTTTTAAACCATGTATAACTAGAATTGGGGAGACAAGAAAACAAACTGGGGTGTGAATATTCTGATTAAAACTCTATATATATACACCATATGCCTCATGTGCTCTGATTTCTTACACTTGTCGAAGATTTGTAAGGTTAGCTATCATTCCAGACAAAGTTCCTGATAAACCTTGACTTGGAGCACCTCTGCAAAACCCATAAATTGAAATGAAAGGCCACTTTGTCTAACCCATGAAATCAAAACTTCAATATCTTCAAAAACCCATATATATGTGTTTGAAAGAGTGTTGAAGAGAAACAAAATACTCACAGTCCAGTGACAAGATTGTCAGGGGAACAAGTGATCATAGCCCAACTACATGGGTCTACAGAGTCTTCATCCCAATTGTTCAGAACACCACGAGGGTCGTTCATAGAATTTCTGATAGTAATCAAAGCTTCAACTACAAAATTCCCAACAAAAATGAAAGATCAAGCACCATAAAAATCACTAAAAACAAGAGACAAATTGGGTTTTTAGTTGCTGTACCTTCATGGTTTCGAGGCTCGTATGAGTGACATAGAGTTGCAAATGACAGAACTACGAAGAAAAGAAGAGAGAGGTGGAGATTGAGGAAGGACATGGTCATTGAATGCAAGCAATGAACATGTTTGACAACAGCCATGAATGTGTATGATGAGCTTTTCTTCATCATAAAATCTCACTTATTTCAGGCTCTACTTTTCTGGGTCCTCAACCATTTATCTTTTTCAGTCACCATCTTTGCTTTCTCAAAAGATAAATAGAGAGAGAGAGAGAGGAGAGAGAAAAGGTTGATAATACTAGTTGTCAGAGAGGGGTGAAAGCGCAGAATTTGAGAGTGACAGAAGGGGATACTATGCCCACTATGATTATGATTATCTCCTTCTGTTCTGTATGGATAGGTACATGTATGTATTGAGATATATTTTGTTTTTTTCTCTCTGAAATCAAAAGATTACTAACTACTACACAGAGCAGGTGAAGATGAACAAGAAACAGATTTGAAAGAGATTTTTTGATGTGATAGAAAGAAAACAAAATAATCTGTGTTTTAGCTGCTGTATATTTCTGATTCTTGACCCAACAAGACTAGTCGTCTTTTGCATTTATCTACTTTCTTTATTGTTTTCTTCATTTCCTTTCTTCTGTTGCACTTATTTGTGTTTTTTTGGATTTTTTTTTATAACTAATATATGCAAAAATTACAATCTATTTTTTTTTTAAAAAATTCAATTTTTATAATATAAAAATATATATGTCATTACATTATTGGTTCTTATCATTATCAATTTTCTTTCTTTTTTTTTATTTTTAGTTTGAATGATTAATATGGTAATACCTTTCAAATTTTGTCCATTATTAGAGAATCATTGAAATTTTCATTGATATGGAAATTTCCTATTTCTTATATTGATGATGCAAATTTCAAATATATTTTTCTCAAAATTTTAAATTTTTATTATTCATTTGTTAATTATTTTTTTATTACGAAATCTATATATATATATATAGAAAAGTTGTCAAAATTAAAATATGGACCAAATTTATTTTTTTGATAATTTTTCTAGCTGGTTTTTTGAGCTCCCTAGTTATTTATTTGGTTGATTCATTTTTTTATTTGAACCTTTTTTTCAATCTTTTTTTCATTTTGTTGATGCTGAGAGTGTTGATTCCTAATTTATTTTATAAGAATCATAAAAAATTGATTCCTAATGCTGAGAGTGTTGATTCCCATATATATATCAAATGTAGCACACGGTTTAGATGAAAGAAAGAAATGAAATGACATTAATTGTTACTGAATTTTTTTTATATTTTTCTATTCACTTTGCATGAATCTATACACATGGTACACCTTTTTATTATCATATTATGTAAAGGAAAAAGCTTGGTAGCTCGAGAAACATCTGGCTTAAATGGCTCAACTGTCCAAAACGATATCGTTTTGGGCAGTTTTTGTTTTTTTCCTTCTCGTTTATATCTGAAGGCGGAAGAGACCAAGAGAGGAAGGGAGAAAGAGAGAGGAAGAATGAAGAAAGGGGGAAACACAGAGAGAGAGAGAGAGAATGTGGGTAAACCTGTTGATTTCATGGGTACATCTCTCAGGGATGAATGGTAAGCATAAGTTTTTGTATTTTACCATGATTCAGGCCTTGCCTTCTGGCTAACATTTGGTAGATTTGTGTAGATTTTTTATTTATTTTTTTTGATCTGTTATTCTCTCCTTCTTCCTCTGTTATTAGTTTTTTTTTTTTTTGATTTGTGTAAATTTGGTAGATTTGTGTAGATCTGTGTATTTTGATTTTTTGATTTACATTTAGGTTTTGATTTTGATTTTTTCGAAGAGCAGGGTTGCGATTTGGATGAAGACTTCTACAAAAGGATTGCATTATTCAGTGAATGACTTCGTATGTAATCTAGATCAAGTGAGATATTGCGCCAGTGGTAAGTAATTTCAGAAATGGAGAGAGCATGAGTGGAAAGAACATGATTTGTAATGGTGGATCTTGACTTGGAACTTGGATGCTGCCAGTTTTATTTTGCTTTTGTTGTTATCCTCACGTTGGGTAGAGCTGGACTGCTCTGCTGCTGCTGCTGAAAACAGAGGCAGAGAGGAAGGAAGAAAAGAGGGGGAGAAGAAGAAAGCCAAAAAAAAAAAAAAAAAAAATCAAAATGTTTTCGAGCCGCAAGGAGTTCGAGCTATGTAGCGGATCCGTTATGTAAATTGAAATTGAGGCCAAGTTTAGCATATACAAAATAATTTATTTTTTTATTACATTACCTCTTTATTTTTCTGGACATTTTTAAGTCATCACAAAAAGTATACTTATTTAGGTCATCCTAAAAAGTGCACAATTTTATAGTTGTGTGACTTTTAAACTGAAACAATATTTGATAGAAATATTTGTGTGAACAAATAACTGTAACAGTATTTAAACTGTAACAGTATTTTATAGTTTATGTTGATAATTGATCTGTTTGGACTAAGACAATTTTATAATCAATATTTCAAATGACAAATTTGTGTGAAAAAATGAATTGATGAACTTAGGTGTGTGGGTGATTTTCCGACCACACTGCCAACTTAGTAATCAGCTGGAGAACACTGGCAGAATAGATGACACCTGGCTAACCTGCAACAGAAAGAGAAGATTCCGGCGGTGGTTTGTCCACCCGGGGGCACTCTGACGATCAAGTCAGTGTATCTCTCAAAGATAATCAATAGTGCTAAACTCACTGTTCAGAATATAAATTGCATACCTTAGACCCACGGGGGTGCCTTTCTTTTATAGTTAACTCAATCCTAGTCCTGATAGAAGCCTGACTTCTATGGACTCCCATTCAGTGCTTACTTTAGATTCCTCAAGAGATAAGAATACACTCCCTAAGAACATTATCCTTATCCATCTTGAAGTCTTTCCTCATTCTAAGACTCTTGTCCCTTATCCACTTATCTCGGATTTCGATATCTTCGGAGGTAACCTCGGCCTTGCCGAGATAACCTTGGCGTCATGTCCAGCACACGCGGCACCTCGGCTGACACGTCAGCGTCACCTTGCCACGTGTTGGTACTCAGAAAATATATCTCCACAACTGCCCGCTAGGTTCTATTATCTCGGCATTCTGAGGTGATGGAACCTATATTGGTACCTCCTTGTAGTACGCCGGCTTAAAATTTCTTCTACCGAGATCATTTATTTCAGGCCGACATGCCTCCATTAAGACTAAGGACTCCAAGAGTTCTTTCTAACTTATGAGCTGTCACGCATCACTTATTCGACTGTTGCATCCACGTGTTTCATCTTTACGGGATCGTACCTGTGACGCGCCTGTAAGCCGTCTTGCGTCTGCGTGCACCATCTGACGCATTCGTTGCTCTAGGCGCATTAATTCATTTTCGTCGCTGTTTCAAGTTTTAACAAAACTTTTCCCTCTTCTTTCATTTCTTCACTTTTCATTCGATACTTTTGCTTTTTCTCTCGAATCTACCATTGTTCCAGACTTCAAGCTCTGCAACTGCCTTCGTTCCTCCCTCTTGGTGAAGCTTTCGTCGTTCTGCTACTTCTGCAACCGTTGCCTGACTTGGTCGATCTTCATACCGGCTTCACTTTTTCTGGTAAGTCACAGTTCCCTTCGTTTTAAATTTTCTGATGTTCTTTACTATTTGTTGCCATTACTGCTTTGTTCAAACATATGATTTGTGAATCTCATATCTGAGTGTGTTTATTCCACGATTTTGCTCTTTATCCATGCCCTGAATACTCGTATTGCTCACAATTCTTCTGCAATTTTGCCACTGTTCTTGACCTTGTATCACTTGTACTCACTATGTTCTTGATAGTCCCTCTTTGTTCTTGATTCTGAAACTTGTTCTTATTTTCTGTTTTTTGTGTCTTTTCCAGATTTGTGCCTTCAATCTACGTTTCCATAGACTTAGTGTAGACGTCCCCGAACGCCCTGGGAGGGATGACTCCCGTTCTGTTCTTCTTGGGCTCACTACAGTTCAGGACTCAAATATCACGGTTCTTAATCTGAACCAAAGAGTCCAAATCCGGCAAATCGTTTTGAGAAAACAGATTTTTGAAAGAAGTGCCAAACATGGACTGCTTTGCCAGATACAGAGTCGCCACCTAAATATTTTATTTTTGGGAAATTTAGGAAACCCTGACTCGTTGCCTAAGGCCACGTGTCCGTCATCACCAAAGTTGCCTCGGCTCGGGAACTTGGGTACGATTGGGGAAGGTCACTTCGTGAGCACCCCCGCTCGCCCGATCAAAGATCGGCCTCTACTAACCATGATATCGAGTTTTGAAAACCTTATGCATTCTTATTCGGTTATTAGCCTAGATTTACTATGTGATGCGCACAGCATACAAGTATAGACCGGGTCGCCTGAATTGGAACAAAACATTTCATGTTTGTTTTTGAAAGATGGTTTGCTACTCGCAAGTAGGCTTAAAATGCAGATTTTGCCACCCTCGGGTGGGCTTAGAAAAGATGGTTTTGCCACTATCTAGTGGCTTAAAACTCACAGTCAATGATTTGTTCCAATCCAAATAACCCAACCTTCACCCACAGGCATTCAGGCAGTTATATCACATAAGCAAATAGCCTCATGGTAAGCATGCTATCATGGCAGTCACTCACACACATGCAAGGATGCTAAAGCATAAAAACTTACCGAGTACTCCAAGCCAAAACAGAAACTAATTAGAAATCCATGCATGATCCTAATTATACAGAAATGCCTAATGCAACACATGCAAAAATGCAACTATAGCAGGCTCGGCTATTCTAAACATGGCATATGAATGCTACAGCTAACATGTATTCAACTTGAATTGAAATACAAATGCAGTTAGTATGATGCCGAGCCCGGTGCATGCAAAACAGATGAATGAATGCAAACATGCTATCATACTGTATGCTAATTGAAACATGCCCTAATCTAACCATCATAAGCTGGTAAATAAAAGGGAGAAAGACGTGGGGTTGGAAGACATACATCACACGCACGCACACTTATTACAACATTGCCTCACTCGGAGGGTCCGAATAAATAATATACAGTCCCAAATGAATAATTACAGTCCGAATAAATACAAAATCCTAATTAATTAACAAATTAATAAGGAAAGAAATAAATAGCATGCAAGCTAGGGACTGCCTCAGCTCTGTTCCGGATGATGAATGATGCATGCTCGGGTTGCTTGGCGCGGAAATCCATTGCGATGCCCCAATTAGCCTCTGTTTACAATTAAGCCGGAATGTTGCGCGAAGCCCCAAAGATTGCCGATTTCTGATTTGCTGCAACAGAGAGCAGGAAAGGGGCATGGCAATGTATTTTCACATATGTATGCTTGACTACTCTTCAGGGAGCGTAGTCTTCGATCCTCGTGCCACCAATCACGCATATCGATGCATGATGGCCGAGGAGTCGAATTGCACGACTTAATATGGAATGAATGCACATATGAACACAACAAGACCTAGACTCCATCATGGATAATCCGGAGTGTCGGCGACTGGGAATTGAGACACGTTCCGTCACTCGGAGTACAAAACGTCCCTCGTTTCCCGTGCTCGGGCTAACTCCTATCCCAAACACAATGCAATATGCATGACATGCATGAATGCAACTAAGATGCAACCTAACATGCACAATGTTATGAAATGGCATACACGATGCACGAGGTAACATGGCATACACAATGCTCTAACATACAACCTAGCATACACAATGCTATGAAATGAAATGGCATACACAATGCATAATGGACTTACACCAACATGAGTGGACCTCAGCCACACTCACATTAGAGGCCATAAGATGAAATGAGACACTCGAGATGCGTGCACACATGCACGCAAACCGAGGACCGATCCTAAGGCACGAATGCCACTCTAACAAGCATGGAAGGCATGGAACATTACAAACATGCAAATTTCAGCACTAAAATATGATGCTAAACAGCCCCGAAACATGGCAATATGGCACCCGATGCATGAGATGAACCCCGAAACTCAAAACTAGGCATACGCAATGACCTATAGCTATACAAAGCATGCATTATTTGATCATGAAGCATGAAGACAGAGTCAAGGCAGTCCCAAAACATGAACTTCTTAGTTCAAAGCATGGCCAAAAGGTGCTAGCAAGATGGGCTAAAATAGCATGCAATTTTGACTATCAAACATGGTTACATGGCAAGTAATGAAGCAAGTGAGAACTCACCAAACCAGCAAAAATCAGTGAACTAAACATGCAAAATATGCCCAAATACACATGGAATGCAGCCAACACATGCACAAATGAGGGGCTCCTTTAGAGGGCCATGCAAGGAGTTATTAGGCACATACAAGATAGACATGTGGCAGCCCCAAATCAACTTTGAAAATCAAATATGGTAGTCCCAAAACTCACCAAATTGACCCTGAAATGTGACTAAGAAGCATGCAAGATAGGGTCTCTTTGGAAGGCCACAATGACCACCAAACAAGTCAAGGTGAGAGGGGGTCACCCCCCTCTGATTTGGAGGCTCAAAACAGCATCAAAGCCACTGGAAATCCACTGGATTCCAGTGGCTAGAAGGTCAAACAAGGCATGCAACAAGGGCTAGGGTGTAAGGCTCAAAATAGAGGGAATCAAGCATACAAGGAAGCATGTGACCTCAAATAAGAAAATGCCCTTAATAAACATGAAGATGATGTCAAAAAAAGCCTTTTTCCAGTTTATGACAATCTCAAAAATGAACACAAATAGGGCTAATCTATCATGCAAAAATGGCCCTAAAAGAGAGAATAGAGACAAGGGACAGCAGCTGGCCCCAAATGGCAAGGAGCCCTTCAACAAAGTTGAAGAGGGGCTCAAAACAAGGCACTTTACAGTTTACATCAAGCCACGAAAATAAACACAAGTGAGGCTAAACTATCATGCAAGAAAAAGGCCTAAAAGAGGGATAAAGAGACAAGTGGTAGCTGCTGGCCTCAAACAGAGGAGAGCCCTTCAACAATGTTGAAGAGGGGCTCAAAACAAGATATTTTACAGTTTATGACCAAGTCCAAAACAGCTCAAAAATAAGCCTAAAATACTATGCAAAAAAAGGCCTAAAAGAGAGTTAAAGAGGCAAGTGATAGTAGAACCTCAAACAGCAAGAGGTCCTTGATCAAACATGAAAAGAGCTCAAAATATGACTATTTACAGTTTGGGTCGGAGCCCAAAAATGTAAGCAAAAGGAGCTAATATATAAAGCATGAAAAGGAGCTCAAAATATGACTATTTACAGTTTGGGTCGGAGCCCAAAAATGCAAGCAAAAGGCTAATATATAAAGCAAAATAAGGCAAAAAAGAGGAAAATGGGACTCACCCTTGTAGAGCAACTTCAACAGCTTTTGGACAAGTTTGAATGGAGTGTGGAGGTATGGTGCTATGGGTTGTGGTGTAAAGGTGCAAGAACCTTAGGGTTTGAAGGGTTTGGAAGAGAGGGAGAGGGAGAGTTGTATGCAAGGCTCAACACCAATTTTGTAACCCTCCAAAATGGAGCTGTGGGTGCTGGTATATAGCAAGGAGTGGGAGGAAAAGGGGGGGAAAATCAAATTCAAATTTCCCCCCCAAAAGACCCCCCATCGGATACAGGATCTGGGGGGGAAAGGAGGGTGCAGCTGTAAGGAACTAGCTGAGGGGAGCATGGCCAGCCAGGTTCAGAGGGTTCAGGTGGCCGGCCGGCCACTTCCCTTGGTCGGCCGTCCAGGTTCAAAAGGGTCAATCAGAGAAAGTTGGCCGGCTACCCATATTGGTGGCCTCCTATGTGTGCACAACATAACCATGTGGTCAAAACGCAGAAAAAGTGAACCAGGAGAGAGAAAACCCAACTTTTCAGAGGGGTTCAAAAGGGTCAAGAACAATTGCTGGCCGGCCATGACATATTGGTGGCCTCCCAGGTGTGTACAACACAAATATGTGGTTGAGGGCCAAGGAAAGTGGCCCGGGAATGGTGAACACTAGCTTTCTAGCGAGAAAAACGGGCGACAAAGGGCGATGAAGGAATAAAGCTGGTCCTCAGAACAATTTCTGGCCTCCCACCCTTCTACGACCTTCATAATAGTGAAAATAAGGTCTCTGCCAAAAATGAACTGAAACCGATGTAAAACAAAGGTTCGGGGGCCAAAACGCGCAACCCAGGGCCCCGAAAACAAGCTGTTAAGCACCGGAGGTGGCGTTTGACCACGAAGTTGGTCTCTCGAGCCACAGTGTTCCTAAAAAGGGAGAAAATGAGATGCATGCCAAAAATCGGAGCAAACGGAGGTGGTTAAGCGGTCCCGAACCGAGGCACACGGCCGACGGCCCCGAAAACCGGGAACCGAGCTCCAAACGGGAAATATGGCCTACGACCACGAAACATAGCCTACGGCCACTGAGAGATGATCTACGAGACCTCCCCCTCCCTTCGGGAAAAGAAAACAGAGAAAACGGAGCCTGATTCGTAAACCGAGGCAAGGCACAAAATAGTCCGGAAGTTTGGAGGCAAGGCTCACAGCCGAGACTCTGAGACCTCTAAACGAGCACGATATGCAGTATCACCAAGCGCTCAATCGGTGACGTCTGAGTCTTATGGTCGGTCAAAAATGGGGTGTCTACAGTTGTGCCTCTTTGACAAAACTCGAAAGTCATAAGTGACGGGAGTGAATGTCAAAGCCCAGAGACGACCCATTTTTGACAAGGCCGAAGACTTAGACAAACAGGCAAGATAACAAAGATGTGCCCGCAGGCAGGGGGCAAGATGCAAAATGATATGCCACAAAACCGGATGTAACTCAATGATCATGCGAAGCAGCAAGCTGTAATGAAGCAAATATTTACAATAAATGCGACAGTTTTAAGCAGATGGCAAATTAAACTACATTTCATGCAGTTTATATGTAAGAAAATTATGCAATCTTAACGAGCATGTTCGATAGATACGCAAAAGTGAAGAGAGTGTGATGGATATACTATATGAATAAAGTGTGATTGATACACTAAGCGAAGCAAAGTGTGATAGATACATAAAGCAAAACGAGTGTGATGGATACACTAAGCAAAGTGTGATATATACACTAAGTGAATCGTGTGTGATGGATACACAAAAGTGAACGCGTGATGGATACATAAATGAGAATAGTGTGATAGATACACAAGTGAGCATAGTGTGATAGATACACAAAGCAAAGCGAGTGTGATGGATACACTATATGAAGCAAAGTAAGATGGATATACAAAAAGTGAACGCAAAGTGTGATAGATGCACTATGTGAACAGAGTGTGATTGTACACTAAAAGTGAACACAAAGTGTGATAGATGCACTATGTGAACATAGTGTGATTGATACACTAAAAGCAAACACAAAGTGTGATAGATGCACTATGTGAACAGAGTGTGATTGATACACTAAAAGCGAACACAAAGTGTGATAGATGCACTAAGTGAACAGAGTGTGATTGATACACTAAAGGTGAACACAAAGTGTGATAGATGCACTATGTGAACAGAGTGTGATTGATACACTAAAAGTGAACACAAAGTGTGATAGATGCACTATGTGAACAGAGTGTGATTGATACACTAAAAGCGAACACAAAGTGTGATAGATGCACTATGTGAACAGAGTGTGATTGATACACTAAAAGTGAACACAAAGTGTGATAGATGCACTATGTGAACAGAGTGTGATTGATACACTAAAAGCGAATATGTGAGTGATAGATACACAAAATGAGAAATGTGTGATTGATACAGAAAATGAGAATATGTGTGATAAATACACAAAATGAGAATGTGTGATTGATACACAAAATGAGAATGTGTGATTGATACACTAATGAGAAGTGTGATTGATACACTAAGTGAATGAAGTGTGATTGATACACTAAATAAATGAAGTGTGATTGATACACTAACTGAATGAAGTGTGATTGATACACTAAATAATGATCTCAAACGGAACTTCTTTGAATGAACCGTACATACAATATCGTGCATGATGAGAAAGAAACTTGAGAGGTACAATGCAATACAATGCATGATGCACTTATCAAGCATAGCGGCGCTTTAGAAAGCACCTCATGGGGTGAGTGGCGATGAACTGCTCTACTCTGACGGGATCTCCCCTGTGCTCTTCGAACACTTACCTTCAACTCACAGTACAAAGGCTCTGAAATACTGACAAGGGTTCTTCACGTAGAACACTTTGGATGCTGCCTTTCTTCCTGATCATATTCACAACTTTCCCTATTCTCCAACGGGGTGACAGACTAGGTTGGTTCAGTATCCAGAATTGAGGTGCATACACGCTATCTCAACCTATGGGGCTTCCATACAGATTTCAAGCCGGGGAACACCCTGGGTATTTAAACCAGACTTTAGTCTCGGAAATCCCAACCTTTACGTTCTAGGCATCAGCCATTCGAACTCTAGTTTCCACCGTCGCAGTTGGTCTCCTAGGAACTCATTGCAAACACAGCCAAGATGTCCCTGGCATGAAACGGTACTCGAGGAGAGCACTTTTGATTGCCATTCTGGCTTGAAGCAGACTTGATCTTGAGCTTGAGGTAGAGGCACACTCATACTTCGGAGCATTGACAAGGCTTGAAGAGGTAGATCAGAATGCAATCTCGAAATTTACTGAAGTTGAAACAAACTCAGATGCTCCAAATTTCCCTCTTTTCTTTTGCTTTGCAGTCCGGAACCAAAATAGCTTCAGATAGGTCCTTGTTTTACTGTTCTGACATGACCTGGGTTGAACCCTGCGGTTATGAAAGAACTGATCCTTTTTTTGCACAAATGTGGAGAACGACACGGCACTCTGAGCATAAAACGATTTTTGAAATTGAAATGAGAAATGGGTTCTCAACCGGGTATTGAGCCTACAACTGACACAGCCAAAACGACTCAACAATGGAAAACAAAGATAGAATGACCTAAACAACTCAACAAAGGAAAAACAAGTAAAAGACCTAAACAGATTTGTTGACACTCAAACGACTTAAAACAAGAAACGAGACAAACAAAACGCACAAACATAACACTCAGCTGTGTTACAAAGGCGAGAGCCTGATGCACGAGTCGGGTATTGTTTCCCACCCTTTCTCATTTTGATTCTCACATCACTCGGCCTTCATGTTTTCTGAAAAAACCCTTTCCTCACTTTTTCTCTCAACGCACACCTCTCTATTCTTCAATCTCTCATTTTAAATCCCTCCCTGGGTGGTTGATGGATAAACAGAAAGTTGTGGCTCTTGCCCTAGCATTCTGCTAGATTCTTTTCTTTGGCTCGCAACAGTGAACTTCCCCATAGAGGGGTTGCGATACGGCTGGGTGTGTAGCAAATCTGCAATTGACATTGGTTGACTATGCTCTACTGGGAGTTTGGACGTGATTCGATCTGTCCAGATGAGGGAATGGAATATCCTGCCCCATTCCAGTTCGTGCTTCGCACTTGGCTTGATACCTCGTTGCTTGGAGGATAGAGAGCTTTCAGCCCTTTTCTGTTAGCTTCAGCTGTGCCATTTTTGGCGAATAGGGTGCCCTTTCCGGCAAGTATGGTGCCCTTTCTGGCAAATGATTGACAACGGAGGAGAGACAGGGAGCCTGACTCAACTGTGCCCCTAGTTCATATTTGACCATTTTTTGTTTTTGGCTTTCTGCTTAAAACAATTTTAACCAAAATGAGAGTTAGATTAACGCGCTTGTTCGATTTTTGATTCAAAATCATGCAAGTTAGGCTGTGAGCACTGAAAATTTCCCTTTTTGGGTCCAAGAAATGGTCCAGTTTTGGAAAAATGGAATAATTTTTGAGAGAAAATTAGTCAACCTCATTAAAAATTCTCAAAAAACTATTTTTGCAAACGGCCACTGCTCAACGAGCACGGAACCCGCTCTTGAGATGCACAACTTCAGATCCGAAGGAAAATTGCCCCTGCTTGAAGAGAGCTCCTGGCAACGGAAAGTTGCCCCTTGTTTGAATGGCACCGCAGCGCATTGAATGGCAACGGAAAGTTGCCCCTTGTTTGGATAGCACCGCAGTGCATTGTAGTCAGTCCTCGGAGTGACGAACAACCAAATTCTCGGATTCAGAGAAAGCAAAGATGATCAAAACCATTACATGGACACAGTCAAATTTTGAAGTGTTTTACGGCTGGACTTCAGAATGAAGTTGCCTACATATCCCAAAGATGGGAATCAAGCCTCACGTAGTTCGGGGTTAAGGTACACTCGTGTATTAACCCTCACTTTTTGCGCTCTAACTTTTGCCAATGCCGCCATTTGCGGGTTTTCAACCTTGCGAGCTATGTTTTTCTTCTTTTCAATTCTTTTTGTTCTTTTCTTTTCTCTTCATTTCTTTTTTTGATTTTCTTTTTTGTTCTTTTCTTTGTATTTTTTTTTTCTTGCTTCTTTTGTTTTTCTTGCTCTAACTTTTGCCTGGGTCGCCCTTCCGGGTTTTCGGCCCAGCGAGCCTCTCAAGAGTAAAAGTGTAGCTTTGTCCATGTCAAATGGTTTTGAGATCCTGAAGTCATTTGAATCCAGGAGAATGGCTGCTGTTTGCTGACGATGCAGGAGTTCATCCAATGGTGGTTGAATTGCCCCTAGTGTTGTGGTTCGGAACTCAGTTTTTCTTCAGCAATACTTTCTTCTTTCCTCCCTCTAGGATTTGGCATTCTTGCCGACCTTCTTTGATTTGTGGAATGATCCATCTCGGCTCTTCGAGCACATTTGAAATTCTTTGCCCCTAGTTCCAGGGGTGCTTCTGATCTAGCTTTGCAAGCTTCTTTGATGACATCTGATCTTCTTGATCTGACTTTCTTGCTCTTGTTTGAGGGGCTGCTTTGAATCTGGCCACACAGGCCTCACATTGTAGTTGACCATTGAACATTTGAATTCAAGTTCAAGGTTTGAAAGTGAGGGGTCGAGTCTCGAGGCTGAGAGCGATCCTAAGCTGCACAATCTCAAGAGCGATTCCACACAGGTCTTCGCAGGACCGCGCACAAATATTTTTTGAAATCTTTTAAGAAAGTGACAAATCGCTTGCGTTGAAGACAGTGCAGAACCAATCTGGATCAAGCTAGGATCCTTCCCAGTACTCACACTAACAAGCATGATCTCATTCATTAAGGGCTTAGCATGCCTCTCTTTCTCTCAGTTTGATCAAAGTTTTGCAAATCCCGAGGAATTCCTCCCTCTTTGTTTTCACCGCAGTGTTCAAAAAGTTTTGAAAAAACTCAGGTCATTACAATGACTTCAAGGCACAGAAAAGATAGAGTTCTTAGTCAAATACTGCCATCTCATTCAGAACTTCCGGTATAACTGGCACAAGGCAGAAGCAAACGCGAGAGCGTGAAAACCACTGCTGTTTCATTCAAAATCTGTTGGCACAACTGGCTCCCTGGCAAGAACAGACTCAAAACAAAACGAAAAGACAAACGCGAAACAAAATGGTGACGCCCGAGGTAACACCCCGGAATCACCCGACCTCTATACAACAAGAGGACTCGATATAACAAGACAGACCCGAAAAAAAAAGACTGACTCAAAACGGACTCAAAACAACAAGACTGACCCAATAAAGCACAAAAAACCAGCATTCACAAATGCTCAAAACAGTGCGTGCATACGCCATATCTGGAGTAAGTAAATCGAGTGCCATCCGCAGGTGGTTCATCCCCCGATCAATAGTCACTTTATCCTCTACGAGTTCACTGGTCGAGTGCCGATAGACTTTGCTAGACTGGCGCGGGGATGACCCTGTTGTCAAACAGATCTTGTACATCATGGTGGCAGACGAAAGCAACTGTCAGTGTCATGACCGGTTTGTTGATGGTATGGCACAGTACCTAGTATGGTCATGCTTTGGGAGGGAGAGGATCAGGTAAAGGCCGTTGATCCAATGGTTTCAGATGTCCTTTCCGGATTAAGACCTCTAGAGCCTTTGACAAAGGCATATAAAGTGGGGTGAAAACCCTCTTGACTTGGGGTGGATATTTGGCCGTCTGTGAGCTACTTCCGGACGCACCGGTGAATGGGGTAGCCTTTTTTGATGTGTGTGTGGTGACCATGCCCACGTCAGAAGATCTTGCAGCTGCATCACCACTGGTGGTCGCATTCGAACTGCGGGAAAACGCCCGCCTAGGCTGCTCCTTCTCCTGGTCAATAAGGCCTTGCTTCATGGCATCCTCGATCTGTACTCCCATCTCATGCAAATCTGAAAAGGTAGGGAAGGGGAGCACGATTATTTTCTGCATTAGTTTGGGAGGTTGCGCACAACCATCCGTATTTGATCCTTATCCGTTGGCCTAATGGTCATCATTGAGGCCTTGGCCCTCCAGCGGGCCACAAAGTCAGAGAAGCCCTCTTTCGGCTCTTGCCTGGTCATCTCAAGATCACGGGTTGTGATCTTGATCTGAGTATTGTATGAATATTGTGCGACGAAGGCCTCGGCCATCTCCTCCCAGCTTCGTTTCACTGAATCCTCCAATTTGGCGTACCAGATGGCCGCGATACCTGACAGGGTCCTGCCAAAAAGGGAGAGCTTCTGTAATCTTGTCAAGCCCATTGGGCACAGAACATCTGAAAACAAACTCAGGTGGACCATGGGATCTCCTGACCCGTCAAAACGGTCGATGTGAGACATCTTGAACCTGTCCGGCAGTGTCACAACTGCGTCGACGTACCCGTCCTCAATGTCCGGGATGGATTTTACCCCCTGGGATTTCTTGAACAACTTCTCAAGCTTGCTCAATTTCAACGCTGTAGGGTCGACCTCGGACTCGAAGGGTGAGTCCGGTAGATTGGTAGGTGTTTTGGACAGCTGGGGTAAGATCGGGGGTGGAGCTGCCCCTGTAGGAATGTCCGTACCTTCCTGGGTATTCTGAACGTTCGCTGTCTCCCCGGGAATTGGAACTCCTGGTGGGGGAGGAGCTTGATGCGAAGCAGATGCTCCATTTTGCAACCTAGTAATGAGCTCGGCCTGCTGGGCCATGATTGCAGCCTGCTGCTTGGAAAATTCCGCTTGGCAGACAGCGTCTTGCTGCATGAGTTTCATACTCTCTTGAAGCTGGCGCATCATTGCCTCCATCCCTGATGTATTCTGCTGATCCATTTGACTGACCGGTATATCTACCTCTGTGATAAAAACTGAGGCCTCAGCCTGACTGTTCACTGGTGGGGTGGATAAGGGCCACTGATCTGGGAACTGCTGAACTGGTGATCCGTGCCTGCCTGTCCCTTTTACCCTGCCTCTGACAAAGGAATACTGATTGCCTTTGAACTGAATCTTGACCTGACAAAGTCTATCAGCACAAGTTCGATGAACCTCGGGGGATATTGGAGCCTTCTGAAGCTATGGTTCCAAGACTACCTAGCAAAAGAGAAAACAGCCAGCATCTCAGCTTGATTTCACCTGAACAGATACGAGCATGGTTGAATGAGTGTGCTCTCTACTGAATTCTGTCCAAAATTCTGCTGGTAAACTGATACCCTCAGGTAAAACTGAATCCCAAAATACTGAACTGGTGCCCGCAGGCCTGATGCCCAAACTTGCAAACTGATACATGCATTCCTGTAGAGACGCGCTCTAAAAGCACATAGCAAGCAAGTGAGAGCCAAAACACCCCTATGTTGGGGTAGGGTTTCCCTGTCCTATTTTGTCAGGAGCTAGGGTTTCACTACGCACGCAGCGGTTTCAAACAACCTATATCGGGTAAGCAACCTGTCCTATTTGGAATGGTCACTACGGATTTCAATATGCACTAGGTCGAATGGTCAAGAGGGTGCCCCGGTAAAACCGGGGTTGTGTTCCCATACTGGCAGAGCCCACAACCGGTCAGCCTTATGGTCATGCCTTGACAAGACAAGCCTCCGGCAAACCGTTCAGGAATAGCAGATGGCAAACACGGTGTCCTAGGCACACCAATGCAAATGCAATGCAAAGAAACAAAAATGTAATCAAAACAAGATATCATGAGTTCGAGTCAAGTTCTCTAAATCCCCAGCGGAGTCGCCAGAAACTGTAGACGTCCCCGAATGCCCCGGGAGGGATGAGTCCCCCATTCTATTCATCTTGGGCTCACTACAGTTCAGGACTCAAATGTCACGGTTCTTAATCTGAACAAAAGAGTCCAAATCTGGCAAATCGTTTTGAGAAAACAGATTTTTGAAAGAAGTGCCAAACATGGACTGCTTTGCCAGATACAGAGTCGCCACCTAAATATTTTATTTTTGGGAAATTTAGGAAACCCTGACTCGTTTGCCTAAGGCCACGTGTCCGTCATCACCAAAGTTGCCTCGGCTCGGGAACTTGGGTACGATTGGGGAAGGTCACTTCGTGAGCACCCCGCTTGCCCGATCAAAGATCGGCCTCTACTAACCATGATATCGAGTTTTGAAAACTTATGCATTCTTATTTCGGTTATTAGCCTATATTTACTATGTGATGCGCACAGCATACAAGTATAGACTGGGTCGCCTGAATTGGAACAAAACATTTCGTGTTTGTCTTTGAAAGATGGTTTGCTACTCGCAAGTAGGCTTAAAATGCAGATTTTGCCACCCTCGGGTGGGCTTAGAAAACATGGTTTTGCCACTATCTAGTGGGCTTAAAACTCACAGTCAATGATTTGTTCCAATCCAAATAACCCGACCTTCACCCACAGGCATTCAGGCAGTTATATCACATAAGCAAATAGCCTCATGGTAAGCATGCTATCATGGCAGTCACTCACACACATGCAAGGATGCTAAAGCATAAAACTTACCGAGTACTCCAAGCCAAAACAGAAACTGATTAGAAATCATGCATGATCCTAATTATACAGAAATGCCTAATGCAACACATGCAATAATGCAACTATAGCAGGCTCGGCTATTCTAAACATGGCATATGAGATGCTGCAGCTAACATGTATTCAACTTGGAATTGAAATACAAATGCAATTAGTATGATGCCGAGCCCGGTGCATGCAAAACAGATGAATGAATGCAAACATGCTATCATACTGTATGCTAATTGAAACATGCCCTAATCTAACCATCATAAGCTGGTAAATAAAAGGGAGAAAGACGTGGGGTTGGAAGACATACATCACACTCACGCACACTTATTACAACATTACCCTCACTCGGAGGGTCCGAATAAATAATATACAGTCCGAAAATAAGTACAAAATTCCTAATTAATTAACAAATTAACTAGGAATGAAATAAATACATGCAAATCATGGACTGCCGAGCTCTGTTCCGGATGATGAATGATGCATGCTCGGGTTGCTTGGCGCGGAAATCCATTGCGACCCCAATTAGCCTCTGTTTATAATTAAGCCCGGAATGTTGCGCGAAGCCCCAAAAGATTGCGGTTTCTGATTTGCTGCAACAGAGAGCAGGAAAGGGGCATGGCAATGTATTTTCACATATGTATGCTTGACTACTCTTCAGGGAGCGTAGTCCTCGATCCTCGTACCACCAATCACGTATATCGATGCATGATGGCCGAGGAGTCGATTTGCATGACTCAATATGGAATGAATGCACATATAAACACAACAAGGCCTAGACTCCATCATGGATAATCCGGAGTGTCGGCGACAGGGATTTGAGACACGTTCCGTCACTCAAAGTACGAAACGTCTCTCGTTTCCCGTGCTCGGGCTAACTCCTATCCCAAACACAATGCAATATGCATGACATGCATGAATGCAACTAATATACAACCTAGCATACACAATGCTATGAAATGGCATACACAATGCTCGATGTAACACGACATACACAATGCTCTAACATACAACTTAGCATACGCAATGCTATGAATTGAAATGGCATACGCAATGCATAATGGACTTACACCAACACGAGTGGACCTCAGCCACACTCACATCAGTGGCCATAAGATGAAAATGAGACACTCGAGATGCGTGCACTCATGCACGCAAACTGAGGACCGATCCTAAGGCACAAATGCCACACTCTAACAAGGCATGGAATATGGCATACAAACATGTGAATTTCAGCACTAGAATATGATGCTAAGCAGCCCCGAAACATGGCAATATGGCACCCGATGCATGAGATGAACCCCGAAACTCAAAACTAGGCATACGTAATGACCTATAGCTGTACAAAGAATGCATTATTTGATCATGAAGCATGAAGACAGAGTCAAGGCAGTCCCAAAAAATGAACTTTCTTAGTTCAAAGCATGGCCAAAAGGTGCTAGCAAGATGGGCTAAAGTAGCATGCAATTTTGACTATCAAACATGGATTACATGGCAAGTACATGAAGCAAGTGAGAACTCACCAAACCAGCAAAAATCAGTGAACTAAACATGCCAAAATATGCCCAAATACACATGGAAAGGCAGCCAACACATGCACAAATGAGGGGCTCCTTTAGAGGGCCATGCAAGGAGTTCTTAAGCACATACAAGATAGACATGTGGCAGCCCCAAATCAACCTTGGAAATCAAATATGGTAGTCCCAAAACTCACCAAATTGACCCTGAAATGTGACTCCGAAGCATGCAAGATAGGGTCTCTTTGGAAGGCCAAAATGACCATCAAACAAGTCAAGGTGAGAGGGGGTCACCCCCCTCTAATTTGGAGGCTCAAAATAGCATCAAAGCCACTGGAAATCCACTAGATTCCAGTGGCTAGAAGGTCAAATAAGGCATGCAACAAGGGCTAGAGTGTAAGGCTCAAAATAAGAGGGAATCGAGCATATAAGGAAGCATGTGACCTCAAATAAGAAAATGCCCTTAATAAAACATGAAGATGATGTAAAAAAAAGGCTTTTTCCAGTTTATAACAAATCTCAAAAGTGAACACAAGTGGGGCTGATCTATCATGCAAAAATGACCCTAAAAGAGAGAATGGAGATAAGGGACAGCAGCTGGCCCCAAATGGCAAGGATCCCTTCAACAAAGTTGAAGAGGGGCTCAAAAAAAGGCACTTTACAGTTTACATCAAGCCACTAAAATAAACACAAGTGAGGCTAAACTATCATGCAAGAAAAAGGCCTAAAAGAGGGATAAAGAGACAAGTGGTAGCTGCTGGCCTCAAACAGAGGAGAGGCCTTCAACAATGTTGAAGAGGGGCTCAAAAAAAGATATTTTACAGTTTATGACCAAGTCCAAAACAGCTAAAAAATAAGCCTAAAATACTATGCAAAAAAAAAAAGCCTAAAAGAGAGTTAAAGAGGCAAGTGATAATAGGAGACCTCAAACAGCAAGAGATCCTTGATCAAACATGAAAAGGAGCTCAAAATATGACTATTTACAGTTTGGGTCGGAGCCCAAAAATGCAAGAAAAAGGAGTTAATATATAAAGCAAAATAAGGCAAAAAAGATGGAAAATGGGACTCACCCTTGTAGAGTCAACCTTCAACAGCTCTTGGACCAATTTTGGGGGGCTCTCAACCTCTGGAAATCAGCTTCAAGTTGCTGGAATGGAGTGTGGAGGTATGGTGCTATGGGTTGTGGTGTAAAGGGTGCAAGAACCTTAGGGTTTGAAGGGTTTGGAAGAAAGGGAGAGGGAGAGGGAGAGAGAGAGTTGTATGCAAGGCTCAACACCAATTTTGTAACCCTCCAAAATGGAGTTGGGGGTGCTAGTTATATAGGCAAATGAGTGGAGGAAAAGGGGGGGAAAATCAAATTCAAATTTCCCCTCCAAAAGACCCTCCATCGGATACAGGATCTGGAGGGGAAATGAGGGTGCAGCTGTAAGGAACCAGCTGAGGGGAGCATAGCTGGTCAAGTTCAGAGGGTTCAGGTGGCCGGCCGGCCACTTCCCCTGGCCGGCCGGCCAGGTTCAAAAGGGTTAATCAGAGAAAGCTGGCCGGCCACCCATATTGGTGGCCTCCCATGTGTGCACAACACAACCATGTGGTCAAAACCCAGAAAAAGTGAATCAGGAGAGAGAAAACCCAACTTTTCAGAGAGGTTCAAAAGGGTCAGGAACAATTGCTGGCCGGCCATGACATATTGGTGGCCTCCCAGGTGTGTACAACACAAATATGTGGTTGAGGGCCAAGGAAAGTGGCCCGGGAATGGTCAACACTAGCTTTCTAGCGAGAAAAATGGGCGACAGAGGGCGATGAAGGAATAAAGCTGGTCCTCAGAACAATTTCTGGCCTCCCACCCTTCTACGACCTTCATAATAGTGAAAATAAGGTCTCCGCCAAAAATGAACTGAAACCGATGTAAAACGAAGGTTTGGGGGCCAAAACGCGCAGCCCGGGGCCTCGAAAACAAGCTGTTAAGCACCAGAGGTGGCGTTTGACCACGAAGTTGGTCTTTCGAGCCACAGTGTTCCTAAAATGGGAGAAAATGAGATACATGCCAAAAACCGGAGCAAACGGAGGTGGTTAAGCGGTCCCGAACCGAGGCACACGGCCGACGGCCCCGAAAACCGAGAACCGGGCTCCAAACGGGAAAAATGGCCTATGACCACGAAACGTAGCCTACGGCCACTGAGAGATGATCTACGAGACCTCCCCCTCCCTTCGGGAAGAGAAACGGAGAAAACGGAGCCTAGTTCGCAAACCGAGACAAGGCACAAAAGAGTCCGGAAGTCCGGAGGGAAGGCTCGCAGCCGAGACTCTGAGACCTCTGAACGAGCACGATATGCAGCATCACCAAGCGCTCAATCGGTGACGTCTGAGTCTTATGGTCGGTCAAAAATGGGGTGTCTACACTTAGGTTTGGAATTTGTCTGTAGAACCCGCAATTTAGGAAAAAACTAAAACCTGCATTTACCTAAATGTTTGCCGAGGTCCCAATAACCCTTTCAAAAACATCTTCTAGAACCCAACTTCTTTGATTAAGCCGATATCATGGGTATGTGGAAACATAGGGTAAACACCCCATCCAAACTAGAATACTTTAGACAGGAGTTTGAAATCCCAGCCGACGTCTAGTTGAGGTTGGCTGGAGATGATGACTCCATCATGCCTACTGATGACTCCATGCCTTTCCCTGTGGTGGCTTTCATCGAGTGTGGACTTCGGCTCCCACTCAACATTCTTTTTCGCGAGATTCTCCATTATTATAAGTTGAACCCCATGCAACTTGCCATCAATTCTTATCGAGTGATCAATGGTATCATAGCCTTAGCTAAACAGGAAAACGCTAGGATCATCTTAGCCGATATTCAATACTGCTATACCATGTGCGGCCTTAACTTGAAAGAAAAAGGCTACATTTATTACCTTAAGCCGAGGTCCACAGAGTTCAAAATCGTAGCCGACCTCCCAAACTCCAACAAGGGAGCTGGGGACGACTATTTCATTACTTCGGGGAACTGGGAGTTTGCCCCAGATGAAGACCTCCATCTCTTCCCTCTCCCTCGATCAGTCTTTGCAGAGGGTAATGGTAAGAGCCCTGCATTCATACTTACTTGTTTTTAAAGTCTTGCATACTTTATCTGTTTCTTAACGCCTATTTTTCTTGCAACTGTTCCTAAGCCACCAAAAAATTTTCGCCAATCCTTCTTTCCCAGCAAGGATTTGAAGAAACTCTTAGACCTGCCAGTCCATAAACGGAAGGCGCCTCTACTTCTCAATTTTATTCCAACATACAAATCAGCTCTTCCCGACGTTCCTAGGAGAAAAAAGAAGAAGAGCTTATCTCCTCCCTCTGCCACAACCCCACAAGCCGCGTCAACATCTCGGACAGACCAAGGATCAACTTCTGATCTAGCAGAACAACCGTCTACCGCGGCTCCATACTTGATCCCACCATCTCAACGAAAACGTCGCCGACGACTTACAGTTTCTTCTGCCGAGATGGGTCGTCCAAAACCAGTTGCAAAAGACCTCTTAGCCAATATTCCAACTGATGTTAATGCTCAATCAACACAGGCCCTGCCTCCACTGAAGCCGAAAAGAGTTAAAAAGGCTCAACCAAAGGCCAAAGTGACTCAGGTTGAGACTGAAGACACTTTGCCAATTTCCAAGCTGGCTGAGAGCGAGAAGACTGCTTCTGTCTCTACAAAGAGATCTGCTGAAACACATCCATCTGAGTCCACCCGTTCCAAGAAGCTGAGGACATACTCCGCGACTACCTCGGGGTCAAAAAAACCTGATGCCCCCTGGGCCCCCGAAATCACTCTGGAAGATAAGCCATAGCGCCGACGATATAAATGTCGGTGTTGCCCTCAGTACTGCACTGCTTCTTCCAGGCGATCTGGAACGGAACGCCGAGTTCAGTGAGTACGAGAACTATGCCTTGATGCTTCAACGTTCTGTTCAGGTAAGTGTTGTTGCTTAGTACTTTTTCTTTCTTTCTCTTCATTTCATACATAGAATATTTTCTAATACTTCTGTTTTCTTTCAGGCCATCCAGCATGCCCACTCTTTCTCAATACAATCTTTTGAGAACTGTGAGAAGCTAGCCGAAAAGAAGAGGGAGCTCTCCAGTCTTCAAAAAATTAACAAAAATCTGTAGTCAAAGATGAAGACCCTGGAGGATCAGACCGAGGTCGCCATCAAAGAGAAGGATGATGCCGAGGAAAAGGTTGGCGCGGCTGAGGCAATAAACAAAGTTCTTCAGGCCCAGCTGAAAGAGGCCGAGGACAAAGTGGCCCAGGCCCAGAAGGAGCTTCAGGACGCCTTGGCCACCAAGGAGGCCAAAATCAAAGACGTCGATGAAAAGGCGTATGCTCAGGGCATGGCCGATGTCATAGAGGCTTATGAAAAGCAAGTCAAGCAAGCATGCAACAAGGGTTTCACCCTTGGCTGGATGACTTTGCTGAAGAAGCTTGATGTCCCTGAGGACTCCCCCTTTAAGAATGCCGACGCCATTCCTCTGTCATTCCCTCCAACTCCACCTCAATCTGATGACGATTTTGAATCCGAGAAGGAGGTTCTGGTGAGGAAGCCCAAGGAAGCTGTTGCTGGGACCAAGTCTTCTCCTCAAAATGAGCAAGTCCTAGACTTGACTCAAGATGAGGATGGTGAGGAGGTTCCTGAAGATGCTGTTCCTGAGAAGACATCAGCCGACAAGAGCCTTGACGAAACCCTTGCCCAAATTGATGCCGAGCTCGTGGCGGAAAAGGCTGCTGAGGCGTGCTCTCAACAATCGTCTGAACTGCAATCTCAACCAACTGCTACTGCTGAAGAGCCTTAGTTTTATGTTTTTTCCTTCTGTTCTTGTACTTTGTTTTTCTTCTTTTTGGGAACAATTGTAAGTTTTTGGCCGACGTGCCTTTTAATGAATACAACTTCCTTCTTTCTTTGAATGTTTGTATGTTCCATACTTGGAATACTTTTGCATATCTTTAATATATACTTCCTTCTTTGTGCAACTTTCTCGGGATGACATACCTCGGTTAACAATGATCTCGGTTTAACTTTAACTTGTAAATTGCTACAAATTTCAACAAGTGTTAAACAATGATCTCGGTTTAACTTCAACTTGTAAATTGCTACAAATTTCAACAAGTGTTAAACAATGATCTCGGTTTAACTTCAACTTGTAAATTGCTACAAATTTCAACAAGTGTTAAACATCACCTCGGTTTAACTTCAACTTGTAAATTGTTACAAATTTCAACAAGTGTTAAACATCAGATCGATTTAACTTCAACTTGTAAATTGCTACAAATTTCAACAAGTGTTAAACATCACATCGGTTTAACTTCAACTTGTAAATTGCTACAAATTTCAACAAGTGTTAAACAATGATCTCGGTTTAACTTCAACTTGTAAATTGCTACAAATTTCAACAAGTGTTAAACATCACATCGGTTTAACTTCAACTTGTAAATTGCTACAAATTTCAACAAGTGTTAAACATCACATCGGTTTAACTTTAACTTGTAAATTGCTACGAATTTCAACAAGTGTTAAACAACTTTGTCTTCTCTCTGTCCCCTAATGTGAACCTGAGTTCCACTTGGGTTCTCATTATTCATGTCTTCCAGAAACCACATTATGCATCTGTATTAGTCATAAGTATTGAAGAATTTTGCTAAGATTTTATTGATGTCGTCGGTAAAAAATAAGAAACAACTAATGATAAAAAAATTTCAAATTACAAGTGTTCCAGGGTCTTGGCAATGCTTTGCCCTCATTATCTTCAAGCCGATATGCCCCATTGCCCAATACCGAAGTGATTCTGTAGGGTCCTTCCCAGTTTGGGCCAAGCTTGCCCTCCCTGGGATCCTTCTTGTTGCCGACGACTTTTCTCAGGACTAGGTCGCCGACTTGAAATTCCCTTGGATTAACCTTCTTGTTATAAGCTCTGGCAAGCTGTTGCTGGTATGCTGCAAGCTGTATTGCAGCTTTCTCTCTTCTTTCTTCTAGAAGATCCAGATCTCGAGCTAAGAGTACATCATTAGTCCCATTCTCAACTCCCTAGGTTCTGATCCCTGGGATGCCGACCTCCAATGGAATGACTGCTTCTGTGCCATAAGCCATAACAAGGGGGATTCCCCTGTTGATCTTCTCGGCGTAGTCCGATATGCCCAGAGTACATTGGGCAATTCGTCTATCCATTTTCCTTTTGCTGCCTGCAGCCTTTTCTTTATCCCATCTAGAATTACTTTGTTGGATGCTTCCGCTTGTCCGTTGCTTTGTAGAAAGCTTGGGGTTGAAAAGTAGTTTTTGATCTTGAACTTTGCACAGAAGTTCTTAATTAGCTTACTGTCAAACTGTGTTCCATTGTCGGCAACTATTGTTCTTGGAATTCCAAATCTGGTGATGATGTTTCTCCATATGAAGTTCTTGACATCCACATCTCGGATCTTGGCAAGAGGTTCTGCTTCTATCCACTTCGTGAAGTAATCTGTTGCTACCAGCAGGTACTTCCTTTGCCTAGTTGCTTGGGGCAATTGGCCAACGAGATCCATGCCCCATTGGGCAAATGGCCAAGGACTGGATACAGGGTTCAGGTCAGCAGCTGGCTGGTGTATCAAAGGTGCGAACCTTTGACATTGTTCACACTTCTTCACGTAGGCTTTTGCATGTAGGGCCACCAATACCCCTGGGTAATGGCCCTGTGAGCTAGCGATCTACCCCCAGCGTGGCTTCCACAAATTCCTTCATGAATTCCATACAAAAAATCTTCAACCTACAGAGGGTGTACGCACCTTAAAAGGGGTCCAGTGAAAGACCTTCTGTAGAGATGTCCTTCTGCTGTCAGACTGAATCTTGCCGACTTCAATCTGACCTTGTGTGCCTCCTTGTGGTCTTCTGGCAGCTTTCCTTCTTTCAGGAATGCAACAATTGCATCCATCCAGCTTGGTCCCATGTCACACACATTGCTTCATGCTCTATGGTCGGTGGTTCTAATGCTCGGGCCCGACAAATAGTCAATCATTATTGTCCTTGTTTTCCAGTTGTATTGAACTGCTAGGTTGGCCAATGCGTCGGCGTGGCTGTTATCATCTCGGCTAACCTGAAGAAGTCGCAGTTTGAAATAAGGCTGCCAATTGATGACCTCTTTTGCGTAGGCCGACATCCTTTCATCTCGGCTGCAAACTCGCCCGTTGTTTGGTTGACTATAAGTTGTGAGTCACAAAAACTATTACCTCATCTGCTTCTACTGCTGCTGCCAGCTTTAGTCCTGCAATCAATGCTTCATATTCTGCCTCATTGTTTGAGGCCTTGAACCCCAATCGAATGGACTGTTCCAATATCTCCCCATCTGGAGATATCAGTACTACTCCTGCCCCCGCTCCCTGTCGGTTTGAACTCCCATCAACGAACAGTCGAAAGGAGTCGCCGATGTAAATGCTGCAGGGTCTGAGTTTGTCCTCTTTCCTTTGTTCTTTTGTCTTTGGCTGGGCTTCTCCTTGCTTGTTTGGACATTGTTTATCTTGGCTCAACGGAGCCCGATGTTCGATGGATTCTGGCGTGAATTCGGCCACGAAGTCGGCCAAAACCTGGCCTTTGATTGCAGTTCTGGGCCTGTACTCCAGATCATACTGGCCTAGGGCGACTGCCCATCTGGCTATTCTTCCTGTTAAGTCTCCCTGCTGCAATAGGGACTTCAATGGATGCTCTGTCAGTACCACAATTTTATGGGCCTGGAAGTAATGGTTCAACTTCTTTGAAGCCATTACTAAAGCCAGTGCCAATTTCTCTAAGGGTAGATACCTCTGCGTCGGCTAGGGTTTTGCTTACATAGTAAACAACCCTTTGCTCCCCTTTTTCTTCTCGGATTAGTACTACACTGATCGCATGTTCTGAAACTGCCAAGTACAGGAACAGCTCCTCCCTGGGTTCTGGATTCGAAAGAACTGGAGCTGTGGTCAAGTACTTCTTCAGATTGGCTAATGCTTTTTCGCACTCCTCTGTCCAAAGAAAGTCTGTGGCTTTCTTCACTAAGTTGAAGAAAGGTTTGCACTTGTCTGAGCTTCTGCTTATGAACCTATTCAGGGCTGTGGCCCTTCCAGTTAGCATCTGCACCTGTTTTGCCGACGTCGGGCTCTTCAACTCTAGGATGGCCTTGATCTGATCTGGGCTGGCCTCAATGCCCCTCATGGTCACTAGGTATCCTAAAAACTTACCAGATCCAACTCCAAATGCACACTTCGATGCATTGAGTCGGAGCCGATATGTTTTAAGGATTTCAAAAACTGCTTTTAGATCGGCGAGATGACCCTCAGGTTCCTTGGTCTTAACGACCATGTCGTCGATGTAGACTTCTACTGTTCGGCCAATCAGGTGTTTGAACATCTTGGTTACCAATCTTTGGTAAGTGGCTCCTGCGTTTTTCAACCGAAAGGCATCACTCTGTAGCAGTATAGCCCTTTGGGAGTGATAAATGCAGTCTTCTCTTCATCCGCAGGGTCCATAGCTATCTGGTGATACCCCCTGTAGGTATCTAGGAAGCTCATCCTTCCATGCCCGAAGTGGCATCCACTAGCTGGTCAATCTTGGGTAGAGGGAAGCTGTCTTTGGGACATGCCTTGTTTAAATTGGTAAAGTCTACGCAGACCCTCCATTTACCATTCTTCTTCTTTACCACCACTATATTGGATAGCCATGTCGGGTAGTGAACTTCTCTAATGGCCCTGGCCTCCAGAAGTCTGTCTACTTCTTCCTCTACTGCTTCGACGTGCATCAACGTCGGTCTTCTGGCTCGTTGAATTACAGGTTTGGCCGACCTGTCAACGTTCATTTGTGGCAAGTGACCTCGGGGTCAATGCCAGGCATTTCGTAAGGTGTCCAAGCAAACACCTCAATATTTGCTCTTAAAAAAGCTTCCAACTCTTTTTCTTCTTCTTCGGCTAAGCCCGAGCAGAGAAGAAAGAAGCGTTCTTCATCCCATCCTGGACGAGGATTTTCTTCAGTGCCTTCGCTCTTCTCGGCTGGCTCCTTGCCGACGTCTTCTAGGACTTCCACGTCCTCATCTTCAATTTCTGCCTTTTCTGGCTCTCGTATGCTGCAGGTAGATTTCATTGCTGCCATGGAGTAATTCTTCGCCTGCAGCTGATCGCCCCTGACTTCCTCTATCCTATGTTCTGTTGGGAATCTCAATAGTTGATGCAATGTTGAGGGAACTGCCCTCATTGCATGCAACCATGGCCTTCCCAAGATGATGTTGTAAGGGGAGGGTGTGTCGATGATGGTGAATTCTGTCTTGATCTTCTTGGTGCCAGCCTGCACCTCCAAGCTTGCTCCCAGTGGCCATGTCGGCGTTCCATTGAACCCAACCATTGGGCCATTGGATTGTTCCATATCATCTGGGTGAAGGCCGAGCTCCTTGTAACATCGGACGTACATGATGTCACAAGAGCTGCCTTGGTCAATCAGGATGCGTTTCACTTGGCACTCCCCAACCTGGAGGGATACTACCAAGGCATTATTATGCGGATGCTGGACCATCTCTAAGTCGGCTTCAGTAAAGGCTATTATCGGTCCCTAGCACTCTCCAGGTCGAGGTCTTTTCTGTCCCATATGGTTCACGTGCTGTAGGTGTTTTACCCTCTGGGTCTCCCCCCGTATGTCGTTCTCGTTCACCTTCGAGTGAATTACATTAACCACCCGAGGTCCTCCTGCCTGTGGTTGCTGTGCTGGAGGAGGCAGAGCTGCTGGTGCTTGAGGCAATCTTGCCTGTTCTTCTCTTGTTCTGGTCTCGTCGACCAGATCTCTCAGATGGCCTTGCCTTACCAAGTCTTCCAAGTGTGCTTTCAGGGCTCTACAACCCTGAGTCATGTGCCCCTCTTCATTGTGGTAGGCACAACCTGCCAACGTTCCTCCCCATGAATTCCCCTGGTGCCCTTGCTGGTGCTCTGAAATAGGGCTGGTTTCGAATTTGTTCCAGGACTTTGTGAATTGGGATTCGGAACACAGTCGTCACTGCCTGTGCAGCCCTCAGTTCTGCTTCTTGCTTGTTCGATCCGTTGTTACCTCGGCCTTGCTTCGGCGAGCCGTTTCCTTTCTCTTGTTTTATCTCATTCGTCCCCGACGTGTCTTCCTCGGCTCTGGCATACTTCTCGATTCTCGCCATGAGCTCTTCCATGCTTTTTGGCAAAGTCTTTGCCAAAGACTTCCGTAGTGGACAGTTGTCTTTTAGGCCGTTCTTGAATGACACGACCGTCACTTCTTGATTACACTCTGGTATTCGGTTGAATACCTCATAGTATCTTTTTGCATAGGCCCTAAGGCCTTCATCCTTACTGATCTTCAGAGCCATCAATGCGTCCACCCTTAATGGCTGCAGCTTGTTTGTTATGAACCTGGCCACGAACATCTGGGCCAGGCCTTCCCAAGTCTTCACGCTTCCCTTTGGTAGTTTGTGGAACCAATCTGATGCAATCTCCCCGAAGGATGAGGGGAATACTTTGCAGAGCAACGGCTTGTTCCCACTATACAATGTCATTGAGTTCAAATATAATCCGACGTGGAAGTTGGGGTCTGACTTATCATCGTATATTTGAAACCTCGGCATACTGAATCTTTTCGGCGCCTCAAACCTGTCTAATTCCACCGAGAATGGAGTCCTCGGCTTATCTGGGGAGGTTACCTCGGCGTCTGTATTCTGTTGCTTCCTCTTGAGGTAATCTCTTAAGTCCTCTTTTGTCCTCCCAAGAGCTCGGCTATCTCCTACTTTCAGTCTTTTTGGTGCACTACTTTCAGTTTCGTGGTGAGTCCTCTTCGACCCCTCTCCATGAGTTGTGTCGAAGCATAGTGCCTGCCCCTGAACATACCGATGTCCTTTGGGGTCTGCCTCCTTTGTGTGATGTGTCCTCCGTGATTCTTCTCTTCTTGACTCCCTTCGTCCGACCTCCCTGGAAGGTCGGTGAGAGTGTCTTTTGCTCTCGTTGTGCTGAGGGGCTACGGGGATTGTTTTCTGCCCTCCCTTCTAGGCATTGGCCGCTGGAATCGGCGTGTTCTGCAGCGGGAACAGTGGCTGCATGACGTTATTTTGCATCATGAAATTGACGACCGACTGCAGGTCTACCAATTTGTTTGCCATCTCTTTTACCTCTTCGTCCCTCCGCAAGCATCTATCCTTTCATACCTGAAGGTCGTCTTCGTTGTAGTAGCCACTCCGATCTGGTTTCTTTGGTGTGTCGCCAGTCTGGCCGACGTCTTTCACTCCGTGATTCTGGTCATGAGTTTCTGCGTTACATTCGTCTTCTGTGATATCAAGGTTAATAGGTCTCCCACTCCCAGCAGGAGTGTCGTCCCCAATCTTTTCCTTCTGTCCGTTGCTGGCCATCTATTCTACTTTCTTTCCCACAGGCGGCGCCAAATTGTGTGGGTGATTTTCCGACCACACTGCCAACTTAGTAATCAGCTGGAGAACACCGGCAGAATAGATGACACCTGGCTATCCTGCAATAGAAAGAGAAGATTCCGGCAGTGGTTCGTCCACCCGGGGGCACTCCGACGATTAAGTCAGTATATCTCTCAAAGATAATCAATAGTGCTAAACTCATTGTTCAGAATATAAATTGCGAACATTAGACCCACGAGAGTGCCTTTCTTTTATAGTTAACTCAATCCTAGTCCCGATAGAAGCCTGACTTCTATGGACTCCCATTCAGTGCTTACTTTGGATTCCTCAAGAGATAAGGATACACTCTCTAAGAACATTATCCTTATCCATCTTGAAGTCTTTCCTCATTCTAAGACTCTTGTCCCTTATCCGCTTATCTCGGATTTCGATATCTTCGGAGGTAACCTCGGCCTTGCCGAGATAATCTTGGCGTCATGTCCAGCACACGTGGCACCTCAGCTGACACGTCGGCGTCACCTTGCCACGTGTTGGTACTCAAAAAATATATCCTCACATTAAGTATGATATAATTATCATATTCAAAATATTTGCTAGTTACATATTCGTATTATGTTTTAAATTTATAAGAATTTTTTTATAATATAAGATGATTATAATAAATTAATGGGGTACTTACCAATTAGTCCTATTAATTAGACTTATTTATCTACAGGTCCTAACTAATAAATTTAACACCATAAAAATAAGAGAGTGATGAATTTATCACTAAAAATTTATTCATAAAAACAAAGAGACTGATAAATTTATCACTATAAATTTATTCATAAAAAAAAAGACTGATAAATTTATCTTTATCACTTAAGAAATTTATCAAATAGGACTTAATGGGTAATAAGTCTTCAAAATAGGACCTATTGACTAATAAGTCTCCAAAGTAGGACCTATTGGTAGTTTACCCTAAATTAATTAAATTATGCAGTCCGTCCTTAGCACGAATTGCCACTAATTTATAAATGAGTGGAAATGTTCAAGCTCGGCCTAGTTGGCCAGATTATTTACCCAAGTCTTATATGTGTAAATATAGGGTTTTTGTGTGTGTGTGTGTGTGTGTGTGTGTGTGTGTGTGTGTGTGTGTGTAACACAATTATAAAATTATATATTTTAATTTAATATATGGGTTTGTTGGGCGAACTCAAGATTGTAATCAATTTGTTTGCTTTAACTCACTTTTTTTGAAAATTAAGTTTTTTTTTTATTTTTCATATTTTTTTGTTTTTAATATTTCTCATAATTTTTATTTTTATTTTTTAGATATACCCAATCTAAAGATACTTAAAAAAAATATAATATTTTTGATTTTTAAAAAATCAACAAATAAAAATAATAAAAAAAAGAATACGAAAATTTATCGCATTTTCATATTTTGTTGTATTCAATGATTTTTTTAAAAAACTTTTGTATAAATTTTATATTTTTTAATTATCAAAATTAAGTAGATCTAAAAAGTATAAAAAAAAATTCATTAATTTTTTTAAAAAAGTCACTAAAATTATAAAAAAACAAATTAAAAACTCAAAAAACAATTCATTTGGAATTTGCTTATTTAATGATTTTTTTTTTTACTTTTCATAGAAAATTGTGCAAAACAATATAGAGGTAGACTATTTTGGAAAGATGATTATAATCAGTTTTTTTGTGAAAGAGGAAGTGAGTTATAATCTAGAAAGTGGATTATAACTCACTTACCAAAATAGGTCAAATAAGCAAATAAGTGATTTATTTAGCAACTTGTAGGCAGAACCAAAGAAAGTAAACACCATTTTAGGATAGGACTTGAAAGAGATTTGTTGGTCGAACTAAGACCAAGCTTGGACACGAGAATTTTGTTGCATTTTCTAACTTCGGCTGTGCCCCGACCACCTCTAGTCGTGGCTAGGGGTGTTTATGGGTTGGTTTGGTACACAATTTAAAATCAATCTAATCACGATTGATTTTAAATTTTTGGACTCAGAACTAAATTAATTATGGATTAGAACCAACCCAGTCCAACCCAACCTAACCTAACATAGCTCGGGTTGGTTCAGGTTGAAACCACATTGTCCACTATATTAAAAATAAACATATCAATCAATAATAAATAATTATAATAAACAAGTTTTTAACATTTAAACATACAAACGAAGAGTAAAATATTATTTAATACAAGTTAATACATATTAAATCTAACTCAAGCTTAAATATAATTAATACAAATTAAATTCATCAATGCAACAAATACAAATTAAATCAACTGTGAAATTTGACTTAAGTGTCTAGTACTTAATGATTCTTGTATATGAAAAATTAGTAGGTGTAATTAAGTTCATTCTAATAGAGTAATAAAGTGAAAACATGTCAATATAAATAAAATTTATATATATATATAAAAAGGTTCAGTTCTTAAGTTGGTTCGGTTTAGATAAAGCCTAAACGAAGAACCAACCTAATCTTATCGTTTGATAATTTGAAGATTTAGAATCAAACTAATACACTCAAAAATCAAACTAACCCAATCCAAAGAGATCAATTTAGTTCGATTCTTTGATTTAACACCCCTAGTCGTGGCCCTCCGAACTCTACCTAACCACTACTGTTATCAATGTATTTCTTACTTTCCAAAGACTACAATGTTGCTGGGTAACATTTATAATTTATTTATAAAAAAATATTAAACATATTTATATTTATTTTTTGCAAAAGTAAATATAAATGTTTGATACACCTGACTCAAAAATTTATTTTGCAAATAAGGTAAAAGGGATGGGTGGAGATGGTTGGTGGCCAAAGATAATTATTGACCATAGACGATGGTCGCTTGGAGGTGATTCTCAACCTCTGAGGCTAATGATTAGAGGCTGGCAAGGCCGGCCCTGAGGCAAGGCCACCAAGGCGGTAGTCTTGGGCTCCCAAATTTTGTGTAAAAATTAGGGCCCCTAAATGATTTAGTTTGAATGTTAGGCTTGATTTATTGAAATGAAATAATCATTCTATCATAATATTTATTTTCATGTTTGGTTCACTATAAAAGTGATGAAAAAGTATTACAACTAGAATTATTATTGTGGGAGAATAGTCATTCTATAGAGAGGATGAAAAATGACCATTCCATTCTATTAAATTTTATTCCAATGAATCAAATATTACATTATTAGATAGCCCTCATTTGACATAAGCTAAACAGGGGCTTTTTGGCTAAAATAGTCACAAAAAGAAAAAAAAAAAGAGTTTTTAGCTCAATACGACAAAATGTCACATTCAAACCATAATCATTTTATTTTTTCTCTCACAAAAGTAAAAAAAAAAAACAAAAAACCTATCTCAAAGAAGGCTTTGTAACCCCAAGCTAAAATAACCAAAAAATCAAAAAGTCAAAAAGTCAACCTACATCCCAAACCAACCCATAGTAGTTTAAAAATAAAGTTTCATTATTATTATTATTTTTTTATGAAATAATTGAAGTGGTGAATTATTTCATTGTAATGGATGATTATTTATTAAATGTATGGATTATTTATAAAATATTATTGATTATACTAGTTACATTTGTCTCTTAAGAAATAATTTTTTTAAGTTGAAATTGATCAAATTTTACATTGAATCAGTTACGTCATAAAAAAAAAAATAAAATAAAATAATAGCATTACCTATTGGAAATGTCCAAAATCTATTTCAAATTATAATTATTTTGAAAAATAAATTATAATCAAATTATTCACTAATATAATATTTTCAAATTGGATTTATCACCTAATATTCTAAATAATTTTCGTGCATAGCATAGGTAAAAAAATTAATAAATTTAATAAATTTTTGCATTGGTACAAAAAATAAATAAATAAACATTTTTTTTTGTAATTATGTATAAAGGCCCCAACTCTGCCGGGGTTGTTAACAACTCTGCCGGTCCTAAGCTCCGGTTAAGGAGGAGAGTTGTGTGTTAGGTAGCCGACAGCCAACACGTAAAAAAGCCGTTCGGATCCCTTATGGCAATGAATCCTACTTTGAATCGTTTAAATACTAGGTCGTTCCCCTCAAGTGATACGTTGCGCCTGCCTCCGGGTGTTTCCAAAAGTGAGCAAGGAGCGCCGCATCGACGCCTGGGTGCGGTGAAAAATGGGCAAAGGTTCTCGCTTTTTTTGGATAAGCGCGGGTAAAGAAGCTAGTTCAAAACTATAGGTTTAAGGTAGCCACTTGGAATATAGGAACCTTAATTGGTAAGACAATGGAGTTGGTAGATGTTATGATTAGGAGGAGAGCTAGTATAGTTTGCGTACAAGAAACTAAGTGGAGGGGTGAGAAAGTTAGGAAAATTGAGGATACCGGTTTTAAACTGTATTATAGTGGTAAGGATAGACGTAGGAATGGTGTAGGAATCTTAATTGCTAAGGGTCTTATAGAGAATGTAGTGGCGGTCATTAGGAAAAGGGGATAGGATTATGTTAGTTAAACTAGTTATTGAAGGGAATATAGTGAACGTTATTAGTGCATACACCCCTCAAGTAGGATTAGATGATCAGACTAAGAGGGATTTTTGGGAGCAAATGGATGAGATCTTATAGGAGATACTCGTAGGAGAGAACCTAGTTATAGGTGGAGATTTTAATGGCCATGTAAGCATAGATAAACTAGGCTATGAAATGGTGCATAGTGGACACGGTTTTGGTGACAGAAATGAGGCTGGAGAGAGTATTTTAGATTTTGCTTTGGCTTCTGACCTAGTGGTAGCCAATTCTATGTATAAAAAGAGAGAGGAGTATTTGATATCCTTTAAGAGTGGGTCAGTTAAAAGCCAAATAGATTACTTCTTAGTGAGAAAAGTGGACTGCCAAAAATGTAATGATTGTAAGGTGATTCTTGGAGAGAGCCTGACCTCTCAACATAGGATTTTGGTACTAGATTTATATTTTAGAGGGCAATACCAAGCTAGGAAGGATGGTGGGCGTCATAGGACGAGATGGTGGGACCTAAAAGGGGATAAATTAGAAATATTTAAGAATAGAATGGATAAGGAAGGTACTTGGGACTTGGAAGATGATGTTAACACTATGTGGAACTTGATGGCCAATTGTATGAGGAGAATCTCAAGGGAAGTGCTTGGAGAGTCGAAAGGAACGGGACCCAGCTCTAGGAAAACTTGGTGGTGAAGGGAAGATGTTCAAGCAGTAGTTAAGGCAAAAAAAGAGTTATTTAAAAAGTGACAAAATGATAGAACTGAGGAAAACTTTAAGAGCTATAGATTGGCTAATAAGAAGGTCAAGAAAGTAGTGAGAGATGCTAAGTTGAAAGCTTATGATGACCTATACACTAGATTAGATAGTAAAGAGGGAGAGAAGAGGGTGTACAAACTTGCTAAGATACGGGAGAGGAAAACAAGAGATTTTAATCAAATTAAGTGCATCAAGAGTGAGGATTCTAAGGTATTAGCGAGGGATGAAGAGAATAAGGAAAGATGGAAGAACTATTTTGAGAAACTATTAAATGAGGAACATGGAGGTACAACAATAGAAAAAGAAATAGCTAGTAATACGATAAACCAAGATTATAGGTTCTATCACAGGATTAGGAACTTTGAAGTGGAGATTGCACTTAAGAAGATGAAATCAAATAAGGCTTTAGGAGCAGATGATATCCCTATTAAAGCTTGGAAGTGTTTGGGTAAAAAAGAGGTTACTTGGTTGACTAGGATGTTTAGCAAAATTTTGTTGACTAGGAATATGCCAAATGAGTGGAGGAAGAGTATTTTAGTGCCAATCTATAAGAAAAAAGGAGATGTTCAGAATTGCAACAACTATAGAGGAATTAAGCTAATGTGTCATATAATGAAAGTGTAGAAGAGCGTGATAGAACGCCGATTGCAAGATATAGCAGAGGTGTTAGAGAATCAATTTGGGTTTATGCCTCGCAGGTCAACAATGAAAGCGATCTATCTTTTGAGGAGAGTAATAGAAAAGTATAGAGAAAAGAAAAGAGACATTCATATGGTGTTTATCGACCTTGAGAAAGCATATGATAGAGTGTCCCCGGATATAATATGGTGGGTGTTAGCGAAGAAAGGGATGACAAAAGGTTACATTGATGTGATTATGGACATGTATGAAAAGGTGGTGACCACTATTAGATCGCCCGTTAGAGAGACAAATGAATTTCCTATCACTGTAGGGTTATACCAAGGATCTGCCTTAAGTCCTTATCTTTTTGCTTTAGCTATGGATGAGTTGACGAGAAATATCCAGAATAATGTGCCATGGTGTATGCTTTTTGCAGATGATATAATGCTAGTGGATGAGACTAAAGAATGAGTTAATACAAAATTGGAGATTTGGAGAAAAGCTCTTGAATCTAAAGGATTCCGGATAAGCAGAACTAAAACAGAGTATATGGAGTGTAAATTTAGTAACAATAACAATGAAAGTAGAGGAGAAGTGAAGATTGAGAACCAATAACTGCCTAAGAGTGAGTATTTTCGTTATTTAGGATCGATTATCACAACAACGGGGGAGATTGATGCGGATGTGGCCCATAGGATTAAGGCAGGATGGTGTAAATGGAGAAGTGCGTCTGCGGTACTGTGCGAAAAACGAATACCCACTAGACTTAAAGGTAAGTTCTATAGAACCGCTATTAGACCAGTGATATTGTATGGGACGGAGTATTGGGCAACCAAGAAATAAGATGTAGATAAGATGAGTGTGGTTGAGATGAGAATACTAAGGTGGATGTGTGGCAAGACTAGACAAGACAGAATTAGGAATGAGTATATTCGGGAATGGGTAGGAGTAGCACCGATAGAAGATAAGTTGAGAGAAAATCGATTGAGATGGTTTGGTCATATTCAACAGAGATCAACAGAGGCAGTAGTGAAGAGATGCGATGCTATAATGGTAGATGGAAGTGTTAGGGGACGGGGTAGGCTTAGATTAACGTTAGTTAGCATTGTAAATAGAGATATGAATCTACTTAATTTGACTAACGAAATAACCTTTGATAGGGCCGCGTGGAGAAGAAGGATTCATGTAGTCGACCCCATTTGATGGGACTTAAGGTTTGATTTGGTTTGGTTTATGTATAAAGGCCCCATTTTTATAACTTCGCCTTAGACCCCCAAAAAGTCGAGGCTGACTCTGGAGGATGTTGTTGGCTACCAAAGGTGGTTGTTGGCTGTGAGATGTGGTGGCCGTGAGATGTATTGGAAACAGTTGATAACCGAAGGGGATTGTTCTTTTTATGTCTCATATATCTTATGTTTCTTAAAATTGAAAGATGATTTCAACATAATTAAATTTGCATATAATATGCCTTGCTTTCTTTTAGCAATTGAAACATTAGTAAATCTACACCCACCCATCAAATCTGTTTTGTAATTTTGTTTATAATGTCCAATAAAGAGTGTACATATTTGAGATATATGGAAGTACATGTCCATTGTTGATCTTCTAGCATTGGCTTTATCTAAAGAGCTCGTCTCATTCTTGATCTAGTCTAAGGTATAAAATGATTCAAAGTATGTCCTGTTTTGATCTTTGCAGCATTGGCTTTATCTAAAGAGCTCTTTCAATGGTACAATCAATAGGAAAAAGCCAGCCTTATTGGCTAGTTAAGGATCTTTTATAGTTTGACAACCGTTTCAAAATAGGTAATTTATGAATAAGGGTTAATTATATTAAGAGCTGTCCACTATTAACAAATATTATTTTATTTTTTTCATTTATGAATTTGTATATATTGACTCTTTCAACTATAAAAATAGTACAAATATTTTCTTTTTGGAGGAGGTCTCTAGAGGGTGAAAATGATACATTTTTAAGTTAATGGAGTCAGAATGCACAAATTCATAAATAAAGAGGATAAAATCATATTTGCTAATAGTTGGAGGAGTTTTGACACAAATAACCTCAAGAATAAGTTTATTTTTTATTTTTATTTTATCTCTATTGTGGGCTGTGGGCCTATTATGGGCCATATTTTGATAATTCAATTTCTTGATTTTTTAGTCTTAACTTAAGAGGTGTTTAATAACCTGATTTAACACTTAAAACTGAATGTATTAAGTAATAATCAATTAAATACGTTTGATAACTGCAATTGATATCATTTAAAAATTTAAATATTTTTTAAAATGTAGGATAAAACTTAAAAAAAAAATTAAATCATATGAAATTTATTTATTTCTAACTAAATTTATAAGTACTAAACATGAGTATCGATATATATTATTATAAATTCATCACGCCACCGCCACCGCCACCGCCACCGTCATCATGCCATTGCCGCCGCTGCCACCACCACCACCATCATACCATCACCACCACCACCACCACCACTACCACCATCACTATCACAATATAAAATTAAAATATATAATTTGAAAATAGTAAATTTCAAATTTAATCTTATACCTATCAAATAATTTGTTTTTAGTTCAACATTTAAATTTTTATTAAACAGTTTTTTAATTAAAAAAATTTCGGCATTTAACTTGCAGTTCTTAATTTTTAGTTTTTAGTTTTCAATTTTCAACTCAAACACCAACTTAGTGTGCAAATTATCAATAAAAAGGGTAAATTACAAACACACCCTTGAGGTTTACTTAAATTATAAATTACCTCATGTGGTTTTAGAAATTACATTATGCCCCCTAAAGTTCTAATTTCATAACAAATAGGTCCTTTTATTAATAAATTATCACATTAATTAACAGTTTTTGATAATGTTAAAATTTTATTTCAATTTATAATTCAGATAATTTTATTATTGTATAGGTAAACAGTTAAAAATTTTCATTTTTTCAATTAATTCTGTTAAATAAAAAATTTTGACAGGGAGATATTTGTAATTTTTCAAACCATAGGGAGCAATTCATATTTTTAGCAAATCTCAGGGGGTGTAATTGTAATTTACCCGGATAAACACGATTTTGAAAATAAAACATTCATTTTTTAAAAAAATAAATGTGATTAAACTATGTTACATGTTGGGTTTGTGGACCCTCATAAATACTGTTTACTCAATCATAAGTCCAATTGGGTGGGGGTGGGGGTGGGGGTGGGGGTGGGGGTGGGGAGGCCTCCCCCAAGGAAAGGGGGTCGAGGGAGAGAGGGGTTTTGGGGGCCTCCTCTCTGGCCTAATTTTTTAAGGTATTTTAGTAATTTCCGTGTTACTTCTGTGTTATCTTAATTTTATACTTATAAATAAATGAAGGGGACGCCTCTTTTAGGTTAAGAGAGTTTAATTTTTTTTTAATCATAGTGAAAATCACAGTAACCATGAACGTAGGCCTATTCTGTGGTGAACTATATGAATCCTTATGTTCTTATATATGTAATTTGTTTGATTCGTTTGATCTTTTTTATTTATTATTTCGTATCTCACTGATCCTGATTAGGAAGAGTTAATTTCTAACATTACAATTATCACATCAATCTAATTGCATTTTATTTTTTTAATAGATGATTTACACACTTAAGTCTAAAAAATTATTGAATTGGAGAGAAATTATTTTCTTCGTAAAACACCACGTTGGCAGTGTACCCATCCAAGAATAAGGTATTTTTTACTTTTTAAAAATTCTTTATGCTTCCAGAATAATATCATGAATAAGGTATTTTTTACTTTTTAAAAATTCTTCATGCTTCCAGAAAAAATGATAAGTATTTTTTTTATTAAATTAAATATTAATTATTTTTTTAAAATTCAAAAAATAAATTCTCTCAAATCAAATTCTTCCAAGAGGTGGAATTGATTCTTCCACGTTGGGTTGCCTTGCACTTTCTCAAGTGGTAAAATTTGGGGTTGGCAAAAAGTTATACAACCAATACTAATATTATGTATCATAAAATAAATATTATAAAAGGTTTTATAAAATTAATGTAAGAGTGATTGAATAACATAACAATAAAATATTATTAATTAATTTAAGGATAGAGAATTTTCATAAAGGTATTTCATGATATTTCTTTCATAATATCTAATATTAATATATAATCAAATGAAATTTGATTTTAAAAAAGAGGAAAAAAAAAAAAAAAGGTGTCACCTGTGCCTTCATATTCTCAGCCACCCCCACTAACCTGTTAATGCATATCTAATCAATGATGTGATCACATTTTTGTTGATCCATATCCGAACATGGTAGTGGTAAATGTGTGATTTAGACGTCAAACATGTTATGCATTTAAAATAATTTAATCTAAATTTACTTATTTAATAAACAGGTTTGGGTGATGGTCGTCGTGGGTGGGCAAGGCAGAGATGGTGGTAGAGGTGATAGTGGTGGAGGTGAAAAAAGTGATATCTATTGAAATGAGTTTAAATTGATATATTTTTGTTCAACTCATTTAAATTCAATTTTATTTGGATTAGCAAAAAACAATCCATTTAAACTCATGAATTTGGATAATTTTAAATGGATTTTTAATTGAGTGTGATTGGATAAATTGATAGATTTGGGTTGAGTTTGCCACCTCTATTCAAATATATTCTTTTTAAAAAAATCTATAATAGCGTCCAGGAATGCTTGCAGATTAGATTTAGTTGGGTGACTTCCTATTCGCCATCTGTACTAACTTTAACAGATTGAAAAAATTCAATCCATATCTGTCTACTTAGTTAGTGGATGTAAATTGAGCATGCCGTGTTGGCTGATTGGTGAATGCAGATCAATTTGGCAATTTGAATTTTACTGTTTTATCCTTTTTTGTGAACTATTTTAGAATAATTTTTTACTATTTTGGGCCTTAGTTGAGTTCATTTTTTTTGGTTCTTTATTTTTTATTATTAAAATAAAAGTCAAATTTTCATATTTCATAAATAGCTAATATTATTACTAAATAAAATGTCTTTTTTTAATATACAAAGCATAAAAGCATAGCATCATTTCCTTAAAGGAGTTTGGTGGATTAGATTGAGTTAGGTGGTCTCTCATTCGCTATTTGTCCAAATGAATGCATATTTGAAAAAAATTCATTCGCATTTGTCCGCCTATAAGCAGATGGATTGAGTCCGGTGAGTCAGTCGATTTTGACTAACCACTATTTGTCCAAATGAATGCATATTTGAAAAAAATTCATTCGTATTTGTCCGCCTATAAGCAGATGGATTGAGTCCGGTGAGTTAGTCGATTTTGACTGACCGGTCGGGCCATGAGCACCCTTAATAGCATCAAACATAAATGAATTTTTTTATTTCAAAACATAAATTGAATGAATCCCATATTAGTAACGTAACATAAAAACTTACGATGACAAATTCTTAGCTATATGCCATTCCATTATCTATTGTTCAGCTTTTTGGGTCATTTTTGGGTTATGAATTTGTAAAGAAAAAAAAATTGTAGAGGAAAAAGAATATTGAAGGAAAAGAAGATAAAAATTTAGTTTATATTTTTCTTTCCTTTTCTCTACTCTTTACAAATCTCTTCTCAAATTAAAAATCCAAACATAGCCTTAATATATAGTACATTCATGATGTTAAAGTTTATAAATATCATGAGACTCTTATTGATAATTCAACTATGAAGGGAAATTCAACAATAAATATCACAATCATACAAAAAGCCAATAATTACACAAAAAAAGACCTCCAAACAAATATGAGAAAAGATCCATGCACCCCTGAACTCTTATTGAAGAATATGATTTTTTGAATTTTTTTCACATTATTAATGTTCTATGATAGTTCTTTGAATTAAATTTCAAATTATTGTTGGAAAAATTTTATGTGTACAGTTGCAACATGCAATAATTGCACCAAATATATAATTAAATTATATAAAAAAATATAAGTTGAATATAACGTAAATAGTTTGGGTTAGACCAAACCAAACCATATACCGAGAACTAAAAAATACTTACAGAGAAGTAGAAAACTTACGAACAGATTGTAAAAATTTAGAAACGAAAACCAATTTGATCGAGGCTTGTGTTAGACACAATTTTCTTAAGACAAATTTGTCCCTCGCTATGGTGCTCACAAGTTTTTATTGGACATTCATCTCTTAGGATACAACGATCGAATGTTACAAAAGCAGCACTACCATGGCAAGTCTGGCGAACCTTATTGTGCAAAATTCTCTTACAAAAAAGATAGGGTGCAGAAGAAAAGAAACACAAGATGAATTCCATATTTAATGAATGCAATGGGAGTTTATTTATGTAGGTGAATTGGTGTCTCTTTGAAAGGTCATGGTGACTTTTCAATGAAAAGACACATCTCTTTTCTATGAAGAGGCACAACTCTTCCATGGAATAGGTGCAAAAAACAGATATGATTGTTCTTTCGAATATATTCTAATTTTGAATCGAATCTGGTTTAATTTTGACCCAAATAAATAATAAATGAATTTAATTTTAAATTAAATAAATTTCGTCTTAAAACCATACTCAAATAGTGCACTTTCGAGTCAATTTCTCATTCACCTATTAATGATTTCCAAATCATTTTTCCAACAATTCCCCACATGAATGAAATGACAGAAAAGTATACAAGACTCAATGCAGACTCAAAAGAGAATTCAATTAGAAATATTCTGAATGGAGATAGGTAACTTCTGGCTTTGAACTTTCCTTAGTGAAAGACTATCAGATTTATTAGCTAATTAGTGGACGTAATGCCTTGAACTGTTCAGCCATTTGTGTAAACCAAGACAATAGAATTCACACAGAATATCTCCAGACATAGCTTAGTTCTCACGGTTGTGCCCATTTTGGCCTTGGGCATGTCCTGGTGTTTCATAAGTGCTTTAGAGAATTTAGCCTTATCAATTCTCATAGAAGCGGCCCCTTCACACTCATATAGGTGATTCTTATTTCGAGTCTCTTAAATACTTCTCTTGAAAGATATCCCTCTAAGTTTTTCAAGATATAAGTAATCATTAAAAGCATAGCTTACCCTAAGTCCCCTACATACAACACATGTTGCAGATATCACTCTCATTATAAGAATAGATAGGACATAGACTCCCTTAGTGATTTCTGGTGAGTCATCCATAATTCAGTTGTCCTTTTGAACCTATATCTTGGGATCTCCAATCAACTAGGTTAGGTTGCCATTATGGCAACTTGAAAATAATAGGCTTTAATCACATTCCCCTCGATAAACTTTCTCTCATTTGCTCTTTGGTCAAACCATTTGTTTAGCGGCCACTATTTTTCATTTGACCTTCTCAGTTATATATCATTGAGTAGTTAGTGGATCCACTATATTATCCTTAGATAATATTCATAACTGAAAGCAAATGTCCTACGGTATTAAGTCTTTGATTACATCGAGACTTACTGTTAGTCTATGTCACTCCTATTTTCAAATTAAATAATAAACATAGAGATGTTCCTTAAGAGTTAATGAAACCATTTTTGCTTTTATTCCAACTTTGTCCTATAGAAAGAATTGAGATTCTTTGTGGATCTATTATTGGAATCGTTACTTTGGTAAAATCCTCCAACCACTCCCACATTTTAAGTACTCTAAGAAAAATTAATTTTTTTTTTATTTAGATATTACCATACAAAAGTATCAATACACCCCCACAATTCTTATATAAATCAAAATATAACATTCATCACTTATTGACTATGGTGTGCCTGAATAACAAATTTCTAAATCAAATGTATAAAATAGAAAACCCAGAATAACTATAACTACACAAATCAGAATTAATGCTTAGATAAAATCATATTTTGATAAAGATTTTGCCTAAGAACCAAACAATTCAAAAACCTTATTTGACTGTATAAATTCTTACAATGTAAACAAAGAGAAATACTTGTACCTCCAAATTAAGATTCAAACTCTTAGTTTTGAGTATTTTTTATTCGAGTTTCTGTGGGCAACTTGTCATGAATCATGATTAGTAGACAATTCTACTTTTATCCTCCACATTTGTGATAATAAATAAATTAGCACAAACAACATGACTCATTTACGAACAAGTGTCACTGTCACAAAAATATGTGTCACAAAAGTAAATTGAATTATCTCTTCTAATTCAAGAGATAAACTCCCACATTAATATTATAATTCATGGTTATACAAATTCTACTACACAAGTAAAATAATGATTGATGATAATTTATGTCACAAAACTCAAAATTACTTTAAAATAACTTTCAATTGACTATTAACAAAATAATAATTAGCACAAAAGATTCTTTAATCTATTTCCAATTAAATGGAATGACACCACTATTTAAATCATCATGTTTAAACTTTTCTAGTGTTAACAATTGTTAATACTACTATCACAATCAAACAAAAAAGTTATTTACACATGAAATATACTTTTCGAAATAACATCGCACAAGAGATCCATTGATAATTACATGAATGTCATAATCACCATCATAATTTAATTAAAAGTTCACAAACTATTATATAAAACTCTATTTAAATTTCATACACAAAAGCGAATCCAAAACACATATGACTTACATGAATTGATATTTATATCATCACCATACAAATAATTAGAGCAAGACACAAAGGATGTATGTTGTACTATTGCATGTATCCAAAGAAAGTGGGTAAATATTTTCCATCTCGTAACCAAACAAGTACGAACACGACTTAAACAAAAATGCAATTTCCAGAAAAAAATTTGTTAAACCAAACACTAACAGTTAACGATAAAAGTAAAGAAGACTCTATAATGTCCACCAACCGTTTTAAACAGTTTCAAAATTAAACCTGATTGTGTTTAATTATAGTATCTGACTTGAATACAGATATAGATAAATTAATAAACAAAAATTTTATGTATCAAAATAGTACACAATAGATAATCCAGAATATAGCAGAATCGAAAATTACAAAATAATATTATGTATTCGAATAGAACATGAACAATACTGTAATAACAATATAATAAGAAATAAAATCTGACTCAAACACAAATTCGGTTAAATATAGAAATTTGTATTCTTTATTTTCGTTGAATTGATGTGTCATTTATATAATTTGATAATATATTTGGTGCAATTATTACATGTTGCAACTGTACACATAAAATTTTTCCAACAATTATTTCAATGACAAATAACGTTTAGATATGTTGTGACTATGCCTTCAATATTGAGTCAATGGTTTTAAGGTTTTAAAGTTAAAATGCCAACGCAATACAGACATAAAACATACAAATTTTTAATAATAACATAACACTTGTATTAATGTTTCAATTAATTGTAAAAATTGATTGGTTAATACCTCCAAATATACCCACGCTGGGCCATAAAAAAATCTAAAATAAGACTTTTTTGGGTCCATTTTGTATCACTTATAAATTACTCTTTATGATTATATTTTTCAAATTACTAGTTTAAAAAACTTAGAATGAGTTATAGTTATGTTTAGTGCAACTTTTTGATAATCTATGAAGAAAGTTGAACTCTTTTTTTGTTAAATAAGCTCACATAATTTTTTGTTATACAAATATTCATAATGCCCTCAAAAATTATAATTTAGATAAAATGATTGGACTCTTTTGTCCATGTGTATTTAATGGTTCCCAATATGTAGGAATGTAAGAATGGCCTGCGGTTCATGAGCGGCACGAGGTGGGCCCCGCCCATTTAGACTCGGGCCCGACCCAGCTCGAGCCCCTGGGCCATCATTTTGAATCTTGGCCCATCGGTCTGCTTAAGGTCTACTCAAGGCCCGGCCTGTCCGAGGTCTAGTGTTTTTTTTAATAGAAAATAATAAAATTTTGGTAGAAAAAAATTAAAAAAAATGGTCAGGCTCGCCCAAGCCTGAGGCCAGGCCCAGATCTATCGAGTCGGCTAGAGGCCCGAATACCCTTGGGCCTAGGCCTAGGCCTAGGCCTAATTTTTTGGGTTATGGACCTGCTTGGCCTAGCCCGAATTTTGGCGAGAGCCCGCGAGGCCTGACATGGGTCAGGCCAAATTTACACCCCTACAAATATGGTGGCAAACGACACAAATTATAATTTAAGAAAATCTCTCTCTCTCTCTCTCTCTCTCTCTCTCTCTCTCTCTCTCTTTGTTAAAAAATATAAATAAATTATAGAGCAAATTTCACTTTACCTCCTGTGGTTTGTGCCATGTACAATTTACCCCTTTAATGTTTAGAAATGATCACATAACTCCCACGTTTGTGGACTAAAGTGCGCCTGTTGGCTTTTTGGCTTTCGAAGGTTATTTTTGTAATTGTGAGCGTGCCAGCAATGATTAATCAGTCCTTACAGATATTAATTACCAACCAATTATCAGACGATTGTATTTTAGTTCTTTCAGCCTCAATAAAGAAGGCTTTTACTGGTGGCTTTATTTAGAAAAATTAAGTAAACAATGAAGAACAATTATAGCATTTCATTAAGTAAAATGAAAGACTTACAAAGATCCCAATCAGCCTTGTAGATGTTTACAGCAACAAATTACTTGAAACTACTCCTATGAACGAAGTGCAGTGCAGGAATTTGAAGTACAGAAATGTAAAGAACAAGAAATGTAAAAACTGGAAAGGAAATAAAGTAGATAAAATTGGTTTTTTGGATTTAAGTATGGGGGCACTTTCTGGGGCCTTCTCTGTTATTTATACTTCTCAATAACAACCATCGAACTGTATTTCTAACCGTCGAACCATCCCTCCATGATCGCCGATTCTGCTGCCTTATAGTTAGCTCCATTATGCCATATCTGCAGTTAGGCTTCCCTCCTGATTTTGAATTAGACTTTTGTTTCAATGTCCAATGCACAGTATTTTCCAAAGGCCAAAACCCTGACCTGTTGCTGCTTCTGCTTACAGCCAATTGCCATGGCTTCTTCCTCTTGCTCTTGCATCTTTTGGACTATTGATTTTATGTCCAATACTGAGAACTTAATTAAAGCCAAAGACCTGGCCTCCTGGGTTCCATATTTTTGCTTACAACCAGGTATCATTATCATCTTTGGCAACAAACTCCTCATCAGTACTTTCTTGGACTAAATGCTTCAGGTGTGCTAATTTCTCATCAGCCGTCACTTCGACTGTCCATCAGGTTTCCTCAGTACACTGAGTGGTGCCACTACTTCAATATACAATTTGGCCTTTGCAAAATCTACACAAACTATGAAGGGTTGAGAATCTGCATTGATCTCCTCTGTCTCTCCACTACCCAAGGCCATTATTATTTTCTGATGTAGAGAGGAAGGCATCGTGTGAATCTAATCTCTACCAAGTAGAGCATTGTGCTTAACATTGCTGTCGATAACGAAGAATGCAGTCACACAGTCCCTGGTTCCCACATTTAGGTTGATGGGCAAAATGCCTTGAGCTATCTCTTTGTCTCTAGCAAAACCAGCAATGGTTGTACTGGTGGGGATTAGTCTGGGGTTCCTCTTTCCTAGTTTCTTCAAAGAAGATTTCGGAAGCAGGTTTACTGCTGCCCCATTATCCACTAATACCTAGTTCATCTGTATCCCATCGAAGAAGGCCCTGATATACAAGGGTTTGACATGCTGTGTCATGGATGTTGTGGGATACTCAAAAGGGTATGAGAGGTTTATACTCACCTCCTCCTCACTCTCATCCTTAGTTTCCATTGGTATGGCCACTTCGGATTCATCTTGCACCATACTCACTTGTGAGTCTTCACTGGAAACTGGAATTGGGTCAATTTCTTGACCTTCTTGGTTCTCATTTTTAGCTTGGAATTCCTGTGGTAGTATATGTACCATATTCACTGATACTGGAGGAAACAAGCCAAATTAGATGACTGGCTATATCTGTTTCTCTTCCTGGCCAACTTGTTCAATTACTTCAGAAACATCTTCCATGCTGCATTCTGGCACTTCAGTACTCGTAACTTCCTTCGAATGGTCTGTTTTTACTGGTTTTTCAACCAAAAATGTTTGTTCAGCCATGAAGGCTTCAAACATTTCTTCCTCAACCAACTCCTTCCTTTGGCCTAGGCCAACTTCTTCCTCTGTCCCACTATCACTTTGCATCAAAGCTTTTTCCAATCCTGCCAAACTGGATCTTTCTTTGGCGTTCAGTTCGGAATGAACTTTGGCCGATTGCTCTCTGCTGCAACTCCTTTTATCATGAGGAGTCGATTCTGGATTATGATCTAACTTTGAACTTTTTTCTCCCTCTGCCTGACCCTTTGGCTGGACCAATGAAGAACTTTCTCCGCTTTCTTTCAGATCCTTCTGGTACTGAGTGTACCTTCGCTGGATCTTCCTCCTTTGGGACCTAGAGATCACTGGGACCATATTTGGTTCATTTGTTTTTGGATGCTTAAGTAACACCCAATTATTTGGAGCCACCAAAGGAGGTTTAACCATCCTACCTTGGTCTCCAACAACATTTCTTTGGGTAGACATCTCCCTAGGTTTGTTTTGCATGACAAACCAATCTGGGACTCCAGGCACCCACGAACTTACTAGCCTAGTTGTTGAACTGTCTCTTCTTCCTTCGAAGCCACCTTCAAAGTTGGTTGTGAAGGCCACTGCTTGGCCTTGACTCCCTGTTTTGGGCCCAATTCAGGCCTTCCATGAAGGTGGCCACTTTCCATCCTGCGTGAGGCTGGTTTAGGAGGCCAATCCCTGGCTTTGATTCCATAACTTGAACCCCTTTCAGGTCTCCTTTCAGGATGATTGCCCTCTATTTTGTAATAGTTAGGTGGTTTGGATTCATGTAGAGGTCTTTTGCCTTTGAAGTGCACTCTAGTGGCTGTTGGTTCAACCATTAATGGCTGCTGCCTAATACCAGTTGGAAACGGCCTTTTGTTATAAGCATTGGTTGGTTTAGGACGTCTCTGCACATCCTTGTAATATTGCTTCCCATCAATCGGAAGCCCTTTCAACCACTTGTAGCTCAACCTACATCTGGGACATATTCTTTGTATGACAGCTACCTCTAAAGAATCATCATCCAGTGCTTCTTCATCAGAGTCTTCCCTCTAGTCTGGAAAACCTTGTCCAATAGCTGGTAAACTTCTAGCATCTTTCTTGACAGTAGTTTGGCTGGCAACATGCATTTGCACATTGACCTCTTCCAATTCTTTCAAGGACAAGTTCTGGAAGTCTGGTATAATGACATTGGCTACCATTTCTCCAATTTCTGGGAATGGATTAGTGTCAATCCCCATGGCCGTTTCAGCTTTAGCTGGGAATTTCAAACTTCCTTTTCGAATCTGCTCTTGAATCCTGTCTCGAAAAACAATGCAGTTTTTAGTTGAGTGAGATCAAGAATTATGCCATTTATAATACACTTTTCCTTTAAGTTCCTCTAGAGATAGAATTTTGACTCCTTTTGGTAACTTCAGGAAGTTCGCAGCAAGCAAATGATAAAAAATGTCATCTGCCTTTGTCAAATCAAAAGAGTATTTCCTATGAAGGTCTTTCTTTTTAAACTGCTGGTCTATTGTTGTGTCTTTATGAATTAATGCTTCACAGATCACAGGTTCTTTCCCTACAATCTCTGCTACATCAATCTCATAATTAGGATCTCTATAATATGTTTTGTATGATGCATTACTTCGATCTTGTTCTTCCTCTAGTAATGCTTCATACCTAGATACCTTATAGGTCAGTTCCACTAAGTCTCTAAACTTAGTTGAGCCAAATTTCTTTCAAAGTCTAAACTCTAGACCATTTTGAGCCAATCTTACGAACTCAGGCTCTAGCAGGACAATCCTACATTTGTTTCGTGCTCCTTTGAATTTGGTAATAAATTGAGCAGCCTTTTCATCATGTCTTTGACTCAACCTTGCCAAGTCTGCCATAGAAACTTTTGGCTCCGTTTGGAAGAATTGGGCATGAAATGCCTCCTCCATCCGTTGCCAAGTTTGGATAAAGCTAGGTGTAAGGTTAGTATACCATACAAAGGTTGCCCCAGTTAAAGAATTTGGGAACAATCTCAACTTCATGTAATCATTATTGATAAATTCACCACATTGAGCAGCGAACCTAGCAATATGCTCCACCGTTGACTGGTTTCCATTCCCATAAAAAAGAGTGAAATCTGGTACCCTAAATCCTTTTAGGTATTCATGTACCCTATCTACCCATTCTGGATATGGTTTCCTGTACACAGGAGTTTGAACCCCCGAGCTATCGGTCTACACATCTCTCTAACAATGTTAGCAATTTGGTCCCTAGGAACTATATTTTGTGCTTGTTGAACCACTACTAGAGGAACAAACACAGGATTTGGTGGACAACCTTGTGCATGAGGTCCTCTTGGTTCATAGGGTGGCACGTTTGGGACTGGTTGTCCTTGTGGTGCTGGCTACTGTTGAGGGTATGGGTAACCCCTCTAAGCCTGTCCTGCGAAAGGACCTGCGAAAGGTGCTGGAACAGGTGTTGTGTCTCTTTCAATTGTAGGGAACCCTTCCAACCCCCTGGGTATAAATTCAAACAAAGGGTTAGTAAACCCCCTTATGCCAGGTATGGCTTCGAACATGGGATTTGGAAACATCCTTATGCCATTTTCTTGTGTTTGGCCAGATCCACCAACTTGCATGGCTTCACTGTTAAGTACTGAGGCATTTTAATTTATCACAGGTCTCGAAAGAGGTTCATACCAAGACTGAGGTGATGGTCTTTCGTAATTTTGGTTACTAGTTTGACCATTCGAATGTCCATTAATTTGCATAGACTGTTTATCTCTAGCTAATCTTTGCTGAGGGACATTTGAAATTTCCTACATATCTCTTGTGTTTGTTGGTTGGTGGGTATTCATTCAATCCATGAAGGATGTTGCCCACCTTTCCATTGTGTTCATTAACTACTGTCCCATGGCATCTACTAGACCACCCCATGGATTCATTAGGTGAGTAGATGGAGCAGTGGATGGTCCAATTCCTTGGCCTCGTCCAATATTTTGAACATGTGGTACTTGTTCTGAAGTACTGGTATGTTCGACCATAGGTTCTGATAGAACAGGTACTTCCACAGGATGTGTTATCACATTATCCTCTGGATTAGGCATTTCTACCTCTCCTTCCACGCCTTCTTCCAAGCGTTCATTTTCTCTTTTTTTCTTACATCTAGCCATTTCAATTAGTCCCGCTGGGCGTGCCAAAAATATATGTTGGCTTTTTGGCTTTCGAAGGTTATTTTTGTAATTGTGAGCGTGCTAGCAAGGATTAATTAGTCCTTACAGATTATTAATTGCTAACCAATTATCAGACGATTGTGTCTTAGTTCTTTCAGCCTCAATGAAGAGGACTTTTATTGGTGGCTTTGTTTAGGAAAATTAAGTAAACAATGAAGAACAATTATAGCATTTTATTAAGTAAAATGAAAGACTTACAAAGATCCCAATCAGCCTCGTAGAGGTTTACAGCAACAAACTACTTGAAACTACTCCTATGGACGAAGTGCAGTGTAGGAATTTGAAGTACAGAAATGTAAAGAACAAGAAATGTAAAAACTGGAAAGGAAATAAAATAGATAAAACTGGTTTTTGGATCTGAGTCTGGGGGCACTTTCTGGAGCCTTCTCTGCTATCTATACTTTTCAATGATAACTGTCGAACTGCATTTCTAACCGTCGAACCATCCCTCCATGATCGCTGATCATGCTGCCTTATAGTTAGCTCCACTATGCCATATCTGCAGTTAGGCTTCCATCTTGATTTTGAATTTAAATATGAGTAACCATTGTAGCCACGTCATCTTGCATTTCCTTGCTAATCCAGTGCTATGCAGATCTACAAAACCAATACTAAATGCCACGTGTGTGATTATGATTGAAGATTTGAATTGTCTTCCTGTATTGCCCTTATCCTGCCATGTATCGAACTGTAATTGGCTTATACAAAATATGTAGCCAACAGCGCCATTAAACATTCTGTCTTACTTAACAGTAAGTGTGAAACACGTGCTAGACATAAGGGGGTTATATGCTCATTTTCAAACTTCAAGGAAGTAAATCGCACATGGAATAAAGCATAGGAGTTAAAGTGCATTTTGTCTTCCAAATAAATGACAAAAATATCTGTAATTCACATACTTAGGTGATGTTTGTTTGGAGGTTTATGGAGGGAGATTAGATTAGTAATACGTGGACCCCACCTATGCCATGTTTGTTTGTAGAGGAATGATATGGATTGACTAATCCCATAGGACTATCAATCCCCTCCCATGGTAGGATTAGCATATCCATGGGAGAGGTGAGATTGTTAGTCTACTCTTATGGATTAATGGCTAAAAGACCATTTTGCCCCTCATTTTATAAAATTAATAAAGTTATCTTCTATGTAATAAGGGTTTTTACATAATTTGCACATTTAATCCCAACTAACTAATACCACCACACTAGTGCACAAACAAACACATTTTATCTTACATCTCCAAGCTAATATCACCACACTAATAATTTTCTTACTCAATCCCACCATATTTATAATTCCATCTAACCTAATCTGCTAAACAAACAAGGCCTTAAGTTACTTATAGATAGGGGTATTTTAGTCTTTTTTATTAAATCGTTAACGGACTTAACGGTGCACTTCAGTCCACAAACCGCGAGTATTATGTGGTCATTTCCAAATATTAGGAGCGTAAACCGCACATAACCCAAATCACAAATGATAAAATGAAATTTGCTCTAAATTATAATTTAAAAATTACAACTAAATACCACAGTCAATATCTTTCTAAGCAAATAAACTAAAGGGCAAATTACACTTTAACCTCCTGTGGTTTGCCCAAAAAATAAGGAACTCCCCTATAATTTCATTTGTAACACTTAAACCCTTAGACTTAATACCAAACTGTAATTTTTGACGGATCCGTTCGTTTGAACAAAACGTGGGCTTCACGAGCATAAAAGTGTAGTGCCACAGAGCGTGGGTTACACTCTTAGACCAAAACATCTATTCTCTCTCCCTTATTGTATGAATATGCAACACCATCAACTTCTATGCAAAACCACCACCATCACCTGTTATTTCTCCTCTCATCTTACCACCATCACCTTCCATGCAAAATCACAACCAATCAACATCACCACCAGTGCCAACATCATTTCTACGCTCTTTACGAAATAGTTCAATCTCACATTCTCTTTTCTTCTTATATTTCTTATCACCACCACAACTTCTCTCTCTAAAAATTATCCAAACCCACTTTTCTCCTTATGATTCAAATTAGTAACAAACCAAACCCATAGAATCAAACAATTAATATGTGTAAACATGTAGATTATTGAAATAGTATTGATGGGATTCATACCAACCAAACCCACTTTATCTTCTCTAAACCACATGCACGAACAAGCCCGAAAAGATCAGATTTTCGTCGTAACTCTGTTTTGCCTCATTTTTGCATCTTTGGATTCACATCACGGCCTAGTTTTCGTATCACTCCTCATACGCCTTGTTCTGTTCTTTTTGCGTGCTGTCGGAGCTCTAAAAGATGACCAAAAATAAGATTTTTCTTCCCGTTTCTATCATTTATTCGGCCTATCTTTCAGACTCCATAATTTTTTCTATTCTTAATGATTTTATCCCGTTCTTTCACTAATCTCTTCACCTTGCTTTATACTTCATCCCGCGCAACCTCGATTTCTCACTTCTTCCTAAAATAGGTGGTTTTGGCATGCCGAAAGTTATCCGAAAACTAACTTTACACATTCCAAAAAAACATCTTCAAATCTATTTCTTTCTTTTTGATCATCCTCCCTCTTTTGTTGTTTCATCTATAGCACTTTGTAAAGGGTGGTTCTTAGTTTTGACGGAGTTGGGCGATGGTGGTCACGATAGTCCAGCGGTGACATGGAGCTTGCGGTGATGGTGATCATAGAGCTTGATGGTAGTGGTGATGGATCTTGGTTGTGAAAATGGGTAAAGGAGGTGGGTTTGGTGTTGAAAGGTGGTGGTGATGATGGTGGTCATGGTGAGAAAGAAGATATATATGTACAAAGTAATACAAATGAAATGACTGAGTGCAAAATATATAGGGGCATTTATGACTCTTTATTACTTCTCTTACGTCCTTCCAAAACTACAATTTGGTATTTAGTCTAGGGGTTTAAGTATTACAAATGAAACTATAAGAGGGTTTCATATTTTTTGGACAAATCACAGGGGTTATAGTGTAATTTACCCTAAACTAATAAATTCATTTATAAGCAAGTAAAATCTTTATACGACACAAGACTTGTGCCAATTCATTTTTATATTGATTTTTGTTATATACATATATATAATGCATAAAGTAGTATCCAAAGCTAACAAATCATTTCCAAATAATATTTAAGCAAATTTAAATTCAAATCTTTTTGTCCTTTCTGTCTGCACATGAAATTAGTAATGATATATTCCTATTTTGAATCTCTAATTTTGGATTCCCAGTGACATGATAAACGCTTATTGAATAATTTTTATGTTTTAATGGAATTTCCAAATAATATGACTTTATAACACATCACTTAAAATTGGTTTAAGAATCTAAAATTAAAAGTCCAAAACATTTTACATATGCAATATTCCATTCACATGCTAGAAAACCTCTCATGCCACTAACTAGAATTGAATTTGCCACATACATTGCTTTTTAGTGAATGTGGCAAAAGCATAAAAGTAACATTCCAAACTCCTACAACAATCATCCCCAAATCATATCCAAAATATCTTCAAATCCTTCATTCTCTCTCTTTAGATTTGACAACACTAGTAGATATGTCTCTCAAATTAAATCATCTTGTGTGGTGTTTAGTGCATGTCTCTATCGTCTAGCATGGAATACCACTACCACTCTAACTACGACCTCATCTCCTTATTCCAATGATAGGAGCTTAAAGAATATTATTAATAGTGAAGTAAGCACCAATTGAGGAATTGGTGGAAGCCCATTTTATGCCCAATTGGCAAAATGATTGTAGGAACTACCCCTTGTTTGTATGGTCAAAATATGTTTGAGGATGCATGAATATGTCAAGTCTATCTTAGTAGTACATATGAAAGTGTACATGTCATGTTTGTAGAGAATCTTATAATAAAGTAATCTAATGTCATTGTTGTTGTTTTACTTCTCATTGGCTGGGTAGAAGAGGGGAGCAAATGTGGATCCCGAGATTCTAATTTGATTGTTAAGAGTATGTGCAGGTCAATTTGGACAGTCTAAGAAAAATAATTTTAACTAAATTGTCTTTGATTGGTTGACAATTTCTCGACCTATTGCCAATCTGCACGATCACAAAACTGGTGGTTTGGCTTGAATATTTCGACAGTTTCAAACCAATAGATTGGACGGATTGTAAATTCTAACACATTATAAGAATGCATTCTAAAGTCATAAAAAACTTATAATATAATTGTGAGTTACAAAATTAAAATAAAGAAAATGCTTGAAAATATACATGTGTTCAAGAAGTATCAACGAGAAAGAGTATGGACAATTAAAAGGGTGGGGAATCAAAAATGGAAAGATTTATTTTAAATTTAATTTATATATGTGTTGATGGGTTGGGTTTAAATTGCACATAATCTAATTGTAACTAGCCCAACATAATTAGCCAACACTCTCAAACCACAAGTGATGAAACAAATCAATTTTTTTTTTTTTTTCACAAATGCTGAGTTTAGCTGATCTCTGAGCGATTTATTAAATGAAACTTGCTCTCATTGTTGTGTTTTTTGGGTATTGGTGAAAATACCAAAAAAATGGAGTATATTTTATTGATAAAAAATTACAAAAAAAATGAGATACAAATAGATCAGGCTGAGGCATGGATATCTCGTTTTCTTTAAAGAGATCAAGCCCACTGCGGTAGGAAGAACCCAAATACCGATGCAACAGTTACAAAACTATGACTTGTCCCTTTCAGGATACAACAGCCCGATCACTTGTCGTATGATTCAGGCCAACTCTGCATAAGATGGTGAACTCAAAACTCCACCAAGAAAAACACCATTCTTTGTTAGTAATCTCTCTTGTATAGAAAAGAGTTGGTGTGTTGGTGTAGAAAAGAGTAGAAGAGAGGAACTATTTATAGGCCACTAGGATATTACAAAATACATCAAAAAATAATAATGACCATGAACCTAAAAAAAAAAAAGAGTGTATCTAAATATTAACTCACCACTAAGTTCATGAATTCTAATTAATCACCATTCATGAACAAAACAAAAGGTCATCAAAGTAATGAATCTGCATTCATGAACAAGATAAGATTCATGAACAAGACAAAATGAAGATTTATGAACAAAATATATAAATAAATAAATAAATAAATAAAATATATTAAAATGGTCCAACATTGGCTCTTGTCTCTCATTGTTGTGTTTGTTTTGTATAATTATGAACTAGTTTTATAGGATCTCCAATTAGTCCACAAAGCAGTCCTAGTTTCATGGGATAGGCTGGGCTCTATTAGTCAATGGGACCGGCCCATAAGTCTAGTCTTATTGGGAACCACCTATTGTGCTGGGCTTAAGAGGTGTTTGGCAACACGCATATAAAAATAAAAATGAATCAACTTCTAAATAAGCCAAAAAGCTAAAAAAATTTATTTTTCTCTAACAAAAAGTAATTTTAAATAAATTTTCAAATGCATTAATAAAAAAGTTATTAAAAAAAATAAAAAAATCACTAAAACCCAACCCCAAACGGCCACTAGTCTATATAGTTGTACTTTTTGAATTGCTAGTGTCATATGGTCATATTCGAACCAAGTAAAGATGGTGCAATTGTCGAAAACTCTTGCACTTTGTTAGGAAAAATAAAATAAAAAATGAACATCAAGTTGTCTTAAACATCATCCATTTCTTCTTCAATATCAATTTTTATTGAATTGAGATCTCTTTAGAGCATCCAATTCTTTCTATACAAGTCTTCCCACTTCCTTTCAAATAGGTTGGCATGTTGGCAATTTGAACTCAATCCAATAATTATGTATAAACACATTTTTGGGAGTCTCTAATTCTTAAAGGCCACAGCCAAAATATTAAAATAAATAAATAATAATAATCATGTTCTATTCCTTTTTCCTTTTTGTTTTCTCTTATTTTGTCTTCTAATGTTAAAACAAAAATAAGAAAGGGAAAAGAGGGAAAATTATTTTGAATTTCATTTTATTTCCTCGCATAGTGAGATGATGTCACCATGGCACCCTCACTTTTTACAATCCTTGTGTATATATACATATATTATTATATCTTAACGGAATTATATTCTATGTAGCCCCCATAACTTTTAAAGATATTACCAAGGTTAATGCAGTAAGATTATTTCAAAATTTTGTACAATGGGTTGAGTTCCACTTTAATAGATGGTTGAGTAGAAATGTATTAAGAAACAAATTAATTAATCACCCAAAAAAGAAACAAATTAATTTGTCTTTTGTTCATATATTTGCTGAGGGTGAATACATACTAATTTTATTTTGCTTGTAGAATAAGTTTTGCATCCTAATGTATTTGAAAGTATCAGAGGAAGAAAGAAAGAAAGATACAAACTTATATCAATATGTGAAAAATTACTTTTCATTTTTTTGCACCCACTGAGACAAAATCTTGGTTCCACTCCTGCTTAGCAACATCATTTTGGGGACAACATTCTCTATCCAACACTAATAATTATTGACTTTCTAATTATTATTAGGCTAATGTTTAGTTTGATATAATATTTTTTATATGTAAGTATTACTTGTCTGAGTTTGAGGAGTTTTTAGCTACTCATGGTACTATTCATCAGTCTTCTTGTTCAGACACTCCTGCCCAAAATGGTCGAGCTGAGCGTAAACATCGCCATCTCCTTGATACAGCTCGTTCTTTGCTACTCTCATCCGTTGTCCCTTCTGTCTTTTGGGGAGAAGCTGTGCTCACTGCTGCATATCTTCTCAATCGGATGCCTACTCCTCTTCTCTCCGGTTCATTTCCATATGAGCGTCTTCTTGGTGTTCCTCCCAATTATTCTCTTCTTCGTGTTTTCGGTTCTACAAGCTTTGTGCTCCTTCCTAAACGGGCGCGCTCTAAGCTTAGTTCTCGTTGTGTCCTATGTGTCTTTTTAGGGTACGGCATTAATCAGAAAGGTTATCGGTGCCATGATCCTGCCACCAAAAAGCTTTATGTGTCTAGGCATGTCACGTTTTTGGAAAAACTACCCTACTACACTATACCTTCCACCCTTGTCCCTATTACCAAGGAGGAATTGGTTCACATTGACCCATTTCCTTCTGATGTTTCGTCTGATGAGTTTGTTTCTGATCTTGAGATCTCTACCTTGCCTCTTTCTAGTACCTCTAATATCTCGCCAGCTCCTCCCTCTCCAGCTCCCGCTTCCCCTGTTTCTTTTCTTGTTTATCAACGTCGCAAAACACTTCTGAGTTCGCCTGTCTCTAGCTCTACTGTCCCTCCAGCTGTTTCTTTGGATCCCGCTCCTCCTGCACGTCGTTTTCCCACGCGTGATCGTCGTGCTCCGAACTGGTATGGTTTTGGTAATACATGTTTTTCCCTTTTCTATCAGTCTTTTCTTTCTTGTCTTCATACTTATTTTGAGCCTAGGTCCTACAAGGAAGCTTGTCATGATCCCAATTGGATTGCTACCATGACTGATGAGTTAACTGCTTTGGCTAACACTCAGACTTGGGATTTGGTTCCATTACCTACTGGCAAGAATATTGTAGGCCCTAAATGGGTCTATAAGGTTAAAACCCTTTCTGATGGTTCTTTGGAACGATACAAGGCTTGTTTGGTTGCCCAGGGCTTTTCTCAGGAGTATGGGATTGATTACGATGAGACTTTTGCCCCCGTTGCCAAGATGACTACTGTTCGCACTCTTATCTCTGTTGCTGCTGCCCATCACTGGCCTTTGTTTCAACTTGATGTCAAAAATGCCTTTCTGAATGGGCATCTTGCAGAGGAAGTATATATGCGTCCTCCACCGGGTCTCTCACACCCTCCTGGTGTGGTTTGTCGTCTTCGTCGTGCTCTCTATGGTCTTAAGCAGTCTCCTCGTGCTTGGTATGAGCGATTTCACTCTGTTGCACTTCAGCTTGGGTTTTGCCCTAGTCATCATGATTGTGCTCTATTTGTTCGGCATACTTCTGTTGGCCTTGTTCTTTTTCTCTTATATGTGGATGATATGATTATCACTGGCTCTGATTGTAATACTATTGAGGAGGTTAAGCATCAGTTGTTTCAGGAGTTCGAGATGAAAGATTTGGGGTCTCTTCGATATTTTCTTGGTATTGAGGTTGCTACTTCTCCTACTGGGTATCTTCTTTCTCAGACTAAATATGCCCGTGATATTCTTTCTCGTGCCAATCTCACTGATGATAAGATTGTCGACACTCCTCTTGAGTTGCATGCTAAGTTTTCTGCTTCTGATGGCGTTCCTCTTGAGAATCCCACTTTGTATCGTGAGTTGGTTGGGTGCCTTGTTTATCTCACCGTTACTCGTCCGGATATCTCCTATGCTGTGCACATTCTCAGTCAGTTTGTTTCTGCTCCTCGCTCCACACACTGGGCTGCCTTACTCCGTACTCTGTGCTACTTTCGGGGCACTTTGTTGCAATGTCTACTGTTATCTGCCTTTTCGAACTTGACTCTCCGTGCCTATGCTGACGCTGATTGGGCCGATGACATCTCTGATCGCAAATCCACTTCTGGTCTTTGTGTTTTTCTCGGTGATTCTCTCATATCTTAGAAAAGTAAGAAAGAGTCTGTTGTAGCTCGTTCCACTGCTGAGGCTGAGTATCATGCCATGGCTCATGCTACTTCCGAGATAGTTTGGCTTCGCTGGCTTCTCTCTGATATGGGCATCTCTCTTTCTGATCCGACTCCGTTGTATTGTGATAATCAGAGTGCTGTTCAGATTGCTCATAATTCAGTCTTCCATGAGCGGACCAAGCATGTTGAAATCGATTGTCACTTTGTCCGACAGCATCTTCAAGCTGGCACTATTTCTCTTCCTTTTGTTGCATCCTCTCTTCAGTTGGCTGATTTTTTTATGAAGACTCATACTGTTGCTCGTTTTCGTTTTCTTCTTAGCAAACTTTCGATGCTTTCTGCGCTCGCATCCTCAGTTTGAGGGGGGGTGTGAAGATTATTGTATTTTCTATTAGTTATTTAGGGTAGTTTCGTCTATTAGATTATTAGGGTTTAGGTTATATATATTGTACTCAATAATTGTTCAAGATATATGAAATAGATGTTCTTTGTTATCAGTAATAACTCTCTCACCAATTGATTGAAAAAAAAGAAGATAAATTATACTGAACGCCTCTAAGATTTGGAGAAAATATATATAAATCTTGCAGTTTTAGCATAATTATACCAACTTCTCTTTAGTAAGGCTACAAAGATGAACTAATGCAAATGGTGTGGAAACGAAAGATAAATAAGATAAAATATATATTGTAATGTAAAAAGATGACATTATTTTTTTTTATCCATATGACTAATGAATTTCTAATAAAAATGAACTAAATATTATGAAAATTAAAATCTTAAGAGATCTTAATGTAATTATGCTAAACTTATAGAGCTTGCTGTACTTTTTTTTTTTCCAAATCTTGAGGGAGGTTAATGTAATTTATCCTAAAAAATTAGCAACGTGTCACATAATCTTATTTTTTACTTTATTTTCTCACTCCTAAACACAAAGTAATATGATCGACATAGTAAATACACATGAGACCCCTTTTGTCTAGGAGTGAGAAAAAAAAAATAAAAAAGTAAAATTATATGCAGTATTTTTCAATATATATATATATAATAAAGCATGATTATTTTTGAAAATGTACAAAAATGTATCAGAGATACATTTAATTTTAACGGTCTAGATTAATCCTAAATATATATATCAATGGTTCAGATACATTTAGTTCCTGCCCAAACATCTCTCTCCCTTACCCTTCCTACCTACCCACGTCTCCTCTCCATTCCCTCTTTATCTCTCTCTCTCTCTCTTCCTCTCTCTTCTTTTTCTTTCCTCTTCATCGACACTTAGGGTTGGTTTGGCATCTACTAAATAATATAAAAAGTTAAAAAGTCACTATTCTATTTAAGTCACATCATCTTATTTAAATCAAATCACCTCTCTAACACATCACATCAAACCCAACCCAAACCCAACCCATATAAGTCAGTAAGTCAAAAAGTTTACTTTTTTAGAACATTCCAAACCAACCCTTAGCCTCCATCTTTGCTACTAACACTGCTCCTCCTCCCATCATAACCCTCCGTCTTCGCTCTCTCTCGTTGCTCTTGAACTTGGCTCACAAGGTAAGATTGCTAATTATCTCAGTCCTCGATTTATGCCTCTTCCTTTCTCTCTTTGTTGGGCTGTGTTGTTTTTGAATTGCTTTAGTGGCTTCAAGGTTCTGAAAATCGAAATCAAACTCGAACTCACACTCGCAACCCTTTCTCTTGCTACTTTCGAACTCAGCTCGCAAGGTAAAATTGCTAATTGTTTCAGTCCTTGATTTCTGCCTCTCCCTTTCTCTCTCTGTTTCGACTTCTGCCTCTCCTTTTCTCTTTCTGTCGAGCTGTGACTGTTTTCAAGGTTCTAATAATGGCTTGATAATCAAACATGTTATTTTAGAGTTTTGTTTATCGGTCATTTAGGTTGGGCTCCATATTGTTATTATTAGAATTATTCATTTTATTTGAATTCCATTCTCCCAAAACCATGGGTGATTTAAGGATAGTTCAAATCGATTTCCAAGTTGTGTGTCCATGGGTGATTTAAGGATAGTTCAAAGCCTAAAAGACAATCAATTAAATGTTTAAATTACAAGATTATTATGCTAACACTTATTACATAGATCATCAAAAGATTGGTGGTTGGCATTTAAAGGGGTAAGATGAAAATAGCAAAGAGACACATAAGAGGAGATTGAGAGATTACAAATATGACAGTTGAAATGTTTGCATAGAAGAAGGCAAAGGGTGAGGTGAGAGATGGACACACACAGATGGACATGAGTAATGACCCATCACTACTGATTGTCCTATATATGATGCAAAGGACTCCTAGATTGGAGACACACTAATAGACCTTCTTGAGGCTTCTTTAGCTTTACCATTCTATAACTCAATTTTTTTTTTAATGTTTTTGAATTTCCCAACAGTGACTTCAAGACCCATTGTTCAACACCAAAATAGAGGTATTTTACATTGTTTCTTAAATTTCTCTTTCTCTACTTTTAATCGCTGTTGTTGGTTGATTATGTTGTTTGAATTTTGAATCCTAAAGGATTTGTTGGTTGATAATTTTTTTTTTTTTTTGTATTACTTTTAAATTTCATGTACAACACACAGTGCTTCCCTTTTGCAATAGTTAGCCTTCTATTTGACATGTAACTTTATAGAGATATGTCCAATTTTGAAGTTAATAATAATGTATTTTGGAGTTGAGCCCATCTCAATCTCAATTAAACAGTGGACGTTTTATTTTTAGGCTTTTTAATCTGTACAAAATTTGCCAAAAATTTACCAAATAGGTTTTTGTTTTCAAGCTCCTTTTATTTTTTTATTTATTTTTTGTTATTATTTTTTTTTCCTTGAAAGTTTAGACATTGAGTTTGGATGTGCTTTGATTGTTGGAAAACTTTGTTCTTTACTTGCTCCTCCTTCGGCTCCCTTCGAACTCCCACTTGTAAGGTAAGACTTCGAACTCGTTGCTCTTGATTGTTGCTGTGTTTTTCCTTTTTTGAATTCTGAATTCTGAATTTTGAATATTTTGAATTTTGAATCATGAATGAGTTTTTGGGATTCTTAATTTTGAATTTTGAATTTGTTGTTTAAAATATTTGGATTTGTATGAGTTATTTGGATTTGTAGTTTGAATTCTCAATCCTGAATGAGTTTTTGGGATTCTTAATTCTGAAATTTGAATTTGTAATTCTGAATCTTGAATTTGTTGTTTAAATTATTTGGATTTGTTGGTGCATGTTAATGGTGATAGTTGCAAGTCTTATACTGTTCATAGTCATCACGTGCATTGTTGTTTTTCCAAGAACAGTGGCCTAAAATTTGCACAATTTTCATTTTTGTGTTAGCTTCTCAGTTCTTGTGAGTTCGTGTTTGCTGTGTTATTGTATTTTTTGTTGGGTTTGTGTTCATGCCTAATGATGTTTGTATTCAAGCCTAATGATGTTTGTGTAGTTTTCTAGGATCAATTACTCAAATCTCTGTTGTATTTGCATGCTTGAATTGGTTTCTTTGGGTTAAGGGTTCCCATAATTTGAGATACTGTGCTGTCTATTATAGAAAATGGATGAAAACAAAACAAAATACAACTTTGATGGGCTAAAGATATTTGAGTGACTTTTTAAAAATAGTTTGGATTTAATCATTCAAAAAGATGACATTGAAATATTATTTTTTTTCACGAGTATTATTAATTAAGTTGGGGTAAATAGTATAATGATTTCTTAATGGCGGTTATCAAAATATAATTATCACTTGGCTAGTTCTATTTTGATTAAATAGAATGATCAGTTTATAGGGTTGCTTTTGTGATAATTAAATTATATTTTTATAATCACCATTAGGAGACATGAGCATTTGAGCATCAAATCTGCAGTGGCGTTTCATTGACATTTGTGGCATTTCATTGACATTTGTGAGTCCTTGATCCTTATGAAATGGTTTTCAAATGGTTTTTAAGTGATTCTTAATTAAAATATATTTTGAAGTGATTTTTCAAATGGTTTTCAATGTTTCATCATTTCATCGAAATGTTTCATTGTGTTGGATTTGTGTTTATTTATTTATTTATTTATTTATTTTTGTTGATTAGGTTGTGTTTCTAAGATTTTGGTTTTGGTTTGTGTTTGTGTTTGTAATATTTATTTTTCTAAACCTTTTATGTTTCGAAGATTCCTGTTTGGGTTTGTCTTGGGTTTGTGTGATTAGGTATGCATTCAATGGAACCACATAGAAAGTTGGAAACAAAGCAAAAGAGACACAAAGCATTGGAACAGAGCATTGAAAATCATTCAAATCGTTGGAATCAAAGCAACAGAGACATATCAATTTGGGTTTGTGTTTCTAAGATTTGGATTTGTATTTGTTTTTCTAAACTTTAAACTGATGTGTTTGTGTTGGATTTGTTTCTTCTTTTTTTTTTTTTTGTGTTCTATTTCTTTTTCATTTTTTATTTATGCAGCTTTCAATTTATATGGGTTGGTGTTAAGTTCTGTTATTTACTTGGGTTGGTGTTTCTAAACCTTAAACTGATATGTATTTATTTTTCTTTTTTGTGTTGTCATGCGTGGGTCTTGACATTGGTTTGTATGGGCTGTTGAAAAGGAGAGCTTGGTTGCTTTTGGTAGTGGATTGCACAACACTTTTTCAAATATTTCAACATTTTATTTATTATTTTTTTTCTTCAACCTGCATGTCTCTCATGGGTCATTATTTTTATTTTATTTTATTTCTATAACCCAATTTAAATTTTCACTCATAATTCATAGACTATTTCTTTATCTTTGTTGAAAAGAAATTAAAAAGAAATAGAGTAAGGAAAGAGATAGTGTGGGTTTTCTTGATTGTGCTACGCATTCAAATGCTTGGCCACTATCACATCTTTATTTATTTTATTTTCTATTCAAATTGTGTTGATATATTATTATTTTTTTCAATAGGAAAGCAAAAAGTGTATAATAGTTTTGATTTGTGTATTTTGTTTAGTGTTTACAATTTTTTTTTTTTTTTTTTTTACTTGGTTTGATATTTTGATTTGCAATTTGTTTTTTAATTTGCATTAAGACTAGTTTTTTAATTTGCATTAAGATTAGGGGAAGTTATTGTTTTATTTGAGTTATGTACAACGTATGGTACAAGTAAAATCGTTACAAATTTTTAAGAAGAAGAATATTTCTTTATATTTTTTCAATATCTTTATCAAAAATACTACAGACTTAACAAATTTTAACATGATACGTATAAATTATAATTACATTTTAATCCCAACATGATTTATACTGAGTATTATTTACACCATATCTTCAGGTATGGACATACACTAGTTTATATACATTACAAGAGTTAATTGCATAATCTAAATAAAATTCTAGGAAACTTTTTCGAGACATTTTAGACTTTTTGAATCCTGAATCCTTAGTTTTGTTGCTTTGTCGAGGAAGATGGAGAAAGTGAACATCCCACTAGCAAACAAAAGAATCAAAGAATAAAAGAACAAATCTCAACAATCTTTGTTGAGGAAGATGGAGAAAGTGAACATCCCCACTAGCAAACAAAAGAATCAAAGAATAAAAGAACAAGTCTCAACAATGGGGCAAAATAAGGAGTCCATATTGTCAAACAACATGCAAATAGGAACAAAAAATTGGGGATGAGGGTTGTGCTAGCTTGATAGCATGGTGCTTTCATATGGAATTGAAGGGACAGAATCAGGATTGTAAATTTTGGAGGGGTCAAAACATGAATATAAAAATATCATGTTGAATAGATGATTTTTTTTTTTAAATTAAGAATTTAGATTCTCTTAATTTTACAAATAAAATGAAGATTGGTATTTCATGATGAGTGACAATGAAAGATTCACATCAATAAATATTTATTTTTTATTATAAGAAAAATTTAAAACCTATAATCATATGGTAGTTACATGTCATTAATATTAAAATTTTATAATGTCACACAACTTTATAAAAGAAAAAAAAAAAGGGATATCTATTCTATATATAAAATAGAGATGATCAAAATTTTGAACCAAGGGTTTTATTGTCTAAACAATTTGCATTTTTTATTTAAAAAAAAAAAAAAAAACAATGCTATTTGAGAGGGTAATTTGTGTAGTCAAATTGGACTGAGCTAGATGGAAGTGGCTTTAAGGTTTGGGTTGCATGATGGGCTGAGCTATGCCCTGGAGAGAGTTTGAGTTGGGCCGTACAGAGCCCAAACCGGTCAAAGAGGTTTGATTGGATTAGCTAATGCCAACATTCTTGGGCCAAGCTACTTCTTAATAGAGGTCGAAGGTTTGACCGAAGCTATATCGGATGGAGGTTAACGGATTGACCGCGCTACACAAGAAGGTAGTCAAACGGAACTGGGAATGAGGGTGCTTGTTTGGATTTTTTTGAGCCAACTTATAGCTTCTAGCTTTGAAAAAGTTATTTTGGACTATTTGGTTAAACTTATTTCAAACAGCTTCTGATTTTAACAACTTATTTTAACTCAAAAAAGCTGATTTTGAGAAACTGCTCATCCCTTACTTCTGATTAGCAGTTTTTGATGTGGACATGTTAATTTACAATTATACTCTTAGATTTTTTTATTTTTTATTTTTTTAAAAATAGAAAAAGACCCAAATGGACTATAGATGATGATGATGATGATTATTATTATTATTATTATTATTATTATTATTATTATTATTATTATTATTTATGAGAAATGTAGACAAGTAGTGAATAATAAAAAATAAAAGTTAATTGAAAAAGCTACTTCATAGCTTATTTAACAAACACTACTCAGCAACTTAAATCTATAATCTAACAGCTACACCAAACATATTAGCAACTTCTGATTAAAATCATAATCTATAATCTGTTAAGCTATAATCTATAATATGTTTTAACAGTTACACCAAACGGGGCCAATGAAGCTTTGATTGAGCTAAGAAAAGAGCCGTACAATGTTAGCCTGGTGGCGTGCCGTTCAAGGTTTGCACGGCACTGCATGTTGCATGGCTAAGTTAGTGGCGGACAAAATAATGTATGTTTGGTAGCCTGGCTGGAAGTCGTGCAAATAGTTGTACCATCTCACTTGACTTATAGTGAGGATGGTGTTAAAGGACAAGCATTATCCTTTAAGAATGTGATTCCTATGATGACTCTACAAAGGAGAGTTAGAGTCCTACTAGAATTATGCCATATGAAACTTACAAAAGCTCAAACCAAACTCTAATCTCAGGTATGGCAACTGTTGTTCCCGAATTCATAGAGCTTTTGCTTCTAGAGTCTTCTTGCTGACGTAAGCATCGGAGGGGTTTCCGGTACACACCAACCAGCTAGCTCACGTTTGTGATTTCAGGTATTACGACAACGTTGGAGGAGCACAAGCTTGGTCAATAGGATTATACAAAAGATGATTATTTTGTGCTCATACAATTGGCACCGTCTGTGGGAAATTTTCCTAGAACAAACTTTTTGATCAAGTTTTTCTTCAACAAGCTCTAATGGCGCACAACGATGATTTGCCGCTTTCCACATTGATGGCCAGACACCGGAGGCTAATAGAAGGCGTGAGGATTTGCCTCCTAATCCACCTATAACAGATTTGGACTCTCAACGAAGGAACCCTCACAGGGGCACGCGAGAAAAATAGAGTTTGAGCTTTCGCCGCTTCCAAAGCCCAAATGGACAAAGGTGACGAACTGATACTGAGATTTTGGAGGATCACGTACGGAAGATGGATGAACTGATAAGGAGAATGACGGTAGACATGGAGACTTTGAAGTGCCAAGTGAAAGGTAATGGTGTTGCTGGGGTGGAAATCTGTGAAGGTCAAACGTAATCTCGTCGTTCTGGAGATCAGGACGGATATGTCGCGCCTACATATTCTGGGAGTAAAAGCCTCAGGACAGGCGACTCCTAGTCAAGGACTTCCAGAACTTGTTACTCCAGGTCTGAGAGGATGAGGTCTGAAAGATCATACATTGAGGAAAACAACAATTTCATCAGACATCTTCTCGATACACGGAGCTGCCCATATCAGAAGATTTGTGGACTATCCTAAAGGAGAGGGCATGAAGGAGAGAAGTTACATAGGCGCAAGATCCCCAAAAGGTATCTGCTATACAAAGATTGGTTTGTAGGATACATGGAAGTGAAAAGGTTGCAATGCCAATGCCACATCTTGCTTATGAGCTAGTGGACAGAGCCTTGGCAAGATTGCAGAGCTCACCGTTTGTACTAAGAATAGAGAACAGCCTCTGCTTGTGGATTTTAGCCAGCCTAAATTCACAATCTACGACAGAAAGTCAGATCCTTACATGCATCTAAACCATTTTTGACAAGTCATAGCTATTCACAGAAAGAACGATGCCTTGATGTGCATCTTGTTTTCGTCAAGCCTTGGGGATTTGGGCTTGACTTGGTTTAAGAGATTGCAGAAGGCAACATTGCCTTCTGGGCGCAACTTGCAGAGGCATATGTTAGTAGGTTCAAAACAAATACCAAAACGTAGTGAAGGTTGACCAATTATTCACCATTAACATGGACGAGAAAGAGACATTGAAGTCATACAACAATAGATACTAGAAGACATTTAACCAAATTGACGAATGCCCCACTAACCTAGCTATGCCCAATACAAGCACAGACTTCTAGTTAGGCACAGATTGAAGGATTCTATGGCCATGACTCCATCTCTTACCATGGAAGGTTTGATGGAAAGAGTGCACCAACATATCAGGGTAGAGGAGGATGTCGCCTGTGCAAGGGCAAGGTTTGACACAACAGCAATGTCGGACAAGAAGACCATTGCCAAAGTGAACACAGTTGGCAAGAAGGGAAAACAAAGCTACAATAACTGTGGCGACCCTCCACAAAATAGTGAGGAAAACAAAGCAAGGAAGCTGAAAGTCAGCACTGCTATTACTATAATTTTCAAGAAGCCCATCTATTGCATCCTTAGCAAGATTCGCGATAAACCCTTTGTTTGGCGGCCGGCCAAATTGGGAGAAGTGTAGAGCGGTTATGATGAAAGGTATAGGTGCACTTTTCATGACGAAGTAGGGCACCGAATTGAAGATTGCACACCGTTAACACAACATCTGGAAGAACTATTGGTGGCAGGCCACCTGGATCGTTATATCGAGGGGGGAGCTCGACTGGCCTCTCAAGACAGGAACGTACTGGGCGGAAGGTTGGTAGATGGTCCGCCTTAAGGTGTGATCAACGTGATCCATGGGATCATTGAGCTTAAGTGAGTTATGAGCTTAGATGGATGATAAAGAAGGCAGAGAACATGAGGGAGGTACTAAGTGTTCAACTGACTTTGAAAAAAGGGACGACACAGACAAGAAATGTGATTTCTTTCTCTAACAGAGACCTAGCAAGGTTACAGAACCCCCATGACGATGCACTGGTGGTTACTTTGCACGTTAAGAATTTTGACATCAAAAGGATCTTGATCGATTAGGGGAGTTCATGTGAAATTATGTACTATGAAACTTTTAAGCAATTGAAGTTAGATGAAAGAGACTTGGTGCCAATCACGTTGCCTCTGGTGGGTTTCAACTCAATGCCTAAATGGCTGGTTGGCAAGATCATTTTGCTGGTTAAAGCAGGTTCGATGGTCAAACAAATGGAGTTTTGGGTTTTGAAAGTTCTATCCACTTACTATATCATTCTTGGGATAGCATGGTTGCATGCCATGCAAGCTATAACTTCGACCTACCATCAGATAATGCGGTTCCCAAACGAAGCTGGGGTGATAAAAAAGGCTTCAGCGGATCAAATCATGTCAAAGTAATGCTTCGTGACAATGAACGGCAGTTGTGCTGCCAAATGATTTGTATAGTTGATGGAGCAACTAGGGAACAAATAAATATTTAAAGACGTCGGCAAGGCAGTCGAGCAAAAGGCCATAAAGGAGCTAGTGGAAGTGAGGGTTGATGAGAACGACCTAGGGAAGTTCTTTTTGCTCGGTTTATCTTTGTCTAGTACTCAAAGAAAGGAGATAATGGATTTTTTGATCTCCAATCTCGAATTATTTCCTTGGACGCCATATGATATGCTTGGCATAGATCCAAATTTCATCTACCATCAACTCAATGTCAACCATACTGCCATATCGGTCATACAAAGAACTTGCAAATCGGCTTTATACCACGTCAAAGTTATGGCTGAAGAAGTAGGGAACCTACTGGAGGCAGGAGCAATCAAGGAAGTCCATTACCTTAAATGGATTTCAAACACAGTTGTTGTGCCGAAGAAGAACGACAAATGACGCGTTTGTGTTGATTATAAGACAATCAACAAGGCGTTCTCAAAAGACAATTTTTCTTTTCCAAGGATTGATTAGTTAGTGGACCTAACAGCAGGTGACAACTGGCTCAGCTTTTTGGATGCGTGTCGTGGATTTCACTAGATCGCTATGTACGAGCCATATCAGGAGATCATTTCTTTCACAACCCCAAGGGGGTTGTATTGCTACAAGGTCATGCCATTTGGCCTAAAAAATGTAGGGGCAACGTTTCAAAGAATGGTCACCAAGATGTGTGCACCATTGTTAGACAGAACAATGGAGGTTTACATCGATGACATGGTGCTGAAGAGCAAGAATGAGTTTGACCATCTTAACGACCTAGCAGAGATGTTCCAAATCTTGAAAACTTATAAGTTGTGTTTGAATGCCTCTAAGTGCACATTTGGTGTGAGATCAGGCAAATTCTTGGGCTTCCTGGTGACCAATCGTGGAATAGAAGCAGATCCTTTCCAAATCAAGGCCATTCAAGAGCTTGAAAGGCCAAACACTATTAAGGAAATGCAACATCTGACGGGGTTAGCCGTCATGCTGAATAGGTTCATAAGCTGGTCGTCAGACCGTTGCAGACCATTCTTCTAGGTGCTTAAGTCAAAGTTCGAATAGGACGAAGAGTGTGACCAAGCTTTGGAAAGCTTGAAGGAGTACTTGTCTTTAGCTCCTCGCTTGGCGACCCTAATACCTGGAAAAGAGTTGTATTTGTACTTGGTAGTCTTTCAGTACGCCGTTAGTGCGGTGTTGGTGCGTGCGGAAGGAATACAATATTTGCCTATCTTCTATGTGAGCAAAACAATGTTAGGCATTGAAACAAGATATCTGCCATCAAAGAAGCTTGCCTTGGCTTTAATGATGGCATCCAGGAAGTTGCCACACTACTTTCATGCGCACATAGTTATGGTGTTGACCCCATTTCCTTTGAAGGTCTTATTTGAAAGGGGCAGATTTTTCTGGGAGGATATTAAAGTGGGCAATGGAGTTGGGATAGGTTGACATCAAGTTCCAACCTAGAACAACAATAAAAGCCTAGGCATTAGTAGACTTTGTTATAGAGTATGCTCCATGAAGTCACTTTGTTTGCTTGGTAGACCTAATCGAGGAAACCGAACAGGGAAGGATAAGTGCCGCAGGAATAACGCAACCCCTCACTACCTAGCAACAAGTTGAATTACGATCTTAAGCAAAGGACCCACGTAATGTGCGATGAGCTTGGCAGTGGTCACACCGCCCACTGAGGCCAATGATACATTGATAGGGGGTGATGAGGTAAGTCTGTGACAACCCTCACCACTGTTTACTGGTTAACCACTAATTACTGCTAAACTGAGACTGATTATGATAAGTAATTGAATCGACTGAAATATTGAACTGAATGATTGAATGTACTAGTTTAAATGCATTTCTATTTGTTTGACTGTTAAATTATCTGTCCATGTTTTATGCTTTAAACTGCAAATTGAAGGCCTTGTCAGCAGCCGAATCCGAAATTGATCGATGTTTTATGATTATTAGAATTTATGTGATTTTATGGTATATTTAATTGAAATGTGATTCGGTATGATTAAATTAGATTAAAATAAGCTAAATCACACAAGTCCAAGTATTTACCCTTTTGCCATGCTTAGTGGGCCACTACCTAAGACTTATTGAAGCCTTATTTCATTCAAACAAAACATTTCCTCAGCCTTTCCATGAGACCAAAACCGACCAAGAGAGAGGAGAGGGAGAGAGTGAGAGAATTTGAGTTCAACTTGGAGTTTTGCTTGGTGAATTAAAGAAATTGAAGGTTGATTTCATAGTTGAGCTTCCTACACTTAATATTTAAGGTCCAAGGTAGAGAATCCATCTTCTTAAACTTGTCTTTAAGTTAGTTCTTGCTTAATTCTTGTTATATTGAAGATTGGAGTCAAAATTAGCTTAATGTGTTGAATTATAGCATAAATCGTGCATGCATGTTTACATTGTTGAATTTTGGAGTTGTTCTTCATGAAATTGCTTCATGCATGTCCATCTTTTGACCATAGTTCATGAATTCGTCTTGTTTTTGAGGCAATTGGCTCATTTGAGCATGTCTTTGAAGCTTGAAGTTGTTTAAAATTCATGCATGTTATGTTTCACATCATGTTCATGAGATTGGTTTGAAATTGGATTTAATTGAACTACCTTTGGGCTTTGATTTCTCAAATTGATCTTTGAAACATGTTATACTATGAATTTACAAGTGTTTTCCAGAAAATTAGCCCAAGAGAATCGAATTTGAGGCATTTAAACTTGGTTTTGAGCTTGAGGTTCGAATCTGGAATTTCCAGAATTTGGACTCACGCTCGAGCGGGGAAACTGGCGCTCGAGCGTGAAATTCGTGCTCCCAGCACTTTGCATTGTTTTACAGTCCGCTCGAGCGGGTAAATGCACGCTCGAGCGGGGACTTGTGTCATATGCTCGAGCGGGTGTCGAGTGCCCATCGAGCGTGATTTTCACACATCTAGTACTTTTGCCATGTTTTACAGTCCGCTCGAGCGTGGGAAGTGACGCTCGAGCGGGGAACCTTTGTCTGCATGTTCGCTCGAGCGGGGAAAGCCACGCTCGAGCGGAACCCTGTTTTTCTGAAAATTCTGAAAATATTTTTAAAGTGCATCTTTGCCTCCTCATTTCATTCTAGGCATCCTTAGGCCTAGTTTAAAGCATCTTAATGAGGATATTGATGTAGAACCACACCGAGTCTAAGTAGGGACTAAGTCTTTGATTCCCGAATGCAAACTTAGTGTGTGTTCATCCTGTAAACTGTGTAGGGTTGGCATCTGAGGACGCGTACTAGCCTATCTGTAGCCCAGAACTCTGTAAGTAACAATTGTGTAAAGATATGTTCAAATATGAATATCTTCTGAATGGTTAAACTGTACTGTTTCTGAATTGATACTGTTAACTGAATGAATGTATGTCCTCTATTCTGAACTGTATTGTGGCATCCATAGCAACTACTGTTACTGTTACTGCTACTGTTACAGAGATCTTTGTTAGTTCCTATCTTGGAACTTCTTTTTACTGTTATGATGGCCATCATTGACTGCTCGGTCTTTCAAGACCTACTGTTTACTGTACTGTTCTGCTAATGGATGTACCACATATGACTGTTATGACTAAATGACTGATATACTGAATCAATTGACTGTTTTCAATACTGAAAGGACATTCATTCTGAACCTCTTTACGCATTATGTTATTCAATGGACTTTAGCTCACTGTTTTATATATATATATATGTAGGTGCCCAAGCACCAGACCAGAGCTAGGAGCGTGGGTTAGACTCCCTTTTGTCAAAGCCAACCACTGTGCCTCACTGTGAGGTTCCGAGCCCGTTCAAGCTACGACTTTGGGGTGTTTTATTTTTTCCCTATCTGTCTCTGTATCTGTTTTGTAATACTGCATCGACTGATAGCACTGTACTGTACTGTCTTAATAGGGATTAAGTCCCTGACCTGGATGATTGTAAATATTGTACATACTGTTTTGGTACTGATAGTATATATGTTATGAAAAGTCCTTTTGTATACAGACTGTCGCAGCTCATTGGACATTGTTTAATTACTGTTTTGGCTTCCACCATGCCCTTATACTCTGTATTACTGTCTTACTGTTAAACAGGCCTTCGGTAATCACGGATTACTGGCCGGTTACGATGCTAAACCCATAGGGGCGGGTTTGGGTCGTGACAAAGTCGCACTACGACAAGCATGATTTTCGATGATGTGCCTGAAAGGGAAATAGTAAGGCAACCAAACAAAGAGATTTGCAAACAAATAGCAAGCAAACAACATGGCGGAGGAAATAATTAAAGCACCAGATCCCAAGACATCTTTAGACTTATCTACTTGTTGGAAGTTGTTTGTGGGAGAGATGTAGAAGCTTTTCATGAATGGAGCTTCTAATAAACATGGAGCTAGACTGGGAATTGTCCTTATTTTGCCAGATGGCCTAACAATTGAATAGACGATTAGACTTGGGTTCCCAGTGTCCAATAATGAAGTGCAGTACGAAGCACTCTTGGTCGATCTAAAATCCACCTTTCGGATGAAGGCTACCGAGCTAATGTCGTCAAGTTTCTCAAGTCGTCTTCGTCTTGGTTTCTTAGCTATTGGTTGCAAATGAACAACACTTGAAGAAGATTGATTGCTGTGACATGTTATGATAGCTCTACTCTAACTAGAATTTCAAATTTAATTCAAATATTCGATATAACCAGAAAATATTTGCTGCTTCAATAAGGTTGCCTTGTATTACTTAAAATAATGAATTGTTGCTAATTACAATCAACGAATATCATATATGGAAACCCACATTAATCATCTGAATCCGGAATGTCTTTAAAAAAATTTGATAAATTAGCATAATCCAATGCTATTTCAAGGATGTTATGAGGAATAGGCCCGGTAATCTCAAACAAGCATGATTGACTTGAACGATTTTCTAATGTAGGAGGGGGGGGGGGTTTAATTCTTCACTTTTTTTTTTGTCTTTCCTTTTCTTTTTGTCATTCCAACAAGGAAATTTTCCTAATTTTTTTTCATTTGAAGGCAAAGGCATTGCGTTAGGGACATCCAATGAACTTGGAACATTCAACGCCATCTTAGTTTTGGGTTGCTGAGTTATCAATTGCGAATGAAAACCTGAATGAGGTGGTTGATGGTTATGGTCGATAGGTTTCTTCGATGGTCTTCCTCTCGGTTTCTTAGCTATTGGTTGCGAAACGACACTTGAAAGAGATTTATTGCTAGGGTTGTCTGGCTTCTCCGGTGGTCTTCCTCGACCACAATGCATGATTGATCCACTCTAACTACAACTTGAATGGTATAACTAACTAGAAAGGGTTTAAGGCTTTAATATATATATATATATATATATAGAGAGAGAGAGAGAGAGAGAAGACTTTCAAAGAAATAGCTTTAGTTGGGAAAAAAGGAAAAGAGTAAGAATTCAAAATCCTACATGGAATTGATTTTTTTTTTTCTTTCTAGTCAAACAAGACTTTGAAAACCATACAATCTTAGGATTTCCAAAAAAGAGAAACATAAATTAAATTGACACTTGAAGCAATTTGACATCCAAATTTGATGATGTGTTGCGTAGTCGTCAATAGGGCTGTAAATAAACAGATTCGTTCGTAAACAGACTGGAGCTCGGCTCGGTAAGGGCTCGTTCAAACTCTAATCATTAAATTTTTATTGTATTCGAGTTCGAGCTCGGGCTCATTAAAATTTTAATAAACAAGCCCAAACACATTAAAGCTTGGTTCACTAGTTCGGCTCGTTAGCTAGCTCCTTTAACATTTATTTAAATAATAGAATAAATATATTTTTTATATATTAAATAATGTAAAAATATGTATAAAAAATAGGTGTACAGAGACTCCCAATTGGTGGTTAACCAAATATCTGGCAAGTACAAAGCGAAGGACAACATGATGGCCAAGTATCAGGAGTTGGTCAAAACAGAAATCAAGAAGTTTGAAGTGGTCAGGATAGAACAAATCGGCCAAGATAAAAACAACAAGGTGGATGAGTTGGCTGATTTTGCATTAATGTCAAACACTTCTATTCCAAACCCTTTAGTGATTGACTTTCTTCCAAGGCTAAGCATTGAAGAACTTGAAGCGACGGAGGTGTTGTGCGTCGAGCTAGGACTTTCTTGGATGAACCCCATCATTACTTTCTCGAAAGACAGGATTTTGCCAAACAACAAGAAGAAGGCAAACATAATTCGAGCAAAGTCACAGTGGTTTTGACTTTCCCTATCTCTGGCGTTGTATAAAAAGTCTTTCACATGACCATACTTGAAGTGTGTCCACCCTAGCAAGGTTGAGGCTTTTTTCTTTAAAATTCATGAAGGCACATATGGAAGTCATCAAAAAGGAAGATCATTGGCTTATTGAGTTATTTCGCAAGGATATTGGTTGTTGTGCAAGCAGGCAGACACAAAGAAGTATATCAAAAAGTGTGAAAAATGTCAAAAATTTGCGCATCAAATACACTAATTGGCCAGAGAACTCTTACCTTTGACCAGTCCCTGGCCTTTCACGATGTGTGATTTAGACATAGTAGGACCACTCCCAATTACGCCGGGCAACAGGAAGTTCTTTATTACGGTGACTGACTACTTCACAAAGTGGGTTGAAGTAGAGGCACTTGTATCCATCAAGGAGAATGATGTGAAGAAGTTTGTTTAGCAGAACATCATCACTCGGTTTGGAATCCCTAAAGCCTTGATATCAGATAACAGCACTCAGTTCAATGGGAGGATCTTCAGAGGCTTTGTGAAGAACACAAAATAGAGTTCTACAACTCCACATCGGCATATGCTTAGGCCAACGATCATGCCGAAGCTTCGAACAAGGCGATATTGAACGGCTTGAAGAAACGACTAGAGAAAGCAAAAGGAAAGTGGATTGAAAAACTCCCTCATGTCTTGTGTGGGCATACCGAACTACTCGAAGACGGTCGACCGATGAAACACCATTTGCCTTAATTTATAGCATGGAGGCCATAATCCCCTTAGAGATTGGTCTTCTCACTATCAGAAGTAAGAACTTTGACCCAGATTTGAACGGCGAAACAATAGCCTTGGACTCAACCTTGTAGAGGAAAAAAGAGAGAAAGTCATGATCCACATTATATCAGCAAGAGTTATCTAGAAAGTATAACAAGGCAGTGCATCTAAGGCAATTCAATATAGGAGATTGGGTTTTATGCAAAGTCATGGGGAACACTTCGGTGCCTGGTGATGGCAAATTGGGACCCAATTGGGAAGAACCGTACAAAGTTGTAGGGTTGGCAGGAAAATGAGCTTACTACTTGGATGAAATGCACGACTGCCGTGGAATACGGCCAATCTCAAGTTGTTTAATTTTTAGCCCTTTGGTACTTGTAATTTTTTGTTTCTTTTAGTTCGACATTAAAAAAATAAGTAGACAGTTTTCTTTCCAAACTTGGCCTCATTGTAGTTTTACTATATGATTGTAATACATGACATAATTTCCTAAGCAGACTAATCGAGCAATGGTAGAACAGCCCGAGGTAACTACTTTAGCTTGAACTTGGAAAAAATCTTTACTTGGCTGGTTAGCTCAGCAAAGTAGGTTGGCAGGATTGTCTAAATTTGAAAAATCTTTGCTTGGCTAGTTAGCTCGGCAAAATAGGTTAGCAAGATTGACCAACTTTGAAAAATCTTTGACCGAACTGGTTAGCTCGACAAAGTAGGTTGGTAGGTGTAGACAACCCATTTTAACCAGCCCTAAGACTTGGGCGTTTTTTTTTTATTATCCGATGATGAAAATCAGAATATGTTTCTCACAAAATCCTCCGTAAAAAATGGAATTTGAGCTTTACTTCTTGACCTTGAGCCATTTCAGACAAGTGTTTTGGACCCTTGGGGCACCTAGAGAAAACTTGGGCCGAATTGGAGCGAACCTGGGCTGAGCCAGAGTGAACCTAGGCTGAACTAGAGTGAACCTAGGCTGGGTAGCAAAACCGGGCCAAACTTTCCCTTAGCTGGTCGATCGACTGGTCGACCACCTCAAGTCAGCAAGTTCAATTTTGTTTGTTCGGTTCGTGTTGGCATTCCATTATACCATTTTTTAATATATTCAGGCCCCAAAATACATACACACTCTGCCTCCATTGCCAAAAGGACTTGAACCTTCAAAAAGAGAGAGTTAAAGTAAAGGAAGTGCTTGATCCATTAACACAATAATGCTCCGTTAATACAGTAATGCTCCACTGCCTCTTCCACCTTTGCTCCACCTCCACTGATATGTGTTGCCTATATACACAGAGAAGTCTGAAATGAATGAAAGAGAAGAGATTGATAAAGAAATGGTTGATTCATAAGGGAAAGTCTAAGCTTTGGGTTAAAAAGTCGAGAAGTTAAGTTGTACACCTTATACACTGTTATTTGCTTCCAAGCCTTTCAAGAACACTAATATATCATATCTATACACTATTGTTGGTTCCAAAAATTCCTTCATAGCCAACTTGTGTAGCTTTGAGCAAGAAGTGTTCAATTTGTGTCAAAAGTGAGAAAACTAGAGTAAATTATGAAATTTGGGTTTTCACAATCTTCTCCACACACATTGTTAAACAACCTAAAATTGTCAGTTTAGCTAAAATTCTAAATTTTTGAATGGAGGATTGAGAATTCACAACTGTAGACACCTCATTTTTTACCGTATGTAAGACTTAGGCAATTTATTTTGAGCACTCGATGATGAAGGTTACGTTGAGCAAAGGGTTTGAATTCTCAATAAAGGAATTTGAATTCGAGCTCTAAACAATCTCAACCATTCATATCCAAGATGTTTTTACCTCAGAAACCCATTTTTGAGCACTGTGCCAACCTGCATTGAACCTAGAACAAAGAGGCAGGGGAGCCACATTGGGGGCCCGACCGTGGCTTATTTGGGGCCGGTCATGGCCATTGGGACCCCGCCGTGCCTTTTAGGCGACAAACACTGTTCTAGGCAGGAATTCTCCAGCTGTCTATTTTTGAAGATATTTATGACATATTTGCCTCAAATTCTATAAATATGAGCTCAGACCTTTGTTTTGAGGGTTAGAAAAATTTCAAAGGTTAAAAAGATATTTAAGAGCTCCTTCTCTTGCAAGTTACCTTTGTGCTCTCATATCATCTTTGAACTATATATACACACCATATACACCATTAGAGCTTGGACTTGAAGCTTTGGTTCAGACTTTGGTACTATAATTCAAGCTCGAGAGTGCTTTGGGATCCAGTTTGGTTTACAACAAGAGCATCCTCTCTAAAAGAGGTATAAGCTTGCCACCTTCTTCCTTGCTTTCATTTCAATATTTGTCTATCTTTTTCTTATGTTTCCATACTGTTTTGGATCAATTCCAAGTGTTGAAACTTGGGGTTAAAGAGCTACCGAAGGTAAAAGGGCTAATCACCCTTGCTTAAACCTTATCCCATAGCTCGTACCCTTTGTTTTCCCACTCTTTTCTTTGATTTATACACTGATTTTCAGAGTTTTAAAAGGCTGAAAAATGTGATTTAGAAGTCCTAAAAGTGGAGGGGTTAGCCACCCCTCATTAGGCTTTCTTACTAGCTTTGTGTCCTTTTTTTTTGGCTCTTTTTTGTACTCTTTTTAAGATGATTTTAGGTACTATTTTTTGAGTTTTAGGGGCTATTTAAATCATTTAATTAGTTTGTGCTTTGAATATTATGTTTGTAGTGTTGTGAGTCCTCATGGATTCAGGGGTTTAAGTCTTAGACACCGATTCATTTGCGTTGATAACTTTATTTATCTAGTTTGCATGTAATAGTCTCACTTTTGTAATAATAAACTTCGCATAATCATTTCTGCAACCTCCCTTTATTCTTTGTTTATTTTGATAAAAGGTTGAATCAAACAAAAAATTGATGCTTCAGGCATAAGAAAGAGACCTCCCATGCTTAATGGTTTAATCTCTTCTGAGGTTCATTACCAAGGCATTACATCTCTCTTATGTTAAGTACTATCTCTTGTTTGATACCTCTCTTTATTGCTTTTGGACTTAGTGGGCGTAAACATCACATTTGGACAAAATGGAATAAAAGATAAGAAATGGATAGGTAAGATGAAAATGGATAATAAAATTGGCTTAAAATTGGATTAAAACTGACATAAAGAGCTAATAAACTTGGATGGATTTAGTCGGACGTTATACTGAATCCATCGCTTAGAGAGTCATCACATACCAATTCGTGATGTTTGATGATTCTTGAGGCGCGTTTACCTCATTTCTTGAATTAACTTCATGATAGGAATGAGGTATTGTTTGTCTTTTATTACATTCATTAACCTTTTGTCCTATCATGTCCAAAATCATCATGCAATCAACTTGCGACCATTGATGGTTTGGGAACCAAACCCGCTCCTCTCTTGAGTATATCCATGATAGAGAAGAGCAAAAAGGATTAGGAGCACTCTGTCTAGACTATTTTCATCTTAGAACACAAAAACAATCTTCTACAAAAAAAAAATAGGGCACGACTGGATTTGTTTTGGCCCAGCCGGGCTGCAAAGTTTGGTAAACAGAGCACTTTTGTTAAAACAGAGAGCAGTGGCTAAGGGTGAAGCAGATCAATTTCCCATGAGGCAGACAGAGCAGTTTCTAAGGGCTGTCTTTGTCAGCGCGCGTGGGATCCTTGTTCATTCTTTACATATTATTGTTGTAATAAAATAGATAGTTCTTCATTCATTATTCATTTGGATTTGTAATAATGAGAGACATCCGGACATTCAGACATTCATTTGCACCCTTCTGTGCGAGGGCAAATATGTATAACTTATGTATGTTTTCCAATCCCCATTTCTTTCTCCCTTTTATTTATTCGCTTACCGTAGTTGTATAGCATCATATTTTCTTTAGCATTTTCCATGACTTGCATTCATTCGTTTCGCATGCATAAGGATTTGGCTCATCATACTAATCAATGTCAATTTCAAATTCCTTACTTGAATATATGCTTTATCGCATGCCTTGAATTGACTCACATGCCATGCTAATAGCCGAGCCTATTAATTGCATGTTGTATGCGTTGCATTACTCATGTTACATTGTTTAAGATCATGCATTTTTTTAAGCTATTTTCTTTCTTTTAGCTCGCCTCGGAAACTTAGGGTAAGCATTTTCGCTTTGGCATATTGCATGCGTGCGATTGTTGATATGTAGAACGTAACTACCATGAGGCTATATGCTTATTTGAAATAACTCTTTGAATTCCTGTAGATGGAGGTTATTTTGCCTAAATTAGGTTGACTTTGATCATTGCATAGACATACTCATTTTCTTTGAGTTGCGTATTCCAAAAACTCTTTCAAAAATTGCATTGAAATCGAAGCGTTCTAAATTAAGCAAAGTGGTCTATATTTTTTTGAGTTCACGTAGTAATGATAGCGTAATAATCTAACATGAGGATATACTGTCTATAAAAATGACATCATGATTAGTAGAGGTCAATCTTTAATCGGGTAGTGGGGTGCTCAATTCATGACCTTCCCTTTTTATACCTAAGTTCCCGAGCCGAGACACTGTGGATATGACTGACAAGTGGCCTTTGGCCCAAGTCACAAGTTTCCTAAATATCCCAAAAATATTTAGGTGGTGACTCTGAAATCTGGCAATGTAGTCCATTTTTGGCATCTCTGATGGTAAATGGATTTTCTAAGACTTGTTGAATTTAGACTCTCATTTGTTTAATCTATTTTACATTGCACTTGTGAAACCAGATTCTGAACCACAGGAGTCTGAATTGTAGGGCTATTGTATCCGAAGAGACTAAACCTCTCTGATGAGCACGAAAAGCAAGCTACAACAACATTGAGGGTGATCAAAAGGAAGTTTGAAAAATCAAGAAGTTCATTCTTTCTTTGGAAGGTGAATTTTTAATTTCTTGCATTTTCTATCTTATAATTATTTTCTTGCTTTAATTTCATATTAGTTTTGTTGTAAGCTAACCAGTAGTGGTTAATTGAGCCACCTACACATTTCTTGTTTGTTCCTTTCCTCGATTTTGCAACAAGACAGGTTTTGCTAGGCCTAGTTGGCCGGCCGGTTAGCTTCTTTTGAACGAAACGGCGTAGTCTTCCGATGTTGACCAATTTCAGTTGTTTCCAAGGCACATGAAGCTTTAATTTTGTTTTTTTTTTCTTTCTTTATTTGAGTGTTTTGTAAGGTTTTTATTTTGTTGTAATATTTTCCTCCTCCCTCTTTCATTTGGTTTGTAATAATTTATTCTAAGTGTTGTAATAATTTCCCACCTCGCTTCTTTCTATCCCGTTCTTTTTATTTGCTTTCCTTATTTGTGAATATGGATCATATTTTGATTTTTCATTATATCCATGCTGTGTACCCATGTTTCATGCATCTTGATTCGGCTAAATTTGCATTTGTGGATTTAATCAATTCCTATGTGATTATGTGCGCTACCTCATATTCTTGAGATGATTCACATGTCATGTATTACAAGCCGAATCTTTAGTTGCATCTCATTAGTGAATTGCATTAGGATTTTGTATATAAGATCATAAATATTTTGCTAACTTTGTTTTGTAGCTGTTTGTGGGACGTTGGTAATATGTAGGTTTTTATGCCTTAGCGTCCCGCTTTTATGTGTTTTGCTTACTATGTTTAGCATCTTACCATGTGGCTACTTGCTTACCTAACATAACTGTATAAATGCTGGTGAATGGAGGTTGTGTCACTTAATTTGGAATGATGTTGATTTTCATGTTTGTAAACTCAATTTCTTTGAGTTGTACATCTCCAAAACTCTTTCAAAACACAAGAAATCAAATTGCTTCAAAATGAGTGGCATAGTCTATACTTGTATGCTTCACATAGTAACTTTTAAGATTTATTAAATAATCGTAATATAAACATATAACGTTAATAAAATTCATATCATGGTTTAGTAAAGGCCGATCTTTGATCGGGTGAGTGGGGGTGCTCAAATAATGACCTTCCTCTCTCATACCTAAGGTTCCGAGCCAAGCATCTTTGGTTCCAATGAACAGTGGCCTTGGCATGAGTCACGGGTTTCCTAATTTTCTCAAAATATTAGGTGGTGACTCTAAGATTTGGTAATAGAGTCCATTTTTGGCAAAGATTTTGTATTAACACGGATTTTCCATAAAAGTTGCCAAATCTGGACTCTCATCTATGTTTCACATTGCACTCGTAAGATTAGATCAAAGAAGTCGAGGGTCCAAACTGTTTAATGGGCATGGGTATCCCCCGGGCATGTCATAGTTTTTGGTGACTCTGTTGGGGATATTAAGAAACATTGACTCAAACTCCATAATTTTCCTTTCATTGAGTTATATTTTGTGTTTTGGTCAATGATAGACTCGACATTCAGTTCAGAATTCATTGAAACACAGCCATTCTCAAAATTCAAAATTCAAAATTCAAAACAAAATGGTTTTCAAGTGCTGTGTCGTTGCCATGATGTGCAGAACAAAATTGTTTTTTATTGAACATTCAGCGTGAAGCCTCGATTATAGCATTACCAAAAGGAAAAAAAAAAAGAAAAAAAAAAGAAATTTAAAAAACAAAGCAAAAATATGAAGCATTGGAGCTCTTTCCTTAAGCAAAAATCAAAAATACAAAAAAAGAAAAGAGGGGAAAAAATAGAGAAAAACAAAAAAAGAAGGAAGAATGTTCTTGGATCACTGGTGGCAGTCCGGCGATATCGATTTCATGTGCATATGGCTTCATTCCTCGACTCTCCGTTAAGTGCCTAGCCATATCTTTACTCCTTAGAAGCTCTTGAAGACTTTGCTTTAGTATTTACAAAGCCTCCGAAAGAGATTATTCCCAGATAGCTGTCAAATGCAAAATGTGAAGGTACTTTGAATCGGGACATGAAAGTGACCTGTCATTTTAACTATTTGTTCTCCTTTTCCAATGCGCTAATCTCTGCTTGAGCGTCCTTGTACATATATTGGAGCAAGGAGATTTGGGTATTTAATCGATGCACTTCACTCATCCTACCCTGTAGCTGGTGGGAGAAATTGGAGGCCGTGGTCACAGTCTTCACATAGGACTTTAATGTGTAATGATTGGCATCGATATTATACTACACTGCCATCAGTTACTTGACTGACATCGTAGGAAAGTTGAGAACAGGGGCAGAGGCACTCTATTGAGGCTCAGAGGAGCTAGTAATCTCTATTGAAGATTCATTAAGGTCTGGGAAGAGGGAAAGAGTATGGTAAGAAGAGGTCATGCCAAGGGAGAGTAGTGTTAAACAAAGTGGGGTTTGTAAAGTAATAGTGGAAAGAGAGAGTTGTAGCCTTCTACTCTGTCTCCTTCGCAAGTTATGGTTAAGAAGGAGAAGGAAGAGAAGAAAAAGACAATGAAGGACTGCCGAGGTGATCGTTGAAAATCAGGGGCAGTTTAGCTGTTGTGGGCCAGATGCCACAATTGTTGAAATCGCGCGCTAGACGAGAAATTCGACGGAGATGAAAGGGCAAAAAAAGAGGCAAGAACAGAGGAGAGAAAGAGAGGTATAATGTGTATATGTGTATATCGTATATAATCTATACATACATGTGTGTATGTATGTGTGTATATATATACCGTATATGTATATATTTTGTCTGTGTATCCATATTCATATGTCTATATGTGCTCGTTTAAATGTATATATATGTTTGTATCCGTATATATATATGGTTTGTATATATTTTGTCTATGTTTATGTATATAGTACGTATTTTGTATATTATTTGTATCTGTATATGTATATATGTAAATTTTCAAAAAACTCAAAAAAAAAAAAAAAAAAAAGAAGAAGAAGAAAAAAATCTTAAAAACTACAAAAAAGGAAGAATATTTGAAAAAATAACAAAAGAGAAAAAGAATAAGAAAATTTTGAAAAAAAAAAACAAAAGAAAAAAAAAACAAAAGAGAAAAAAGAAAAAATCATTTGTATATTCATCTGTTGTACATCCATTATATTATTGTTTTGCATTCATCATTGCATATTGTATGTCTCACATTGCCCCTTTGTTTGCATTCACCATCACACTTGCACTGTTTATTATATCTATCATGCATGATTACAATTCATTTACATCACTTCAAAATTTTTGGTTAAAGACTTTACCTGGTTGAAATCAATCCCATATTTCACATTGAGGTACGATCTAGGTCTCGCTTATTCTTTAAAACCCTTTGCACCTCCCTCTATCATTTGCGCAGTATGCATATTTGTATATGATGCACCCCCTTTCATTTGTGTGGTATGCACATTTGTATGCGATGCACCCCCTATCATTTGTGCGGTATGCACATATTTGTATGTGATGCACCTCCCTATCATTTGTATGTGATGCACCTCCCTATCATTTGTGTGGTATGCACATATTTGTATGTGATGCACCTCCCTATCATTTGTGTGGCATGCATATTTGTATGTGATACAACCCCCGTCGTTTGTGCGGTATGCACATTTGTATGCGATGTACCCCCTCTATCATTTGTGCTTTGGTACATTTGTATGCGATGTGCCCTCTTTTATGCTTCATATAATTTGCATGAGGCTTGTCTCACCATATATTACATCTTGCATTGCACACATCATACATTTCCCAAAAAATAAATAAATAAATAAAATAAAATAAAACAAGAAAGAAAAAAAATTTCAATTGCATTAGTATATCATTTGCATGGTTACAACTACCACTGTTGCATTACTTGGCTGCAATCTATTCATATCAACATTTGATTATAACCTTTTTCAACAGTTTATGCTAACCCCCTTTTTTGGGTTGTAGGTTAACACCACTCGGTTTGTACTGGCCTTTTTTCGGGATGATAAAACTATCTCTTCCTCAGGTTGGCAGTCCAAACCACCATTGGTTAATACCTCCCTTTCCTTAGGTTGTTAGTTAAGACTATCCATCGGTTAATACCTCCTCTGTTTTGGGTTATAGGTTAGAACCATTCATTGGTTACATTTTGTTCTCTTGTGTGAATGTGTTTGGGTTGTATCCCTTACTATGCTTCATATTATTTGTTGCATTGCATTGTACATCGTAAATTTTCAAAACCACTGGCCTCGTGAATTGTGTAAGTCCAACTATCAAAATATATTTCAATTTGGATTCCTTGTAATGGGATACTTAGATAACCTTTGGGTTCAACCACCTGCATTGCATCTTATTTGTTTGTCCAAGTCTTACGGTCTTGTTAAAAGGGTTGTCTTCGAGCTTTGACATTCACTCACATCAAGATATGACTTCGAGCTCTGTCAAAGAGAGGCAACTGTAGACACCTCGTTTTTAACCAGCCCTAAGACTTGGGCACTTTATTTTAATTTTCCGATGATGAAAATCATAATATGTTTCTCACAAAATCCTCCATAAAAAAAATGGAATTTGAGCTTTATTTCTTGACCCTGAGCCATTTTAGACAAGTGTTTTGGAACCCTGGGGCACCTAGAGCGAACTTGGCCTGGGTAGCAAAATCGGGCCAAACTTTCACTTGGTTGGTCGACCACCCGAAAGTCTGGCAAGCCGACTGGCAGATCGACCACCTCAAGTCAGCAAGTTCAATTTTGTTTGTTCGGTTTGTGTGGGCATTCCATTATACCATTTTCTGATATATTTAGGCCCCAAAATGCATACACACTCAGTGTCCATTGCCAAAAGTAGGGGTGGGCGTGGGTCGGTTGCGGCCACGGAACCTCCAATCTGCCATCCGTCCGCCAGATTGGCGGATTGAAGAAAATCAATCCGCATCCGTCCGCCAATCCGGCGGATGTAGATTGAGCGGATTGGCGGTTTGGCGAATGGATGCGAATCGGTTTGGCGGTTTAAAATTTTATAAATTTTCAACATAATTCAACTTGTCCACTTTCTCAAAAAAAAAAAAAGAAAAAGAAAAAAAAGAAAAATAAAGTATTACAGTCAATGACTTAAAAAAGTATTACAATCACTGTATGCCTTATCCAAAGAAAGAAAGTTTGAAAAACTTTAGAATATCACAATCACTGCATGCCTCATCCACATATTACAATCACATAATGATTCATTCACATAAAGTATTACAAGCTGTGATTCTTAAAATATAATAACAATTCAAACCACCAAAACCATAAACAGAGCAGTAGTAGAGATTGTATGTCTCTGTATTGTTATATCTACATATGTTTTTGAAAACAAAAACCAACCAGCATATATCATATTTTCTATCTATTATTTTTAGAGCTAGATTTAAAAACCAAAAAATATAGATAAATAATACGTTTATTTTTTTCAATTCAAAAAATATATTCAAGTTGAAAACTGTTTTTCAACAGAATATTTAAACTCTTTTTCAATTGAAAACACAAACATAATATTTAAACAAATTGAAAATACAAAGTCTTATAAATTACTAGGGATACTCACGATTTGGCGGTTTGGCGGTTCGGTTGCGGCCAAAAAATTCTCAAATCCGCCATTCGTCCGCTAAATTGGCGGATTGGAGAAAATCAATTCGTAACCGTCCGCTCGTCATCACGCATCCATCCAAAATGCGGCGGATCGGTTCGGTTCGATCGGTTTTGACGGATCGGTATATTCGCTGCTCACCCTAGCCAAAAGGACTTGACCCTTCCAAAAAGAGAGAGTTAAAGCAAAGGAAGTGCTTGATCCATTAACATAATAATGCTCCACTAACATAGTAATGCTCCACTGCCTCTTCCACCTTTGCTCCACCTCCACTGATATACGTTGCCTATATACACAGAGAAGCCTGAAATGAATAAAGGAGGATAGATTGATAAAGAAATGGTAGATTCATAAGGGAGAGTCTAAGCTTTGGGTTGAAAATTTGAGAAGTTAAGCTGTACACCTTATACACTATTATTTGCCTCCAAGCCTTTCAAGAACACTGATATATCATATCTATACACTGTTGTTGGTTCCAAAAATTCCTTCATAGCTAACTTGTGTAGCTTTGATCAGGAAGTGTTTAATTTGTGTCAAAAGTGAGAAAACTAGAGTTAATTGTGAAATTTGGGTTCACCATCGTCCCTACACACATTGTTAAACAACCCAAAATTTGTCAGTTTAGCTAAAATTCTAAATTTTTGAATGGAGGATTAAGAATATAATTCATAACCTTTAGGGTGATCAAAATGAAGTTTGAAAAATCAAGAAGTTCATTCTTTCTTTGGAAGGTGAATTTTCAATTTCTTTTATTTTCTTTCACTTTCTATCTTATAATTTTTTTCTTGCTTTAATTTCATATTAGTTTTGTTGTAAGCTAACCAGTAGTGGTTAGTTGAGCCACCTACATATTTCTTATTTGTTCCTTTTCTTAGTTTTGCAACAAGACAAGTTTTGCTAGGCCTAGTTGGTTAAATAAACATTTGAGTGGTTACATAAATAAAATTAATAAATTTTTTTATTAATCATGATAGTTGTTACATTTACGTCAAACCATTCTCTTATTTTTTGTGACATTGCATCTAACCAACTATTGTCCCCATTAGTTATTTTAATACAAGGAATTCATCCTCTAATGGTGAGATCTGGTTGAAATTTAACGAATACGTGGAAGTCTCTCTGGCATCCAACTAGATTTTTCATTAGTTCAATTGGAACTGTCGTGTAACGCTCCCAAAATAAATACACTAATCTATCCACAATATTAATAAATGACAACAACGATAAAGTAATTATTTTCTATTAAATCCAATTGAGTTTACAAAAGGGAAACATATGAGGTATACATTCATAATGCCTAGTCTCGAATCTATAGCGTATGTTGCGAACAAAAGAAAAAGAATGGAAGTTAAACAGATAAGAAATGTCCTAAGGGCTTACAACTTTCCAAGACGATGCTTGGTTACAACAAAAGTGGACTTAAGTTCGATACAGTTAAAGCCCTTGGCTCGTACAAAATAAATACATAAAAAGAAGCTCTTGCTCCCAGTCTTCGAAGCTATTGCCTTGGCGAAGGCATATCATCAGCACCTGAAATGTTTTTCCCACGTAGGGTGAGCCAAAGCCCAATAGAAATAATCCAACACAAGATATGAATCTGAACAAAGTTATAAGGTGAATGCATATGCAATGCTCGTGCCAAAACATTTTTATACCTCTTTCCAAAACTATGCAATGCCAAGTATATATTTTGATTCATAAATCATTTCCATTACAATAGAAAATTGAGCAGTGAATCACACTCTAGGAGTTTCAAAACAACACCACCTTTCCCAAAAATTTCATTCGGAGGAAACCGTAAGCCGGGACCCATATAAACGTAGGCTATACAAGCATTACTATTGTCATTTCACGAAAATTTCATCTGCGGGATTGACACCCATGTATATGCGTAGTTTTCGACACTTTCACCTATGACACACATGCCAACTTATTTGATATAACAACGATTCCTTTCCCAAATTCGCCCATTTTCTCAAAATAGTAACATTTTCATTATATGAGTGTAGGATAATGCTCAGTGCAAATAAATGAGGAAATAGTTTCTATTCTCAAAATTCACATGCAATTTCTACAACAATCTTAGCTATCCTCCACCAATAGCCCCAAATAGATATTTCTAAATAGATAATTTATATTCCATACAAATAAACTTTCCAAATTCCAAGAGGTAAGTGATAATACATATCCAACTCTACCATCCTCATCAATGCCAATCCAATTTCATAATTTCAACATCAATTTCATTGTTTATACCAAACCAACATTTGAGGCATTTAGGGCAAAATTCTTACTCTTTTCAAAATCAACCCCAAGTATCCAAAATCAATCATTTCAACCCAACTTAACATTATTTCCAACATCAAAATCATTTCCAAGAACCTATTTGGAAAACCCCTCTTTTGATTTTTATCCAAAACCCAAGATTTGTTCCAAATCTTCCAAATTTGCAATATGGTTTAGAAATAACAAATAACTAAGTTAAAACTCATAAAAAGTGTGAAAAGTATCCATATCTCAAGCTAGAACACGAGAGAGAGTGAGGAAACCCAAAGACGCCGAAAATCAACTTTGCTCCGGTTAGAACGAAGCCCACATCGAGCTCTAACATTTTAACAAAGACACACGGATGAAAAGATCAACGAATCTAGGTGTATTTGAGGGAAATAGGTGAGGTTTAGAGAGAGAGTGAGAGATATTAGGGTTTTGAAATGTTTAAAGAGACAGAGAGATGAAAAAGTAACTTAAAATGGTCTGTTTATGAATTGATATACGCATTGTTCGCTTGAGCGCAAGATGTGTCGATCGAGCGACCAGACACAACAAGTTTTATTGTACGAGCACAAGAAGTTACGCTTGAGCGCAGAATACAAACTCCCAGTAGTTTTGCAGACAGAGGTCGTCGCTCGAGCCCAAGAATCTTCGCTCGAGCGAATGATACAAACTCTCAGTACTTTTTACAGACCTGTAAAAGTACTAGGGGTTCACAAACACCGGTCAAGCGCAAGAAGCTTCGCTGGAGTGAAGGGACAAAAATCTAGGCAACAAAAGTTTGAAAAACAAGCTACTAACCTATTCCAAATGTAATCAACACATCCTAAAAGCCAAACTCAAAGAGATATAAGGGGAAACAAGACGTGGATAACTATATATGACAATGAAACCTGGATCCTGTAGACACTCCATTTTTGACCGTCCTCAAGACTTGGACGTCGCCGTTTGAACACTCGGTGATTATCCATGTTCGTGTTTCGTTTTGAGTTCCCGGAGGTCTCGGCTATGCGCCTTGCCTCAGGATCTCTCAACTCGACTGCTCTGTGTTCGGTTTTGTACCAAACACTTGTGTTTTTGTTTCTGAGGGTGGAGAGTAGCTTGTTAACTACCCCTGGCACCCACCGGCCGTGGCTTGAGGCCACCGGCTGTGTTTTGAGGCTACCGGCCATTGGTAAAGTATACCATTGGCCGGTCGGCATTCAGTGTGGTCGGCTGGCCATCTTTTTGGCCGGTGGCCTCCTTTTCTAGCCGGTAGCACTTTTTTGACTTTTTCAGGCATGGTGCATGCCAGCTGTGCCAGCTGGAATGCACCAAACTTGCCCCGGGGCATACATGTGGCTGTTTTGCCCTTTTTGCACCCTTTTGGTCAAAGCTTCTTGAGGAAGCTTGACCCTTTGTCAAAGCTTCCTCAAGAAGCTTGCCAGCTGTCCTAGCTTCCTCAGGAAGCCTTGCCCCCTTTGACCCTTTTTGTTTAGCTTCTTTGAGAAGCTTCAAACCTTTGTTTTGTCTATATATAGAGCCCCCCTCCTCCATTGTTGAGGGTTGAACAAAAAAAACCAGAGCTTATACATATATTCTGATATACATCACTCTCTCTCTCTCTCTATATTTCCCTCTCTCTCCTCTTTTGTGTGTGTTTTGTGGCCTAAAAGTGTGTTTTGACCTTAGTTTTGCACTAAGACACACACACCATTACACCACACTTTGACCTTGAGAGGCTTAGAGGGTTTATTCTTGAGTTTTTGGACTGGTTTTGATCATAGGAAGGTGGCTGATCTTGCTGTTCCTCAAGGGTTCTTCAAGGGTAACATTCTTACTTTAGATTCCCCAATCTTGCACTAGATTTTTGCCTACCTTGCTTGCTATTTTAAACTTTGTGTATAACTGAAAAAAGTCTTCTATTTTCATGCTTGAGATCTTTCATTAAGGTCATTTGGTTGTTTGGGGCCGACCTCCCTTTCTTAGGCCTCTTTTGGCCTCTTTTTGTGCTCTTTTGTTAGGCTTTGGTTACTCTTATGTATTGGCTTTCTCACCACTGAAATCCAGTGGATTTTTAGTGGTGAAGAAGAGGTTTTGAGGTTTTGCTTAGGGGAGGGACACCCCTCTCCCTTGGTCTCTCATTTGTGCATGTTTTTGGCTCCTAATGGTAGCATGCATGAGTAGTGTTCTTTGGCTCCATTTCAGAGGTTTTTAGGTGTTGTTTGGTCATAATATACCTCTGTTTTTGGTCAGATTTGTGGCCCCTTGCATGCATATTGCACTTGCTTTGTATTCCTCCATTTTGCCTAGAAATAGGCCATGCATTTAGGCCATGATTCTTGTATGATCTAGCTTAAATTCATGAAGGTTCTAGCATCATTTTGTCATGCTCCAGGACTGTTAAGTGCTAGCTTGATCATATTTTCCATGTTTAGGGTAGCCTCTTTGCATTTTGGCTTGTGAGCCTTAAGGGTGTGAGTCATGAGCATGCTTGAATTGGGATGTTTCAGCGATTTGGAGTCATTTTCCATGCTATTTCAGTCCATAAATCATGCTTATATGGTCACATTTATCACCCCTTTCATGCCTTGAAGAGTCGCTTTGTTGTGTCTTGAAATGAGCATTGTGCATGCCTAAGTGTTTAAGCCTTCGAGGCTGTCATATCAGAGGGTTTTAGGACTTATTTCAGTGCATCCAAACTCTGTTTTTGGTTGTATAGCTCATGCCATGTTTGCTTGAGGTAGTGGTAGTAGAATACCCCTTGGTTATGTCTTAATCTTGGGCCTATTGGTGGGCATGCTTACATGAGTATTTGTTCATCATTTTAGGCATCTTTTGTCGCTGTTTTGGGGTGGGCTGAGGTTTGCCCCTTTGCATTGCATGATCATGTTGCATTGCTTTGAATTCATGTTTGCTTAGTAACATGATTGCATGCTTGCATATTGTTAGCTAGTCGCATTTCATGTCATAGTTTGCATGATGAGTTACATAGCATTACATCTTGTATGTTTGGCACATTGCATTATTCATGTTGCATCTTTGAGCCAAATTTGTATACATGCATTGCATCGTTTGGTTTGGGGTGTCAAGCCAAACTTGAGGGTTGAGGAGTGTTTGTACTTCAAGTGACAAAACACGTCTCAACCCTCGGTCACCAAGCCCCTTGACCCCAACATGATAGGGTGTTGGTATTCATCTCTTTTTGTTGCATGCATATTTACATTAAGTTGCAAACTTGGCTTATTAGGCCATCATGCATAATTGATGGCCCGAGAGTCGAGGGTCATGCTCTCTTGAGTCTATTGCATGATAGGGAGTGTGACCATGCTTACATTTGCTTGAAATTCCATGCCATACACTACTTGCCCTCTGTTGCTGTCAACTGCAGGTTCTGCAGGAAGTTTTGGCCGGTCGGCTAAATACAGTGCCGACCGGCCAGGAATTTGTGGCCGATAGCTTATTCAGTGGCCGGTGATCATCCCCTTCGGCCGGTGGTGTTTCTACTTGGTCGGTAGTATCCACCAACATCCAAAGAGCATACCCTTGGACTTTGGCAGTCATCGGAGGAGCAAGGCAGTGTTAACAGAGGCAACAGTGCTATGGCAGCGAGTTTCCGAGCGGGGCGAGTCAAGCATGCATCATTCGCGCATTCCGAGGCAGAGCTGTGGCAGTCTCTTTAAGCTTCACATTTAGTTTATTTTGTAATTAATTTGTTAATTAATTAAGGGTCTGTAATAATTAATTAGCTAGGATAGTTGATTTGTTATTCGGACTGTATTATTCTTTCGGTCCCTCCGAGTGAGGGTGTATTTGTAATAAGTATGTGTGAGTGTGTGCATGTCTTCCTATCCCACGTCTTTCTTCCCTTTTATTTACCCGCTTATGATGGTTAGACTAGGGCATATTTGAATTAGCATACCCTATGCTATGCATGCGTGCATCCATACATTTGTCTTACATGCGCCGGGCTCGGCACATCATGCTAACTGCACTTGTATTTCAATTCCAAATTGAGTACTTGTTAGTTGCAGCATTTCACATGCCATCTTTACGGTAGCTGAGCCTATTCTAGCTGCATCCTGCATGTGTTGCATTAGCCATCTTAACATGAACTAGGATCATGCATATGATTACTAACTAGTTTCTGTTTTGGCTTGGAGTACTAGGTAAGTTTTTATGCTTTAGCATACCGCATGCGTGTGAGTGTTGCCATAATAGCATGATTACCGCGAGGCTAGCTGCTTATGTGATATAACTGCTTGAATGCCTGTAGATGGAGGTTGAGTTACTTAAATTGGAACAATGCATTGAATGCGAGTTTTAAGCCCACTTGAGGGTGGCAAAATTCATGTCTTAGCCTGCTTGCGGGTAGCACCATCAAATCATTTTCAAACAAACAAACATGAAATGTTTTGTTCCAATTTAGGTGACTTAGTCTATACTTGTTTGCTGTGCGCATCACGTAGTAAATCTAGACTAATAACCGGAATAAGAACGCATAATGTTTTCAAAACAAGATATCATGGTTAGTAAAGGCCGATCTTTGATCGGGCGAGCAGGGGTGCTCATAGCTGACCTTCCGCAATCGTACCCAGGTTCCCGAGCCGAGGCAACTTTGGTGATGACGGACACGTGGCCTTAGGCAAACGAGTCAGGGTTTCCTAAATTCCCCCAAAATAAATATTTAGGTGGCGACTCTATATCTGGCAAAGCAGTCCATGTTTGGCACTTCTTTCAAAAAAAATCTGTTTTCTCAAAACGATTTGCCAAATTTGGACTCTTTGGTTTAAGATTAAGGACCGTGACAAATTGAGTCTGAACTGTAGCATTGAGGTCCCTCGCGGGCTTGTTACAAATCCAAAATATTAAATGGGTCGAGTCCAAACCAAAAACGCTATATGATGTTGTCTATGACGTTGTAGACAGCATCTTGATCATAGTCCTTGAAACTTATTCTGCTGGAGAAGTAGTTGTGTCGTTCGAGACTTCTAGTCCAGGTGATTTTTCTTATTCTTGAAGGTCCTTCGAGGTAGAGGGATATTGGGCAGATGGGTCACTGTTCAGGATCCTGTTATTAGAGGAGGATGAGAGTTATTCGTTAGTATGTAAATTGTGTATATTATTATTGTGTATCCCTAATCTAATCCAGTCGTTTTCACTATAAACAGAGAGACAACAATTTTGACACAGCTCATAGTTTACAAAATTTTGACTTACAAAATATTATTTTTTGCCCAATTTTTTATTTCTTCATTTAAAGAAAAGAAATGAATTAAAGGGGCTAGTATACGGGGGCCACTCTTGTTTGTAATGATCCCTCAAAAATGTTTTTAATTGGGGGTATGACGTAATCGATGGGACATCTTTCTTTGTAGAGTGGAAAGAATTGTTCCTCCGTTTCTGCTCCTGCAAGTATTGCCCACCAGAGTTCGTCTCTGTTCTTCGAAGGACTTTTCCCCTTAGATGAAAATTCTCTCCATTCTATGAAATCGGCCCATTTCTTTATATAATGCCGACTTGCTATTGGAGAATGGAGTTTTTCTATATTTGGATGATAGATTCTCTTATTGGTTCCACTGAGATCGAAAAATCTCTGGTTGGAGGTTTGGATCTTCTCTATGCATTGAACCATGGCATGAAGGTAAGGGTTTCCATTTTCGTGGACCTCCTTTGTGACAAGTATGTAGTATGGAAGATAGACTAGTTGGAGAAGGGATTGGAGGATCTCTAAGAGTTGTTCTTTTGGGCAAAGGCATTGTGGGTAGGTGAGGAAAACATTCTTGGCATAAAAACGGAAAGAGGCTTGGGGAGGCATTTTATAGTGGTAAACAGTAAACTCACACCAGCCATACAAAGGCTCCCTATTAGTTAAAATTCATATGGATATGGACAAATAACGTTAATAAAATTCATATCATGGTTTAGTAGAGGCTGATCTTTGATCGGGTGAGTGAGGGTGCTCAATAATGACCTTTCCCTCTCATACCTAAGGTTCCGAGCCAAGCATCTTTGGCTACGACGAACAGTGGCATTGACACGAGTCATGAGTTTTCTAATTTTTCCAAAATATTAGGTGACGACTCTAAGATTTGGTGATGCAGTCCATTTTTGGCAAAGATTTTGTATCAACACGGATTTTTCATAAAAGTTGTCAAATCTGGACTCTCATCTATGTTTCACATTGCCCTCGTGAGACTAGATCAAAGAAGTCAAGGGTCCAAACTATTTAATGGGTATGGATACGTCTTGAGCATGTTACAGTAGGATTGTCCAACTTTGACAAATCTTTGCCTGGCTGGTTAGCTCGATAAATAGGTTGGCAGGATTGTCTAATTTTGAAAAATCTTTGCCTGGTTGGTTAGCTTAGCAAAGTAGGTTGACAAGATTGACTAACTTTGAAATTTTTTTGACTGAGCTGGTTAGCTCGGCAAAGTTGGTTGGTAGGATTTTCTAACTTTGGTAAAAAATTTTGCCCAGTTGGTTAGCTCGACAAAGTAAGTTGACCGGATTGACCAACTTTGAAAAACCTTTGACCGAGTTAGTTAGCTCGGCGAAGTAGGTTGGCAGGATTGTTCAACTTTGGAAAAATCTTTGCCTAGCTAGTTGGCTTAGCAAAGTAAGTTGGTAGGATTGTCCAACTTTCGAAAAATATTTTCCCAGCTGGTTAGGTCGGCAAAGTAGGCTTGTCGGATTGTCCAACTTTAAAAAAATCTTTGTTCGATTGGTTGGCTCGGCAAAGTAAATTAGCACTATTGACCAATTTTAGAAAATCTTTGACTAAGCTGGTTAGCTCGGCAAAGTAAGCATTCAGGTCTAAATGGAACTTAAAGACAAAATCGGCATGCAAAAAGTTAAGATTCCATTAAGATCGAAAGTCATTACAAGAGGGCAGTAAGTAGCCCGGCTACGTAATAAAAAATACAAAAACAAATGAAAACTATTGGTGTAGTTAGACATTCACGGTCTTTTGTTCAATAGAAGCATTAGACAACTCCAAGGTTTGCTCGGCGCCAGCATCGCCCCCAATTGTCAGATTGGTGATAGTCTCATCAGTAGTAGGCTGAGTCTGAACAACTTCTAGGAGCCAAGCAGCTTATTGTTATCTTTTCGACTAGGCTCTTTTCTTCTTCTTCCTCAAGCAGTTTTGTTGCACGGTGTTGGCATACGTCGCCATACAGGCTAGAATAAATTAAGGAGGGGGTTCAAGAAGACCTCAGAGTCCGTGGCTTGGCCTAGCTTCTTGGTTGCTTCTTTCCAGCCACACTTGAAGAATATATCTTTGGCGGACTCACATTGGTGAACATAGGCCTTCTCACCCTCCGCGTAGCCTCGGTCCTCAACTCCCTCTACCTGCTTCTCCAGCGCCTTGATTTCGGCATCTTTTGAGTCCTAGAGCTTCTTTAGCTCGTACAAATATCTAATCTTCTTGTTTGCCAGGGGGTTTTGCTTGCTTTCGTCAGTCGTATGAACTTGCTCAGCCAATTGGTCACACTTGGTGCTTAGGTCAGCCAGCTACGTCTTCAAATTTTTTAACTCAGCTTTTTTGGCTTTGTTATCAGCTATGGCGGCCCTCAAGCTCTTCTTTAGGTTGACCATGCGATAATACGCAATCTGACTTTTTTATACGGCCTGCAAAATACGTTAGACGTTAGCAAGCCGAGCAAACAGTTAAACACGACAAGAAAAAGGGACAAAGAACTTACCAAGACCATAGATTTGGTGGCTGAACTAATGGCTTTCAAGTCAGTTAGTTGTTCGTGCATTTCCTTGTCAGCATGCAGGCATAACCCCTTTGCCAAATTGAAGGCTAGTTGGTTATCTTTATTAACCTAGATCAAGTTAGCTGTGGTCACAACTGGACCTTTGTAGGTCAATACCGGTGCCTACGCTGGGGGGACAGGGGGGTTTGCTTGTTTGGTCTTATCTCCCCCAAGCTGCACATCAAGATCAAATTGTTTGGCTTCTTGCAGCTTGGTCTCCTCTACATCCACCAAATGTTGCTTGGTAGACGTGGTTCAAGCCTTTTTGCTGGGCCGAGATGAAGAAGCCCTAGTCGTTAGGAGGACAACGATAGCCGCCCTCCTTTGTTTGGTGGGTTGTTACTCAATTTATGTGTCCACAGGCGCAGAAGAAGTTTGTTTAGTGATGAGGGCCCTAAGTGCTCTTCCCTTGGCCAAATCCTCTTCTTCAGTCAGAAGAATAAGGTTGATTTTAGGCAAAGTAGGATCTGGTTCTAGTGAAGGCTCTAGAAGGAAGTTTGTGACCTTGCTTTTTTGCCTGCTGCTGTATCGGTAGGTCAACTCAAAGTTTAGCAGGTCTGTCCAATCTTTATCTTTGTGTCTTAGCACGGCGTGAAGAGTGTCTTGGATTACATAGGCGTACATATCCTTCAGCGCGTTCAAGTCTGTTAAGAAAGAAGCAAGTGCTAGCTCGGTGCAAAATAAACAAGCGCTTAGTTAAAGGAAAGAAAATCGTGCTATTCATATTAGCAGACCCTTTGTTATGGTTCATATACCGGCCCGATAATGGGGGCTCTATATCTTCATAATTGCCAGAGACTCACAGGAAGTCGTCATCGTGCAAGTCTTTGTCTAGTGTTCTCTTGACGATTTTCTCATGGACTCTTTTTATTTTTAAGTAATAACGCCAGCCATCGTTTGTCTGGCCAAGAGAGTATTGATGGAATAGCTCAGCCAGGCCTAAATTGAGGCCTAGGTAACAGTTTAGCTCAACTATACCATTTATTATTCTATAAGTGTTTGTGGAGAGTTGAGTTGGGCAAAGTCTGGTTCTCCTAAGGAATTCACATATTAGAGGCTAGATTGGGAAACGTAGTCCATCCTCAACTATAGATATTATGGTGAATGGGCAAAACCCTATTCAGTCCCAAGATAGTGTGTCCTTTTTGGCCAGTCCGAAATATACGTCGTCTAGAATATTGTAATCTTTACGAATTCAGCTATGACGCCAGGGAAGCTTACCATAAAGTGGTACTTACCCATGGGATTTGGTTTTAAGTTATTAAATTAGGATTTGTTCTGCTTCTCACCACGGCCTCAGGTTAGCGTGTGTTTGCTCAGCCGAATGGTGTCGCCAAAGGGAAATTTTTAAGGTGTGCCTGACTAATCCTAGTTAAGTCTACATGTTGAAAATGAATTGTGTTATGCTCAAGTGTTGACCGAGCTAAAATGACAATGTAATTTGACTAAGCATAAAGAGTACTGAATCCCTAAGTGGGTTGCTCGGTTGCAATGAGCGTGCATTTGAAATTATTATTTTTAGCTCAGTTGTTGAGCTAGGTTTATTGGGCTGTGACAGCTAGGTCCCATGAATGAGCAAGGTTTTAGCTCGGTTGAAGTTTTGAGCAAGGTTTTAGTTTAGTTTAGATTGTGGGCAAGGTTTTAGTTGAGCCATAATGTAGCTCGGTTGTGGCATAATTTAGCTCGATTTGTTGTCCAACAAACTTGAGACTTGCATGGTCCCAAAGTGATTATGGATCAAAATCATGGTTCTTGATTTGTTTTTCCCAGATTATTGTGTGTTCATCACAAAAAATGAAGGTTTAAGGGTTATCCAAAGGCCTAATCTAGTTTTGGGCTCTATTTTTCCTATATGTCAACTAGTGTGAGTGTTATACCATGGTTTATGGGCGTGATTAACATGACAACAGAGTCAAAACACCAAAAACGAGAAGAGCAATATGAATATTAATTGAACAATAATGAAGGATTCAAAAACTTCTGGATTTGGCTGTGAAATCGGATTCTAATCGGTGGGAATGCTCGAACAGTGATGGAAAATTTGGTGCTGTAGCGAAACACGTCAATTTGGGCTTAAATGCAGGAAAATAAAGGGATAAAGCTCTGGTTTTTAGGGTTCACAATGAGAAAGATGAAAAGTGGAAGAGGTTGAAGTGTGGCATTTCGTATATATAAGGATATACGTAGAGGTACCATGATTTAAAATTTTTGGGAGAGTGTGTGTGATGGCTAGGATAGATGTACATGTTCAATCATCATGAGCCACGTCTCCCAGAGAGGATGGATTGTCAGAGTGGTGGGTGAACGTGTTGTACGAATGAAATGATCGTCTTGAACCAAACCGGAGTCATAACTGAGCAATGTTGGTGAGCCAGTTTGGTGGAGCAAAGTGGCTCAGCTGGGCAGTGTAATTCCAATCATGCATTGCAAATAGAATTAAGGGGCAATTAAGAAAGGAATTTATGTAGTCAAATTGGGCTGAATAGGTAGAAGTGGCTTTAAAGTTTGGGCCGCGTGATAGGTTGAGCTATGCCCTGGAGAAAGTTTGAGTGGGGCCGCACAGAGGGCAAAACCAGTCAAAAAGGTTTAACCAGATTAGCCAATGCCAATATTCTTGGACCAAGCTACTTCCTAGTAGCGGTCAAAGGTTTGATCAAAGCTATGTAGGAAAGTGATCAATGGATTGACCGCGCTACATAGGAAGGTGGTCAAACGGAACTGGGAATGAAACTTTGATCGAGTTAAGAAAAGTGCCGCGCAATGTCAGCCTGGTGGTGCGCCGTACAAGGTTAGCACGGCACTACATGTTGCATAGCTAAGTCAGTGGCAAATATAATAAAGTTAGTTTGGCAGCTCGACCGGAAGCCGTGCAAAGAATTGTGCCATCTCACTTGGCTTGCAGTGAGAAGGGTGTTAAAGGATAAGCATTATCCTTTACGAATATGACTCCTATGAGGATTCTACAAAGGAGAATTAGAGTTCTACTAGGAATGTCCCATACGGAACTTACAAAAACTCAAACCAAACCTTAATCTCAGATATGGCAATTTTTATTCTCGAATTCACAAAGCTTTTGCCTCTAGAGTCTTCTTTTTGACTTAAGCATCAAAGGGGTTTCCGACACACCGCTGCTGGCTAGCTCACATTTGTGATTTTAGGTATTATGATGACATTTGGAGGAGCACAAGCTTGGTCAACAGGATTATACAAGTGACGATTATTTTGTGCTAGTACATTTTTTTAAAGACAAACGCAATAAAATGAAAATATTACGATTATTAGATTGACTTAATTTTTTTCATGAATAATAGAAATAGAGGATTCTACAAAACAAACGGATTAAAATATCGAAGTGGGACTCGTAATTGGCCATACAAGTCTGAACATGACAGTTATATTCATATTTAAACTTGAGAGAAACTCAACCCTTTTTATAAACGGCACTAAAGAACTAGCATGCCAATAAGATGAAGGCAAAATTGGAATTTTATTTATGTAAATAATTTAATCCCCAAATCTTAAACTTATATTCTTTAAAATCCTAGCTTCATTACATTTTTTAAACATAGAAAAAAAAATTAGGAATTTATTTGAAAAGGAATAAACTTATTATCTATTTATGAATTAATAATGAATGTTGCTAATAGCTCCTCAATAATTACTTTTGATCCTTTATTTCTTTCATTTTTTTTATTACAATTTTGTCCTGACATCAAATTATAGATTTATCTCCATTTCTACTCTCGCAAACCTTTAACCCTAACCAATCTCACCCTCACTCCAGTTTGTAACCTTTGCCACTATCCTTATACTCCAGCCACCATTGCCACAACCCATACTTACCACCCACCAGCGGCCCACCACCTAAGCCACTCTTGGATTGTTCTTCGTTACCCTTCAAGCTTGATGACCTTTCTCAATCCATCTCCATCCACCACCGCGATTTCCATCGCGAACTTTCTTTCTCTCAATTGCGCGTGAGATTACAATCGCGACCATAGAAGGGTAGCAGCGATGGTGACCCACCCTCTCTATGCGATCATTATGACTGCAACACTACTTACGATCTCCTCATATTTAGTTCATCAACCCAAGTCCGAACCAACACCATTTATTTGGTAGTCTGCATTCGAACTACCACTATTTGTTCGGTGGTTTCCACCTAAAACTTCACCATTTTTTCAATATTGATTTTCTGAGTCAGCCATGATGATTTCAAATGAGTAGGAATCGAACATGAGCATGGCGGGGAAGGGCTTTAAGGTAGTTGTATAGGTAGCGGTGATGATAAATGGCTGAGACTAGCTGACAGAGAGATTTGGGTGAAAGAAATGAGATGGGAGGATCTCCAATGGGAGAGGAAAAGAAAGAGAGAACTAAGGATGTGGGTCGTTGAAGGAGGGGAGTCATCAATGAGAGGGGAGTCACCGGTAAGGAAAAGTGGCCAATAGATGATGGAGGCTGAGAAAAGGTTACCGGTAAATGAGAGTGTTGCTGGAGGAAAAATGTGGAGATGAGGGTTCAAAGGGTATATTTGGGATTATGGTTAGGGTCTAAAGAAGAATAATGAGGGAAGTAATTTTGGTAGTGCAAGTTCAAAGAAGTGGAGGTCCAAAGTGAGTCTAGATCTTGTAATGTCCCAAAACGACATCGTTTCAGGGCAAAACTTTCACACACACACACACAAAACAAAGGAAAAAAAAATCTAACTGAGACAAGAAGAAGAAAAAGAAGAAGAAGAAACTGTCATCGGTGACCCTCGCTGGCAGCCCCTCTCCAGACCCAAACCTTTTTTTTGCCTTTTCACTCCCTCAACCTACTAGCGTCACCACCTCTCCTCCATCACTGCCACAACCTATGTCTCTCTATCCTACCTCGTTCTTCTTCTTTTTCTTCGTTCTCTCTCTATCTAAAAACTACCAAACCCACTGTCGCGAGCCTCTCTGGCAACCTCACCCCCACATCTCTTCAGAGTCCCTTTTGCCTATCCATCTATCTCCACTCCAATTCCACCAACACCACCCTCATAGCCCCAAACCCTAGGTGTAGGTTTCTTGTGATTTGAAACCCTATATCTAGGGTTTTCGCAAAGACATTTCACATCCTTACGTTATTGGCCAACTCTCACGCCACCTAGCCACCGCCACCGCCACCGCCACCGTCGTTGTGAAATTGATAACTTCAGTGATCGCGTGATAAAAAAAGAGATGAAGTAGAAGAAGAAGATGATGATAATGGAGGAGTAGAAAGGGAAGAGAATGTGAGGCAAGGGTTATAGCGGTAGGGGTTGGGGGTGACTGGGGTGGCCGCTGGAGCAAGAACAGTGGCGATGTGCGCATATTGAGGGAAAATAAAAAGAATAAGATAAAGAGGAAGAAGGTGGGTTTGGGGAACGTGAATTGCGGTATTGATAGCGGGGAGGTGGTGGCGTCGATAAGTAGAGGAAAGGAGGGGGTGAAAAAGGGTTTAGGATGGTAGACGGGCTGGAGAGAGGTTGTCAGCAAGTGTTACCAGCAATGGATTTGTTCTTCTTGTCTCAATTTGATTTTTTATTTTATTTTATTGATTTATTTATTTTTTGTTCTGGATGTTTTGCTCCAAAACAACATCGTTTTGGGGCACTACATGAATGCATTACAGGATAACCCTATAAAGGATCCTGACTCAGTCCAAAGTAATTGTTAGTGTACTATTAGTAGCACCAAAAAATACGTAAGCCATCAATATAAGGTTAAAAATCCATAATTTGATCATGTTTCTTGTTTTAGTGACATTAATATTTATCACTAAGTTAAAAATCCATAATTTGATCATTTTTATTTTTCTTGCTTTAGTGACATATTACTATCATTTCATATTTTATTCATATTAATGTAATTCTTATGCAAATGCCAAAACTACCCCTCTCAAGTGGAGAAAGACAAAAAGTAAAATGCTTTGCTACAACTTTGAATTAAAAAAAAAATTAAAAAAAATTTGAAATATTTTAGATAAAAAAGTAAGTCCGAATAATATCATGCTCAATTATACCTCAACATATTCAGATAAATTTTACAAAAGCTTAACTATAAATTAAGAAAATTAACTCTAATTAGCTTTAGCAAACCTTAAATAATATTATTTAGAGAAAAATATTATGTAAATTAATATATATTTATATATTTTTGATAATTGGTTGTATAAATTAGTTTGCACACATCCTTGACTAATCTTAAGACCCTGAAATTAACTATTAAGAGCAAACCTCCAGTGGCTCCTTGGGGTAATTCAACTAGTAACCTTGGATCTTATCATCAAGTCTTTACTGCTCGACCAACCCTTGAGATTGAAAATTTTCCATTTATTGATGCGGTATGCAATACAAATATTGAGTGGGTATTTATGGTTTTCTTTTTCATGACTTTTTAATTTTTTGACTTTTTTAGGTACCAAAAAAGTTAATATATTTGAAAAGTTATAATAGTTTGGGTTTTTTTTTATTGATAAATCTCATTTAGAAGTGTTCTAACCCAATAAGTCTACCAAGGAAAATTATAATCTAGTTAGTCCCATATATTTATACTTATATTCCATGAGGATTTTTTTCCTGATTTATATTGTTTGTTGGACTATTATACCCTTATGTCTATTGTTGATATGCATTACATAGAAAAAGGATATACACATTTTCTTTTGTTGCTACCTCTATTTTGGTAGTTATTATTATTCACGTTTTTCTTTTTGATCAATTTCATTCACATTTGTGGTATTGTTTCATTGTGCTAGGGTTTCGAAACTTTCTATTTGGTAAGGTTTAAAAACTCTAGCTTACACATAGTGGTGAAATAATATTATGTTCCTCCATTGTTGCTCTGTATTCGAAACTTTATATTTATCCATTATTGTAAGTCAAAGCTTTGTTTATGTCCAGTCAATTTTGTTATAAACATATTCTTCAAAGGTGGGTTTGATTTGATTTGGATTGGTGGAATGATGAAACTGCATAGACTGTTAATGGTAGTGATAATAATAAAGATGATGATGAAGATGAGGATGCAGGTGATATTTTTTTGTTTTTAGAGTGATTGAGTTTTTTTTTTCGGATTTCTAATTTTATTGCAGCCAGTATTTCTATTTTTTTGTCAATCAGTGTGAATATCCACATTTCACATTGTTTGAATGCCTGATAAATAAATGTTGGAATATAAAATATAGACATAATTACATATTTTGCAAGATGTAAATGTTTACACATCATTGGTTATTTGTTACCATACTTGTTACTTGAACAATCATTTTTTGTTCACATTAAACAATTGAAATAGTTATTTTTTTTCTTTAATTTTGTTTCATGTTGCAGTGTGAATGTTCATATTGGTATGAATTTAATTTTTCTAAGGTTAGTTGTATATTAATTATAAATTGTGAACATTCACATTGTATTTTGGTATGAGTTTTTCTTCAAAAATTTTTTCGAAAGTCAATTGTATTTTGTTGTGTTTGTTTACTATGTTTATTGGTTGAACAATCATTTTTGTTACCATTGAACAATCAAAATAGTTGATTTACACTTTTTTCAATTTTATTTTATATTTTTACGTTACAGTGTGAATGTTCACATTGGTATGAGTTTATTTTTTTTTTAAAACTACTTGTATATTAATTGTAAATTGTGAACATTCACATTGTATTTTAGTATAAGTTTTATTTTTTCGAAAGTTAATTGTATGTTTGTTGTTTTTGTTACTATACTTGTTAGTTGAACAATCATTTTTGTTACCATTGACCAATTGAAATAGTCGATTTTCACTTTTTTCAATATTGTTTTATGTTTTCACGCTACAGTGTAAATGTTTACATTCATATGAGTTATTTTTTTAATACTAGTTGTATGTTAATTATAAATTGTGAGCATTCACATTGTATTTTGGTATAAATTTTATTTTTTCGAAGGTTAGTTGTACATTTGGTGTTTGTTGTTTATTGTGAACATTCACATTGTACTTTAATATGTGTTTTGCTTTTTAAAAGTTAGTTGATATTTATTGTTTACTGTGAACATTTACATTGTATTTTGATTTTCATTCAGATTTTTTGTTGCATTATTTTTAAAAAATTTAAATTATAAAAAGGTTCAAAATTCATAATTTGAGATTTTCTCCACGGAATGTGGGAGAGATTTTCTCCATGGAATAAGGGAAAAATTTTCTCTTTAGAATAAGTGAGAGATTTTCTTCATAAAATGAGAGACTATTGTTATGTATTAGTTTCAAAATAGAACCATGTGCAAAAAATTAGAAAGGATGATTTGGTCATTTTACATTAAATAGGACTTAATGGACTACTCAGAAAGAATATGGATTAGATAAAATAAAACATTTAGAAAGAGGATTCATGAAAACATGACCCTAATTATTTTTTGAATGAAAAAATTGATGTGATATTTAGGGAGTGTTTGGATCACAATCATCTTATTTAGGTCACATCACCTCTCTACTACATTACTTCAAACTCAATTCATATTTTAAGTTTTTTTTTTTTGTAAAAAATCAAAAAGTATAATTATTTATTATCAACCTGATCGTTGTTGGGAGATGCAACAACTAACGATGATGATGACCGCCGTTGAAGATGGAGAAGCGATTGTAGAGGCAGAACAGAACGAGAGAGACGCTGATGGGTGACCCATTGACCCGATAGAGAAGATGAAGGAGATGAAGGAGCCGCTAGAGTCTGAGGAGAGAAAATGCTGCCTCATCCAGCTTCCGCATGTTCACTACTGTCGCCAGAGGCTTCTTGTTTGCACTATCATCGAAGCTAATGTCTCTCTCTCTTGATTCTTCCGCTGATCCAGATTTAGATCTAGATCCATATCTAAAATATTTGTATGAAATATGGACGCAATTGGTTGCATATTCAAGGTAATTACTTGTTTGCTTCATCATTTCTAACTCTTTGATGATAATAACAAAAACATATGTATATATTTTAGTGCAATCTGAATAGTTTATTTGATTTGTAGAGTTTGATTCTGTTAGCTGTATATATCTTTATTGTCATATTGTGCTTTACTCTGTTGCCATATTATGCATTACTTACCATATTTTAGCTTCTCCTTCTCCTATATAAAGGAGTCTTGTATTCACTCATTATTCATTCATTGAAATATAAAGAGTTATATTCTCTCTCTCTCTCTCTCTCTCTCTCTCTCTCTCTCTCTCTCTATTCTCATTACATAGTATCAGAGCTATAATTTTTTGTTTTAATTTTTCTTTTTCTCTGCTCATCACCAGAATATCGAATATATTTTCTGGTACCAAGGTCACTATTTTTTCTCACTATTTTTCTCTGAGACTACTATCAACCTACTCAGAATTTCCAGACAATTCCAATGCCACTGAAATCATCTCCAATGGACCAGTGATATGCCCTCACGCGCCATCTACATTACCGCGCGTCACATCTTTCCGTCGTCACTCTCACACATGCCTGCACACGCACCTCCTGTCTCCTACGCACAACATCCATCTGTTGCTAACCTACGCTGTGTCCCTGTGCGCTGCGCCTTGTTGACAATGTCAGCCCCCTGCTGCTGACGTCAACCCTATCCCATGTTTGGCACTGTTTCTTGTTTTGGCTATTTTTCATCTAGTTTCGGCCTATTTTGATTATTTTGGGTTGTTGCCTGACTATTTTCGACCTTTCGGATTCACTGGTGCACTCAATTTTACCTAGTTTTACTTCGACACCACCAGACCCTATTTGTGAGTCATATTTTGCTCACTCCATGGATCATGCAAAAAACTCTTCTTAGCATAGTGGTTCTTCTTCTCAGCACATTGGTTATTCTAAACCACCTATGACTCATAGTCTGTATCACACTTCGGCTTATTTTTCTTCAACTGCTACTCATCGTCAGCCACTTATTCAACATTCTCTAGATTGCTCTTAAACACCTTCACCAACCTACACTCTTCATGATATTGAAGCCATTGTGAAAAAGGTTTTTTCTACTTCTACCTCTACCTCTACCTCTACATCTATCTCCGGTACACCCTCTACTGCTCTCTCAATCACTTTAGGTACCTCTTTTTGGTATTTTGATTCAGCTTGTAGCAATCATATGACCTCTAACCCTACATTTTTTTCTTCCATTACATCTTCGTCTAATTTACCTGTTATTCATACTGCTAATGGCTCTCAAATGCATGTTAGTCATATATGCCATATCTCTACGTCTAATATCTCTCTCCCTCACACCTATCTAATCCCCAACCTTACACTTAATCTTATCTCTATTGGTCAACTATGTGATCTTGGCCTCACTATTTTATTTTCTCCAACTGGTTGTGTTATGCAGGATCTGAAGACGGGATAGACTCTTGGGATAGGTCGTAGACATGGTCGTCTGTACGAGCTTATCCATCTGTGCATTCCATTATCCAATACTTCTCATATCCAGATTGTTGCTCCTGTTACTACTAGTTCCCCTCTTACTTTATGGCATTCTCGGTTAGGTCATGTTTCTTTTGGTCGTTTACGATCTCTAGTTTCAAGTGGTCAATTAGGTCCTATTGCAAATGATACAGTAGACTGTCTATCTTGTTAACTTGTCAAACAACCTGTTTTACCATTTCATACTAGTACCTCTATGTCTCATGCACCTTTTGATCTCATATACTCTGATATTTGGGGGCCTTCACCTAATACCAATGTGGGGGGATTTAAATACTTTGTCATATTTGTTGATGATTTCACTCATTTTACTTGGTTATTTCGTATGAAATCTCGTTCTAAGTTACACCAACTATACTATGATTTTTTACAAATGATCAAAACTCAGTTTTCTTCCACTATTAAAATTTTTCGTGCTAATAATACCCAAGAATATAAAGAAACTCATTTTTTGCGATTCCTTCGTCAAAATGGTATACTTTCTCACTATTTTTGTCCTAGTACCTCCTAACAAAATGGTCACGTTGAGCACAAACATCGCCATATCTTAGACATTGTTCGTGCTCTTTTAATATCTTCTTCTTGTCGTGAACGTTTTTGGGGGGAAGCTACTCTCACAGCCGTCTATACTATCAACCGTGTCCCTTCCCTTACCATAAACAATCAAACCCCATATGAGCGTTTGTATGGCACACCTCCTTCCAATATTGGTTTTCGTGTGTTTGGATGTGCTTGTTTTGTTCTTCTTCATCCCCATGAGCGTACCAAATAAGAACCTCACACCCATTTGTGTTGTTTCTTGGGATATGGGATTGAACATAAACGTTATCGATGTTGGGATCCTCTTTCTTGTCGTCTCTGTGTCTCTCGTCATGTGATATTTTAGGAACACAAGATGTTCTCTTCTTTGTCTAAGTTTCATTTGTCAACTACTCCTACTATACCATTCTTTACAGATCATTCTCTTATGTTTGATGAGCTTGATATAGATCCTACTTCCAACATAATGACTGCAACCCATCTTGAGGATTCTACTCTGCCTCCAAGTCTTGCTGCTCTACTCTTTGATCTTGAGCCTACTCTTGCTCCTGCTCATGCTCCTACTCCAGTTTCTGCTCCTGCTCATGCTTCTGCTCCACCTCCTTGTTATATCTTTATTCCTTCTCACAATGAGCCTCATGCATCCCTTGATTCTACTCCATCATCTTCTCTTCCAGAGGCACCTCTTCGTCATTCTACTTGGATAACACAACCTTCTGTCCTTCTTCGTGATTTCATTGTTGGTTCTACCACTTTTTCTTCTCATGAACCCACTTCCTATCAAGAGGCTTGCTCTAACCCTCTTTGGTAGCAAGCTATGATTGATGAACTACAAGCTTTTGATAAAACTCATACCTGGGATGTAGTTAACCTTCCACCTAGAAAGATTGTTGTTAGTTGCAAATGGGTTTACAAGATCAAAACCCGTTCTGATGGTTCTATTGAACGTTACAAAGTTCGACTTGTTGCCGGGGTTTTACTTAAGAATATGGGATTGATTATGAAGAAACATTTTCCCTTGTTGCTCGTTTTACTTCAGTTCGCAGCGTGTTTGCTATTGCTGCTGCTCGCCATTGGAGTCTTTGTCAGATGGATGTCAAGAACACTTTTCTCAATGGTGATCTCACTGAGGAAGTTTATATGTAACCTCTTCCTGGTTCGTCAATTCCGTCCATCAAAGTTTGCAAAATTCACCGTGCTTTGTATGGTTTGAAACAAGCTCCTCATGCTTGGTTTGGCAAGTTTAGTTCTACCATTCGTGACTTTGGCTTCTCCTCCAGTGCCCATGATTCTGCTCTGTTTATTCACAAGACAGAGCGTGGTATTCTTCTTCTTCTTCTCTATGTGGATGATATGATCATCACTGGGAATGACACAATGGGTATCTCTAGTCTCAAACAGTTCTTCAGTCGCCAGTTTGAGATAAAAGATTTGGGTCTACTTAGCTACTTCCTCGGCTTGGAAATTTCTCAAGATCCTTCTGGTTACTTTCTCGCTTAGGCCAAGTATATATCTAATCTCTTAGCTCGTGCTGGTCTTATTGATTGCAAGACTGTGCCTACCCCAGTTGATTCTCAAACTCGTCTTATACCTCTTGATGGTCACGTGTTATTTGATACTACTTTATATCGTCAGCTAGTTGGCAGTCTTGTCTATCTCACGGTTACTCGTCCAGACATTGCCTATGCTGTTCACATTGTCAGTCAGTTCATGGTTGCTTCTCGCTCTCCATACTATGATGCTCTGGTTCGCATTTTGCGTAATCTCAAAGGCACTATGTCTCATGGTTTTCACTACTCAGCACACTCTTCTCTACAGCTACACACCTTTTCTGATGCAGATTGGGCAGGGGATCCTATTGACTGCTGTTTTACTACAAGGTTCTGCTTCTTCAAACTTTTATTGCTCGTTCTAGTACTGAGGCTGAGTATTATGCTCTTGCTGACACTACTCAAAAGCGTATGTGGCTTCGTTAGCTTCTTTCTGATATGGGCGTTTCTCATCCTATTGCCACTATCCTCTATTGTTACAATCAGAGTGCTATTCAGATTGCACGTAATGATGTCTTCCATGATCGTACCAAGCATATTGAGATTGATTGTCGCTTCATACGGCAACATGTTACTAGTGGCACTATTCGCCTTATCTTTGTTACCTCTGCCGATCAAACAACTGACATCTTCACCAAGGCTCATCCTCTATGACGCTTTTCTGATTTACATTCCAAGCTCAAGTTGATATCTGCATTGTCACCTTGAGCTTGAGGGAGGGTGTTAGCTGTATATATCTATATTGCCATATTGTGCACCATACCATATTGTGCTTTACCATGTTACCATATTATGCATTACTTACCATATGGTATATTACCATATTAGCTTCTCCTTCTTCTATATAAAGGAGTCTTGTATTCACTCATTAAAATATACAGAGTTATATTCTCTCTTTCTCTCTCTCTCTATTCTCATTATAGATTCAATGGCTTGCAAAGGGAAATGATCTGAGAAAAATCGTCATCGACGACCTATTGATTCTTAGCTACATATATTTCATCACCCAGATGATGATGATGATGATGATGATAAGTATATAGGATTTTTTTTTTTTTTTGCCTAGATCTGTTCTTTTTTTTTTCGCTCAGATTTGTTGTTGTTTATTTATTTATTTTCCAAATTTGATGGTTGTGGTTGATGATGATGATGAAGAAATAGATTACAACAAATTTTTTTTTTATTTTTAAAAATGACAAATATGACAGATTTGTTTTGAATAGTTGTTTTCAAATTTTGACCAGATAAAATCTATTTCAAGAAAGAAAAAAAAAAAAAGATAATAACTAAGCCAAGAAAAAAAATCCTCTTAAAGAATTTGAACAGATTCATTTTTTTTTTACAAACAATTTCAATAGATAGATTTTTTGAAAAGGTTATTTGAACAAATCATTCTCTTTTGACAGATAAAATTAACAAATAATCAATTTGAATAGATAAGGGAACAAAATTAAATAGATAGTTAAAAAATTTGAACAGATAATAAATTTCGAAGATAGAATTTTTTTGGACAAATATTTAAACAGATAAGGGAAATTTGAATTGAAAAGATTAAAAAATTAAATAGCTATGGTAAAAAACTGAACAGATAGAAAGAAAGAAAGAAAAAAAAAAAAAAAAGAATAGATAGGGAAAATTTTTGAACAGACGAGGAAATTTTTTGAGCAGATAGTCAATGAAAGTCAACAAAAAAAAGTCAACAAATAAATTAAGAAGTAAAATGTCCTTGAAAACAAATAAAAAGATTTATCACTAAATTATTTCATAAAAGTGGACCTCTCACTAATAAAAAAAATCCACTAAAACTAATACCTTACACTTTTTTTTAACTTGGATTTTTACAATAATTTACTCTTTTCTTTTTTTTTTGAACCAAAAATTACTTTTTAGGTGATTGTGAAACCGAGAAAATGTGATTCACTATCTATCTACTATTTCTTAAAATTGTAAAGAGCTTGTCATATTTTCTAAATTTTTTAAATCTTAATTTTATCCTCTCAAATTTATTATATTTTTTTTAAACTCATGAAGAGTCTTATATAAATCAATTATCTTTTTATTTGTAGAATTGAATATAAAAAACCATATATCTACTTCCAAGAGTCTTATATAAATATAAACACCCTTCTTATCTCCCCCCCCCCCCTAAAAAAAAAAAACTTATTTTTTACATTGATGATAATTGAAAAATAAAAAAATAATTTCTCTTTCTTATTTTTTATGTTTGCTTCTATACTAATAAACATAATATTCACAATTGTCCATCATGGATCAAATTGCTATGAATAATTTTGATTAAATCTTAAAGTTCACACGTCATTTTCATATACTTTCTTTTTGTTTATATTAAATTTTTTGAATTCTAATATTTTATATGGTACTTTAATAACTAATATATAATGTCAAAATTTTAAATAAGAAACATTTTCATTGATTTCATTTTTTAAAAATCTATTTCCTAGTTTTTGGTTTTTCATATTTTCTTAATTTTGGTGATTAAAGATACTGAAATTTCTTCATATTTTATATTTAAATTATACTTTTACATGAATATTTAATATCAAATAATCTAAATAGAATTAAAAAATAAAATATTGGTAGAAAAATTTATAAATTTGAAGATTTATTATTATTATTATTTTTTTCCAAAAAGAATATACAATAAATTATTTTTTAAGTATATTTAGATTAAGTGAATCTAAATCTAAAATTAAAATAAAAAATTATTATTAAATTAAATAAATCTAAAAATAAAATAAAAGAGTTACTTAAAAAAAAAAAAAAAGCAATGTCAAAAGCCAAAACATGAAAACCAAAAAATTCAAAGCAAAGTTTGGAAAAAAAAAATAAACGCCAAATTAAACATTGTAAATTTCTCTTTTTTGAAATCTTTCTTTACTAATCTCTAATTTTACACAAATTATTTACAAATTTCTTTCAATTTTATGTGAATTTAATAATCTAATTAAAAAATAATGCATACACAAAAAAAAAAAAAAATACTAAAATGTAACACTAAACATCTACATTATGACCAACTATTTGATTATGAGTAATTAACTTCTCATTATTACCTATATTATATTGTTGTAAAAGATTTCACATATTATTTTTGTGATATCTTATATATGTCAAAAAAATATATAAATGTAAATTTATATATGTTACTATATTCATACTTTGCCAATTTGTAATGCTATATTAACATTTACAGCTTTAGTAATATAGTTATATTTGTTAAGAAAAAAATAATAAAATTGTGTATTATCAATTTATGTTCAATGCATATATACATACATGTCATACAAATAAGTGTTCACAATGAACACTTTCAATAACAAATCAAAACTTTGCAAAACACCTCCATCACGATAATAATTATATTTTTTTTCCCCTTCACAGAAAAAATAACATTATTGAGGGAAAATGAATTTCAAATTCATAACAATATGATATCGTCTCAAATTCTTACACATCAAAACATTTTTATTACAATAAGTTATAATAGTGAGTAAAGAGAAAAACAAGAAGATTGTGAAACAAAAATTAGTGAAGATCTATTGCAACATGCTCTTCAATCCAACTTAGACAAGCTAAAGTATGAATAGTCCTATATGTTGTGAAGTTCAAGAAAAATAATATATCTTAGTCAAGTTACAAGGAAAAAAAATCAAATGATGCCCAATCATTATCGCAACAACTCAATGATGCAGAAAGTAAGTATATCAAATAAAAAGTTTCAATCAATTTTTGTCATATGTTGATTATAAACAGATGATATAATAAATTATGCAATTTGACAGTTTCATAAAAATAACTTTGCAAACGCTTATAAGCATGAATCTATAAATATCGTGAAAATAATTATGAAATTCCTATATCGATCAAAATATTAAGGTACAATATCATTTTATTTTCTTAAAAAAACTATTCCACATTTTCTACATAAAATAAAAATATACTAATGACAAATGTTATATTTTTCATCATGCAAGATATTCGTGGCATATAAAATGAGATTCAACAACTCTTGACGTATACAAATATATTACATATTGATATTAATACATTTTTATACCAATAATATGCAAATAATGCAATAGTGACTTCAATGAATTTGTATTATAAGATGAAGTATTAAATTGTGTAATTATGTAATTAATTTCATACATTCAATTGTATTATAGGTATGGATTATGAAAAATTGAAATGGGAAGTTGATAGAAAAATATTTGTGTAATATTACAAATTTAAATGACTTCTTTATTGTTTATTGTTTAAGATAGATTGTGATATCAACAATCTAATTATAAATTAATATTTATATTTATAGAAATTTTCATTTATTATTTAAATTTTTCAGCCAAATATGCATTCATGTCTTGCTTAGTTGTATTTTGGATACAGATCAATTTATCTATACAAATCTTCATACTTTGTATAACACCTCGAAATAATAGGCTATAGACCATCCAATATACATACTAAATAATTACGCCAATATAAGTAATTATCTTTTATTGATCCCAATTGAGTTTACAAAAGAGTGGCATATCTATATATTCATAAGTCTATCCCTGAATCTATAACATATGTCATAACAAGAAATAAGATATGAAAATGAAATAGATAATAAATTCCCTAAAGGCTTACAACTTTCCATGACAATGCTTGTTTACAACAAAAGTGGAACTTAAGTTCAATACAGTTAAAACCCTTGGCTTATACAAAAATTAATATAACAAAATAAAGTTTTTGCTTCAAGTCCTTCCAAACTATTATCTTGGCGGAGACATATCATCAACACCTAAAATGTTTTTCCCACATAGGGTGAGCCAACGCCCAGTAGAAATAATCCAACACTATATGAATCTTAACAAAACTATAAGGTGAATGCATATGCAATACTTGTGCCAAAACATTTTATTTCTTTCCAAAAACCATGCAATGCCAAATGAATATCATGGTTCATAAAATATTCTCCTTTTAAGGGAAAATAGGGCAGTGAATCATATTTCTGGAAATCTCTAAATAGTATCATATTTCACAAAAATTTCGTTCGCGGGAAACCATAAACTGGCACCCATGTAAACATAGGCTATATCAGCACTACTATTACCATTTTACAGATATTTCGTTCGCAGGATCGACACTCATGTATACGCTCGGTTTTCGGGACTTTCACCCTAGACACACAGGCCAACTTATTTGATGTAACAACAACTTCTTTCCAGATTCACTCCTTTCTTCAAAACAATATACATTTACAATATATAATTATAAATTAATGACCGATGCAAATGAATGAGAGAAACAATTTCAATTCCCCTAATTCTCATACAATTTTTACAATAATTATAGTTATCCTCCACCGATAGGCCAAAACAAATATTTTTAAATAGATAATTAATATACCATAAAGATAAACTTTTCAAATTTCAAAAGGTGAGTGATAATACATATCCAACTCTACCATCCTCATCAATACCAATCCATTTCACAATTTTAACATCAATTTCATTATTTATACAAAATCGATATTTGAGGCATTTAGGGCAAAATTCATTTTCTTTCCAAAATTAACCCCAAGTATCAAAATCAACCATTTCTTCCCAGCTCAACAATTTTTTTTTTCACCATCAAAATCATGTCCAAGAATCCATGTGAAAAACTCCTCTTTTGATTTTTACCCAAAACCCTATATTTGTTTCAAATCTTTCAAAATCTCAATATTGATTAGAAATAACAAATAGCTAAGTTAAAGCTCATAAAAAGAGTAGAGATATCCCTACCTCAAGCTAAAATGCGAGAGAGAGAGAGAGCAGGAAACTTAAAGACGCCAAAAACTAACTTTGCCCCGATTAAAATGAAGCCATCGCCGAACTCTATCTTTTTAACAAAGGCACAAGGGACAAAGATCGACGAATCTAGGTGGATTCAAGTGAAATAAATGAGTTTTAGAGAGAGTGTGTGAGATATTAGAGTTTTGAAATATTTAGAGAGAGAGAGAGAGAGAGAGAGAGAGAGAGAGAGAGAGAGAGAGATGAAAAAATGACTCAAAAAGGGTTGTTTATGAACTGATATACGTACAGTTCGCTTGAGCGCAAGATGTGTCGCTCAAGCGAGTGTGGAATATAAACTTCCAGTAATTTTATAGACAGAGGCTGTCGCTCGAGCACAAGAAACTTTGCTCGAGCGAAGAATACAAATTCCCAGTATTTTGCAGACCTGTAAAAGTACTAGAGGTTCACAAAGACCGCTTGAGCGCAAGAAGTGGCGCTTGAGCAAATGAACAAAATTTTGGGCAATAAAAGTTTATAAAAACAAGCTATCAACCTGCTCCAAATGCAATCAACACATCCCGAAAGCCAAACTCAAAGAGAGATAAAGGGAAACAAAACATGAACAACTGTGTATGACAATGAAACTCGGATCCAAAACATTAAATGGGTTGGATTCAAACTAGAATCGCTATATTTTGTATACATATCACATACCAATATGTGTCACATGCAACGCATTTGCCTAATCACTAGTAATAATAAAAAGGGAGAGGCTTTACTTTAGTTGGGTTTCACATTTGGGGGTGTTGTTTGGCTTCTGTAGGCTCACCATAGAGCTTGCATCAATGATCCAAACCATTTAATATGTAAGGCTCGTCAAATATTTTATTCCTGTAAAAAGTCATATTGATCGGATATCAATAGTTATTTGATCAAATCATATTTATATCAATAATTTATTTAAAAACCATACTTACTATTGACACAAATGAGATTTGATTAAGCGATTATTGATACAAATGAGATCTGATCAAGTAGTTATCGATATTCGATCAACGTAATTTTTCATAAAAATAAAATAATTGACGAATTTTATAAATTGAACGTCTTAAATTATCAATAGAAGTTTTGTAATATACCCACAAAGATTCAATAATACTGTCTAATCCAATTTAAACTAGAGGCACCTTAATAAAATAAAAAAATGACATATATATGGATTGTGTGAAGAGTAATGCTAGAGACTCCAAATATTCTACCAAAAGTTTTATCAAATGTCTCACATGAGTGTGAGACCCACACAATGTAGGTCTCATGTGGGTCCCACACTCATGTGACATTTGGTAAAATTTTTGAGACTTCTAACATTTTTGTTGTGTGAAATTATTTTAAGAAAAAAAACCTTTTTGGTAGCACGGACCAACTATGTGATTGGGCAGTCAGTCACCTAGCTGCTCTCATAAAACAAAACACGTGCCCTTGTTTTCAGGGTAGGACGCCATAATGTTGCCATGCGGGGAAATTACATGTGAGTGGACTTTTTAGATAATAATTATAGATAAATTAAAAAAATTAAAATTATAATGATTAATATTTATAAAATTTAACATTAATGTCTAATTTTTTTTAAAACCTCTGATTTAATATTTCCTTTTGCCATGCCTACATAGAGAAAAAATCTACTGTTATTAGTACCGACACTGGTCTGATTAAATAGTGACATAAAAATACAAAATTTACGGAATGATAATGGCTTTATTTAAGAAGTTGACTATTTTAGTAGGAGATTTTAATTTTTAATTATTTTAATGACATACAAATAAGGAGATTGAGGATATATTACAATGCCACTTTCAAACAATTTTGATGACAAGTATGCAAAAAGTAGATGTAGAAAATATATATATATATATATAAATAAAAAAAAAAAAAACACTAAATGGCTGCAATATTTAACAAAGAGGCAAATTTTATAGATCAAATATTATTTGGTTGGTTACACAGCGTGGGGTAGTCATTCCTCTGTAGTCATTAGATACAAAATATTTAACAAAACAAGGAGGTTGAGGATATATTACAAAGGATCATTTTTGTGCAAAAATAATGACTTTTAGCTAATTTGTTCGCAATAGTGTTTGCCTCTTGCTAGGTATGCGTGAGAGATATAGTCCAATCACGCTTAAGAAGAGACCAAGAATCAAAGACAGGAAGTTGTATACATGGTGAAATGCTTTCATTTGTGGATAATAATAAAAAAACAGCTTGAGAGTCGATCTGTAGTTCAATGAATCGATATCCATTTGTCCAGGTGAGAAGAAGAGCCGGTCGGATAGCCCAAAATTTGGTGGATTTGGCTTTTTTCATGTTGGGAATCATTGAGAGAATATTTGGACTTAGTAGGTCCATTGTAAGTCCGATCTCGATGATCTAAACTGTTCAATTTTTTAAAATTTATTGAGAAAAATATTCATGTAAAAAAATCAAGATGATTAAACTTCAGTAGTTATATGTTTGAATCACATTTGTTTTTAAAAAATAGATGGTTATTTTTAAAATTATATTTATTGTCTATTTTTTAAGATAAATGTAATTAAAACATATAGCTATCGAAATCCAATCATTTTAATTTTTTACATGAATATTTTTCTCAACAAATATTAAAAAGTAAATAATTTGTATCACTAAAATTGGACTCACTAATGAGCCCACTAAATTTAAATGTTCTCTCAAATTATATTGGCCCCGATTGGTAGAGCTGTAGGAAAGTGATTATAACTTATAACCTAACAGCTAATAGCTATAAATATAAGTTGATTTTTGATTTATAAATTAAGCTTCTCATCCCCCACTCAAAGAATAAGTTGATTTTTGATTTATAAAAAGTTATAAGCTATATTGTTAAGCTGAACCAAACACATCAAAATAGTTTAAATTAAGCTAAAAGCTAAAATAAGGTGGAAATAAATCCTACCAAACAGGTCATTGTCAACATGAGAAAAGCTAATTGAGGAAAACCCAAAAGCCAATTTCCCTCATGGTTTTGGAAGACACGGGCAATACTAGCTCTCCCAGGTTGGCCAAGAGCACATCCGTCCGTCAGTGTTGCTTTTGATGAAAGGATGACAAGGAGGTTTCCTTTAGGTTTATGCAGGATCCCACTATATAACATTTAGATTTAAGCTACACATTAATTTTTTTTATTCAAATTTAGTATGAATTTTAAGTTTTTAACCTTTTTCTGTTATCCCTATATGAGTAGTCTTCTTCCATAAACCAAAATAATTCATGACTAGTCTTTTTCCACTCATTTGTATATGATGATTATAGGTAAGATTTTTTTTTTTTAATAAATCTATACGCCTGGAAAGATTGTCTAAAATTGTAAGAAGAAAGTGAATTGCGATGGAGATTTGCCTAGTCATTGTAAGGTTCCTACATAAAGAAGTATATATTGATATTTTTAAATAAATATTTTAATATAGGGTAGTATCGTATTGCTCATATTTTTTATTATAATTTTATCAAGCACGCTTGCCATAGCCCCATGCGTCGCGATTCCATGATCCATCTATATATATACTCTTTCTCCACTCTCTTCTTTCACTCCCACAAGATTCCTGGAGGGGCCTTCTCTCTCTCTTCAAATTTCACATCTGTCTTGTTTCTCTCTCTTCTTGCTTTTCTTGCAATTTCTTGTTCTAAGAAGAGCTTCTAGGCCTCTCTCTCTCTTGTAATATTAAACGTAAGTTTTGGGTTTTTCCTCCAACATACATATGCACACACATCAAACAGAACTTTCTTCTAGGATTATTGGGTTGTAGACATAAATATATATTTAAATTTTGATTACAGTGTTGATGTTTCTTGGGTCTTATCATAATTTATTGAATTGAACTTCAATATTTGTGTCATGTTGCAGAGTGGGTTGATGTTGTGATGGAGATCAAAGGTGGTCAAAACAAATATAGTAGTATTAGTTTTCGTGGAAGCCCTCTTCAATACGAAGAAGCTCCACTCAGATACGGAATTGAAGATTTTCACACCATACTCCAATGTAAGAATCATCTAATCAATTGCATACATTTATATGTATACATGTCTGTGTATTTTATATTCTGATATTTGTGTTTGGGTTTCAATTTTTGCAGTGTGTGAGGAAACCATCCTGATACTTTCTCAGAATACAAATGGCATTTTCTGTAGACTAGGATTTTCCCAATTTTTCCCTTTAGCTGTTCTTGAAAAATTGTGATAGAGACAGAGTGCCTTTAGTGTCTCATTTCTCTTTTGGACTCTGTTTTTGGTTTTCTTTGTGTCTTCTTTGATCCATTTCAGTGACTCAGCAATGGCTGTTTCATCAATTGTGTTCGAGGGCTTCGAAAAACGCCTTGAAATAACCTTTTCTAAGCAACCCATGTTCGCGGACCAACAGGGTTTGGGCCTCCGAGCCTTGACTCGGTCCCAACTCGACTCGATCCTTGAACCCGCTTGTTGTACTATTGTGGCTCAGCTCTCTAACACTGAGTTTGACTCGTATGTTCTCTCTGAGTCGAGCCTTTTCGTTTACCCTATGAAGATTATTCTCAAGACCTGTGGGACCACCAAGCTCCTCCTATCGATCCCACAAATCCTCAAACTCACTGAGTCACTCTCACTCGGTGTCGACTCAGTCAAGTACTCTCGTGGGACATTTATTTTTCAAAATTCCCAACCTGCCCCTCACCGCAGCTTCTCAGAAGAAGTTGCTTTCTTGAACCGATTCTTCGAAAATGGAAATGCATTTGTACTTGGTGATCCGACGGTCCAAGATCGTCAATGGCACATTTATGTGGCGTCTGTGGGCCTACAAAAATCACCTTTGGTTAAAGATCAAACGACTTTAATTAATCTGGAGATATGCATGACAGGATTGGATAGAAACAAAGCTGTTATATTTTACAAAAACTCGCAGTGTGAAATGACCAAAGAGTCCGGAATATCAAACATAATCCCCAGTCATGTGATTTGTGACTTCGAGTTTGAACCTTGTGGGTATTCGATGAATGGGATTGAGGGTTCAGCTTATTCTACGGTGCACGTGACTCCAGAGGATGGATTCAGTTATGCTAGCTATGAGGCTATGGGGTTCGACTTTGGGTCAATTAGGTTTGGGCCCTTGGTCAAGAGGGTCCTAAAATGCTTCAACCCAGCTCAGTTCACTGTGGCTGTCACGTGCCATGGTGATTTGGCAAGTTGGGAGTGGGCTGTTGGTGATGTGAAGGGGTACACGTGTGAAATTGGCATGAAGCAAGACTTGCCACGTGGAGGGTGCGTAGTGTATCGAAGCTTTGTTGCCAAGGAGAAGGGGTGCACAGTGAATACTTCTACTCCTAAATCCGTGATGCATTGTTGGAAGCAGGTGGCAGAGGAGGGCAGTGGAGAAATGGGTGGTACAGTGGTGGCGATTTCTTGTGTGTCGTCAGCTTAAAGGTCAAGCCAATCCAAGTGTTAACTCTCCAGTTTTGAACATTTTTTGGTTCGGACCTGATTGAGACCCTCACTTCCCATCACTCCCATCACCCCACACACACATAGTGGTTAGTGATCGGAGAAGTAGGGGTAGAGTCCGGATCATTATTTTGTAAAAAGTGATTGGCGAGCCTTAGTTCTACTTTATTTTCAAGCTGATGTGACTACTCCAAGTCATATTTAATCAAATCAGCTTATTGCTGGGTATTTTTTTTGAAACATCGGTTGATTTTGGTTGTGGTGTTCTATCCTATCTATGAGTATATCATTTTCTTTCTATGAGATTATAACAATAATACTATAGATCCTTAAAAAATACAATTTTATAATCTCTATTTATCTGTGATTGGTTCAGGAAGGAAAGAAAAAAAAATACATGATTGATCCACATCATTTTAAAGGTCAAAGAGGTCCCCAATTTTAGAGGTCCCAAGCATTTTTGATATTATAATTGGAATGAGCATTAATAAAGCTGATATAAATGGCCAATTTTATGATTAAAAAGAGAAAAAAAAAAAGAAAAGAAAAAGAAGAAGCTATGGTGAAAAAGCTTGGTAACTTATGTATGGAATTCATGCCAAGGTGGAATTTGTTTAGATAGTTAAAATTTCAAATGTGTTTGGTTGGAATTCCAACTGGTTGCTTCGTGTTCTAATGATATTTTGGTGAGGCTTTTGGAGAATTATGCAATTTTATTCATGTTGATGTAATTTGGTGTTTTACATTCATTGTATTTGGTTATTTTACCTATTATTGTTATGTTAGAGCATCTCCAGCGGTACATTTTTTTTTTCATCAAATCTGAGTAAAAAAATGACTCATTTCACCAAATCTGATATCACTAGCTCCAACGGTGCATCAAATCCCGTATCAAATCTCGGGGGTCAACCTGTTGGTCGACCGATGGGTTGACCGGTGGGTCGACCGGTTCAAAAAACAAAAAGAAAAACATAAAGCTTTATTCCATTCTGATAGATGTACCACCCACGGAAAATTTGTCAAGTGCACAAATTAGTGACTTCTTCTGAAAACGAAGATCAAGAAGGATGATTCCACTACTTTCATGGCTAATCTCAAGCTTACTGATATTTTCGAATTGATATTTTCTCAAGCTTACCTCATCTCATTGCTCTGGCTAATCTCAAAGAGCTCGTGGAACACCATACATGGGAAGAACAAGCTGTGAGATTGCAGACAGAAGCTGTTCAAATGGCTAGTCTTCAATACCTTCAATATCTCCATTCTGAAAACGAAGATCAAGAAGGATGATTCCATTACTTTCATAGCTAATCTCAAGCTTACTGATATTTTCGAATTGATATTTTCTCAAGCTTACCTCATCTCATTGCTCTGGCTAATCTCAAAGAGCTCGTGGAACACCATACATGGGAAGAACAAGCTGTGAGATTGCAGACAGAAGTTGTTCAAATGGCTAGTCTTCAATACCTTCAATATCTCCTTCAACCTCAACCTTCCATGTCAACTTTCTCAAACAACTCAAACTCTACTGTCACAGATATGGAGACTTATAATCTTCTGAACTCACTCTCTTTAATGAAAGATAGCTCAAGCCAATTTAGAACTCCAACCCCATCTTCTCTTGAAACTACTACCACTCTTCAATCAATCCAGGACTCATTCCCTTTCAGATGTTTGGTGGTGGGTTGACCGGTTGGTTGACCGGCCGGTCGACCGGTAAGGCGAAAATAATTTTTTTTTTTTTTTTTTTTTTTTACCTGTTTGAACCTTTTTGACCGGTTTGAACCTAAGGAAATTGGTCGACCGGTTGGTCAACCGGCCGGACAACCGGCTGGTTGACCGATTCCTCCCTCCAACGGTCACAAATAGTGTTTTGATGAAATCTGCTTTCTGTCCTCAGTTTGATGAATTGTTTAGTGAAATCTCATTTTGATATCGATTTGGTGCAACCGTTGGAGCACCAAACAGTAACTTTTTCACCAAATTTTAAATTTGATGCTGGGTTTGATGAACCGTTGGAGATGGTTTTAGTAAAAAGTATTTCTAAAGAAGTTTGAGTCAGTTAAAAATATACGAGGTCCAAGTGTTCACCCAAAAACTTAAATAAGAGTGGTTTTTGTAATATGAGAGTGAGTGTATACGTGATTTGGGCATCGTTTGGAAATATGTTATTTTAATAATTTTTTAATTTTCTTTAACTAAAATATAAGACAAAAAAACTAGGCTCCTTTTGGTAAGCCTTTCAAATTATAGTTCAACTCATTGATTTGAGTGTGGTGTTTGTTTTGAGTTTTCAAATCATAATTCTACATCCATTTCTCAAAACTCAATTCAAAACATAATCATTACTTTTCAAAAGTCATAACCAAACACATAATTCAAAATTCTTTTCAAAACTCATTCAAATCAATATTTTAATTTTTTAAATATTTTAATTTTGTTAAGATTTTAAATATTTTAATATTTAAATATGTTACGTTTTTTTTTATTTTTTTAATTTTTGAATATTTTTAAATATTATGATTTTAATTTTTTAAATTTTAAAATATTTTATAAAAATAAATTCAAACTCTATTTTATAAAAATATTTTAAAATATTTTAATTTTTTTGTTATGTATTTGGTTACGATTTGAATGTAGAGTTGTAAAATTAGTATGGATTTTCGAGTTATGTTTTTGGTTATGAGTTTTAAAAATAATTTCTTAATTGAGTTTTGTTTTATGTGTTTAGTTACGATTTGAGTGTAGAGTTGTTTTCAAATTTAAAATATTAAAATTTTTTGAATATTTATTTTAATTTTTTACTTATTAAATTTTTTAGATTATTTAAATATTTATGATTTAAATTTTTTGAATATTTATTTTGAAAAAAAATTTATTTCCTTTGTAGTATTTTCAATTAAAAAATTGATTAGTGTTATTTTCTGTTAATAATAAAAATGTTTAATTGAATTTTAAAAAAAGTTTGGTCATGAGTGTTGATCAGAATTTTTAATAGTGTGAAAGTAGTGTGTTTTATTATAAGTTATAACAATTTGAATTAAGTTTTAAAAATTCTTTCCAAAACTCATAACCAAACAAATTTTCTTACTTCACATGTCAAATCAAACTTTCAAAACTCAATTTCACACTCTATTCAAAAATCATAACCAAACAAATTTTCTACACTTAAATCATAATTTCAAAACACACAAACTCAAAATGCAACTCATATTCTCAAATTATAGTTATAAAGTCTTACCAAATGGAGCTTTTAATATGTTTGGAATGACTTTTTAATTTTTTACGAAAAGATGTATAAAAAGTAAAGAGAAAAGAAATTCTTTGACTTTTTTTGTATAGGTTATAGGCTTTTTAATTTTTTTTAGTAATTTTTTAACTTTTAGATTAAAACAAGTGCATGCCAAACGAGACCTTAGATTTAAGTGTTCTAAAATCTAATTGAGCTGTTTATTTTTCATAATGAGGCAATTCATCTGGTAGACGTAAATATAATTTTGTTGAATCAAGTAAATCACGTGTTGAATCATTTTGATTTTATTTTTGTTTATTTCAATTGTTATAAATTGTGTGATGCCTTATTTTTTAACTATTGTGTCCAAATAAAAATAAAGTTGTACCTATGTATACAAATAAATCTGTTTTAATAGATTTAGGTCTCATTCAAGGATTAAATATTTTAGTTAAAAAAATTAAAAAATATTATAAATTATTATATTATTTTTTCTATTTTTTACATATATTTTTATAAAAAATTAAAAACTTACTAAAATAATTTATTCTGAAAGAGGCGTTATTGGTCAAAATTCATATATGTTGATTTTTCTAGTAATAGACACAACCTATGAGGTAGGTAGGTAGAGTCAATGACACTAAACCATGGAGCCAAAACTTTCCTCCATGATTAAATAAAAAAGAAAAAGGTCCACTTTTGTTAAAAATTAAAAAGTTATTAATTATTTGTAATAGGTTGAACCGTCAAATGTCAAATGTCAAATTCATTTTTTTTATTCATATTTGTTTAGTTTGAAATTTTTAAAAATAATTTCAACCGTTTCCATTCCTATTTTTTTTTACTTTTAGTAAAATTTTTAAAATATTTTAATCACTTTTTTTTAATTTATTTTTTTTTAGATTTACATAATTTAGATACACTTAAAAAGTATAAATTTGTACAAAAATCTTTCAAAAATTCATTGAATACAAAAAAAATAATGAATTTTCACATTTTGTGAATTCAACGAATTTTTAAAGATTTTTGTACGAATTCTCTATTTTTTAAGTGTATCTAGATTAAGTAGATTGAAAAAGTGAAAAAAAAATGATTAAAATGTTAAAAAGATCACAGAAAAAAGAAAAAAAAAATGGATTAAAAACTTTAAAAACTATTTTTAAAAACTCAAAATGAAATATATTTATTTTTAGCTATTTCTAAAATACATTTCTTGATTTTTGAAAACATCAAAAAAAAAAAAAAAATTTATTAAAAAAATCAACCCCAAACTTACTTCCGTCTAGTTATCCTTTGGCATGTTTGTTTGCCTCTATGAATAGGAGGATTGGACTATGAGTGAGGTGGCCCCACTCATATTATGTTTGGTTAAAAAAGTTGTAAGAGAATTATCACTCTAATGGGAGTAGTAGCCCACCACTATGGGTGGATTAGCAAAGATGGGTGAGAGGGGATTGAGAATCAATTCCATGGCATTAATGGTAAAAAGATCATGTTGTCCCTTAATTTTACTGTTTTTACAATGAAAGAAGGATAATTATGTAATTTCACATGTTTAATCCAAATCAATTAATAGGGAGCTTCTATTTGTACATCCCTATTCCCCTCTTTACACACACTTAATAAAAATTATTTTTATTATAATTTTATTTTCAGGTGAAATTACTATTATGGACATTAAATAAACACATTCGGAAGTTGAATGTCGAAAAAATAAAAAAAATTCTAAACTCTACTTCCGAACAAGTTATTTATTTTCGGAATTCTACTTCCGAACCTATTGTTTATTTTTAGAAATCTACTTCCAAACCAATTATTTATTGAAAAAGATGTGTAAAGAGGAGAATGAGTGTGTGCAAATAGAAGCTCCCCAATTAATACCACCACACTACTACACAAATATACACACTTTATCTTATATTTCCAACTTAATACCACTACATTATTAATCTCTTCCCTCAATCCTATCATACACATAATCCCATCTAACATCATCTGCTAAACAAACGTGACCTAAAAGATTATAGGTGTTGAGGCCAATTTTTTTTGTTCTCTAATGAAGTATCTTGTGAAGTTGGCATATACACACGTACATTAATTGCTATACATATTTTTGAATAGCAAAGGGAAAAAAAGAAAAAAACAAATGTAATTGCTTAATGATCTACTTAGTAGGTATGCACATGGGATGTGTATGTAATGGAAATCTAATGAAATCCTACAGACAATATGACAATAATTCATTTGAAAAGAAAAAAAAAAAAAAAAATGTCACTCTCACCCATTGACACTTCTAATTCTTTTAATGAGCTCTTGGATTATATATGTTGAGGGAGGAACATAAAAGTACACTGATAGAGAACCCTCATCTCATAAAATCAATCTATATAAAAAAAAACTTGAGGAATTGGGAGATGATTGATAATCTCATCTCATCAAATACAAGTATATCTATAAACTCAAAATCGTAACCGTTGAGAGAGGGTTGACATCTAAAAAACTAAAGCAATTTTTGACATTTGGGAGTTATTCCACAATGATATATTCATTTTCTTATTTGTCCTTTTAATGAATGAATGAAGAAGTCACTTAAATTGTATATATATCATTTTTGCATAGAAATCCGCAATTGATGTTCTCTATTCGTATATATAATTGTAGAAAACAATTTGTATTATTGAGAATTAGGGAAGGGTGGTTCAATTCGAAAGAGAATACTATCATAAAGAACATGGAGAGATCTATTCAAATAGCTCAGGACTACATATTGCAAAACCAGTCCACTTTCTATTTTTGGATAAGTAAAAAAACTAGTGGGTAAAATTTTGAAATATTATTAAATTTAAAATAAGTGTGGTTTAAAATGGTCTTATAGTGATGCGGCAAAACTGTGATGACTCATTTTACAATACGCAACCAAAATGAAATCAATTGAACCTCTCCATTTCGAATTTAGACCACTTGTTCCCTTCTATATACCATTCTCTTTCTCTTTTAATCTGATTAGTTTATATTATCACTTTAGTTGACGTATATGAATAACTTTATAAATTAATAAGATATAAGAAGACACAAAAAGGAGAAGAGATCTTGATTCATAACATTTACAAAATCAATATGATCTAAATACCTTGTTTTCATGCATGTTCTCTTTTGCAACACCCCATCTTGTGGTTATCAAAGGGAAAACACTACTTTGTGATTTTTCTTATATTTTAAGCAACTATCTATGAGGCTCTTAGACACATTTCATATTTTAGGGCTCATGCATGACACCTAATTTGAGTCAATCAATAGAAGATCATGTTTTGAGGTGTGCATAAGCATGTTTGCTTAGGTAATGACATATGACTATTTTAGTTTGTTGCATAGTACTGGCACCATGGTTCATTGCATGCTAGCTCCTTCATTTATTATTTTAAACAAGACTGCACATCAATAATGTAGCAACTTATGCAACATTTGTTAAGTCCTTGTTACCTTGAGTTTGGGGAGGCATTAACCATGAGATCCCTAAAAGAGTTTGTCTAAATACATAAAATTGAATTATCGAAAAATATTAAGAATGTATATATCAATACGATAGAACTTATCAAAATATTATTCTCATATTAACATGTACATTGTTTATAATTTTTAATAATTTAATTTTGTGTACAATCTTGAGAAAATATGATCTGAAGGATCATCTTTTAATCTGTTATTAGATATTAAAAAAAAAATCTTGCTTTTATTATTTATAATAATCTTGGTGACAATATGAACATTTTAAATTTTGATACAACATATTTAGATGGTTATTATCATCAAGAGTTGTCAAAGGTTAGTCGACTTGGATAACTTGAGTTGGGAGAGTGCAAGTTTGTGAACAATACACATTTTGATTGGTGTAAATTAATTGGGTTTATCAATTTGAATGAGTGATTACATTTTTTGAATATGAGGTCAATATATTTTTCGATCAAATATATTTTGTGTATTATTTTATTTTATTTTATTTTATTTTTCACGTGGTATACATCAGTTAGGATTTGTTTCTTAGTTGTTAGTAGAAGAAGGTACACTTTAACAAATTAGGGTTTTAAAGACAAAAATTTAAGGATGAAATTACTTTTTAGGATTAAATATTTTAGTTGTCAAAAGTATTATTATTGTATTTTTAGCAACTAAATTGAACACACGAAATACTATCATTTTGGGATCAAAAATTTCTTTTAAAAAGGTAAACATTTTGGCACAATATAGTTTTGCTCTTAAAAAAGTATTTATCAGCAACATTTTTTGAGATTTGGTCATTAAAAGTAATTTTTTTGATTTTTCAAAAAGACTTTTTTGTGACTGTCATTTTTATGGATGAAAATGTTTGGTCTCTAAAACTTTTATATACTATAATGGGGGCAACAATAGAAAGAATATTAAACTACTCTCTATAGGATTTGAACTTAGAGCTTAACACTATAAAGTAATACTACACAACCATTAAGCCAGCCAATTTGGACAATTGCCCAAGTGGTTATGGATAGGGCATTTAGGACGTGTTTGTTTTTAGAGTTGGGTAAGATGAGATTGTTAGAGCATCTCCAATGTAATGGTTAAATTTGTGTGTTAAAGTGTATTAATGACACAGAGTGATAAAAGTGGTATCCATTTGTATGTGTTTAGTATTTGTTAGTTGAGAGATCAATGGTAATGGTATATTCCAATGGCACAGTTAAGTGTGTTAAAAATGTGTTATATAAAAGTAGGACCCACCAAAATATATAAATATATATTTGTATTTTATATTTATAGAAATAAAATGAAAAAAAAAAAAAAAAACTAAACTAAAAAAGTACCAAAACTCCTCTCTCTCTCTCTCTCTCTCTCTCTCTCTCTCTCTCTCTCTCTCTCTCTCTCTCTCTCTCTCATTTTCTTCCCTTTTCCATAGTTAGTGGGTTCTTCCCTTTTCCATTGGTAGTGGGCTAGCTACAGTGAGCAACAAAACTTGGCAAACTTGCCAACTAACAAACACTTTAACAAATTCACTGGAGCATATTTCTTATTTGTTTGTTAGCTAACTCAGTAGCAATGCAGTTAATGGATGCATTGGAGATGTTCATAATTAGAGGATTATTAGTGTGGAAATTGTTAATAAGGAGATAAAAAAATTATGTTTGTTTGATGACCACTGAATTAGGAAGAATTCATTTTTATTTTATCATTCTATGATGGAATTAATTATATGAAATTTCATAAATACCCTTGTTATTTTTAATATATTTTAATATGAAATATTATATTTCATAAATATATTTTTTGGTACTATATTATTTTGATATATTAGTTTTTTGGTATAAATATTATTATATCATTATAATTTAATATTAAAAATTATTTTTATATTAAATTATTTTGATATCAATAAGGGAAAATTGTCGATAAATGCAATTTGAGGACCGCGTGAGGCGTTTGTCTACTAGGTAATTGTTTTTAGTGAGAAGTATATATTTTGTCAAATATTGTGGTAAGAAGTCCTTGTTGTTTTTAAGGACATTTGCTTTTTAGTTTTATCCTTTTATATTGATTTTTTTTCAACCTATCTGTTCAAATTGTTCAAACAAATCTATCTATTGAAATTATCTGTTCAAAAAATCTATTTGTTGAAATTCCTATCTGTTCAAATTTAAACTATCTGTTGAATTTTTTTGACCTATTTGTTTAAATATTTTTTATCTGTTGAATTTTTTTAACCTATTTTCAATTTTTTTATTTGTCATAATTTTTGGGGGATTTTTTTTAAAGGTCCCTGGTATTAAGACTTTATAGCATAAAGGGCATCCAATATTTTCATAATGTCTAAGGTCCCTCAAGTCAAACCAGAGAAAATTCAATCGAGAGAAAATTCAATCCAGTGAAATTCTTTGGTCCAAACCCAGAGAAAATTCAATTTAATCCAAAGAAAATTCAATCCAGTGAAATTCTTTGATCCAAAATCAGAGAAAATTCAATTTAATCTAGAGAAATTCTCTAGTCCAAACCAGAGGAAAATCAATTCAGAGAAATTCACTCTGGTCGAATTTTCTCTGAACTTCACAGAGAATTCTGGTTCATAGAGAATTTCTCTGGTGACTTCACAAAGAAATTCTCTCCAAATCAGAGAAATTCCCAAATTTCTCTGACCAAATCATATACTCACCCCTGTGATTTTCTCTGGCCATCATCTGAGTTGTTGGAACTCTGTAACTTGTCTGTTTCAACATTCCTGTTAATAGAATAAACAAAATTCGAGAGTTAATTCGAATTTAGTAGGGTTTTGAGAACCAGAGCTGGTTCCGAGTCTTAGAAAAGCAATAAATTCTCGAATATGTTGTGAAATGCAAATTAATGGAGAGAGAGAGAGAAAGAATGAGAGAGAGAGAGAATGAGAGAAGTTTTGGAGAGAGAAATAGTAGCTGGGAGCATAGTTGTTGTCTGTTCGTGTTATCACCACTACTCCGACGAACAACAGAACGAGAAGAAGCAACGAACTCAGAGAAACCCACTTCTTCGAGACCGCCATTGCCATTACTCACCACTCACTCACTCTCTCGCTCTCTCTAAGATTTCACTTTCTCTCTCTTAAAGTGGAACTGAAAGAAGAGAGAAGATTAAAAAAACAAAAAACAAAACAGAGCAAAGAGAACATTGATAGGTGAATCCGTACATATTGTCGTCACAAACATCACAACGTCTAGAAAACCCTGAATGTTGGAGTGTAAGGGAATGGGCATGGATCGGGTGATTTGTCTCCTCTAGAAATTCAGCACAAAATTTGTTCATAAAAAATAAACAATTTTTGCGACTGAATGCAGAACCATAGATGTTTTCCCAACACACGTTGCAAACAATTGCCTCACCATCATCGTTGACTTCACCGAGGATCAACGGATGTTCATGGCTAAAATGTTGAAGCTTCATTTCTCTCTCACTACAATGTGGGTATGTGTCTGTGTTTGATGATGTAAGGTCCCACAGCAACAAAAGCTTATAATAAGAAAGGAAATGGGAGTGGTTGAAGAGAGAGAAGCGAGGAGGAGGTCTGGATATACAAGAGAGGAGGGAGAGAGTTTTAAAGAGAAGCGATGTGTAAAGGTCAAGAATGAGAAGAAATAAGAGAGCGAGAGCGAGAGACTTTACACATTATAAAATAATATTGTAGACCTCTTCCATTACTGAAAATAGAAGAGGGACCTTAGACTAATTTTTCCTAATTTTTTTATCTATTGAAATAGATCTGATCTTTTGTTTTATCTGTTGAAAATTAATTGAGAAACAAATCTAATGTTTAATGTGTTATCTATTGCAATCAAGAAGAAGAACAAGAAGAAAAAGAAGGTTACCCTCGGATCAGAATGTATGCCATAACACTACTTTAATAGTCAACTCACACACACCACAAGATTCGTACACACTCTCTGCTTCGACTTTACTTGGTGTTTTTTTTTTTAATCAGATCTGTATGAGAAAATGGAGTCAACGAAGTCGATGAGATCTCTGTAGCGGTTTCCGACCGATTAGTGGAGCTCCTTGTGTTTGCTCATTAACGTAATTCCATTTTCATCAACTACAATCTTTATTTGTTGTGGTGGGTCACGTGTGTTTGGGGATTCTAGCTTTTTGAGTTGTATAGTTAAGATCTTCCAAACTACTTTGTTTTTCTTTCTTTTTGTATTTTGTTTTTGTTTTTATTTTTGTTCTTTTAAAATTAAAAAATTTGTGAGACTGAAGGGTTGGTTGTATAAATGTGAACAGTAGTAGTAAGGTAGTTTGCACTTTCTGAATCTCTCTTAGCGCGTTTTATTTCCATGTACCTTTAATTTCATATTTTTAATGAAATTTATACTTTGCTCAAAAAAAAAAAAACAAAAGCTGCAATCTTTATACTCATTACATAACCAAAATCTACCCAAAAGTCCCATAAAATTATCTATTCCCACTTCCTAAAACATAGATCTATAACATGTAATGAAGGGAATTTAACACAGAATAATGCCCCAAGAGCCACTAATTCCGAAGCTTAAGCCCGGTTACACATAATGATTTCTCAACCCATACACATTAGCCCTTGGGTTGTCAAAACAAAATAGTAAAGGAAGAGTCTTCTGGTCCAAGAACAAATCTTCCACATTATCACTTCGGTGGAATCACAACACTTTTACCTGAAAGCAATTTCCACTAAAAGATGAGCATAAAACCCAATACAGGAGTTCTTAACAAAGTACATACAGTTTTATCAATTTCATGGGATGTATGCATATCTCATGCCACGTCAAAAACATAGATTTTCTCGTTTGAAATCTCATGTGATGCACTTGTTCAAAACATAATCAGTTCAATGATTCAATATATAAACAAGGGATGGTAAATATGACACAGATAATCCTTGAACTGGTATCTACAAGTAGCCTTTCAAGGCACTACCCAAGAACCATTTGACCAGCTCTTAACTAGAAAGAACTTGGTACCTACTGCGCGGGGTTTCTAGACTTTCACCATGGACCTCATGCCAACTTAATTCATATCAATTACACCTCATATCCAGACTTACCAACATATTTACCCCAAGGTAATTCAAAATAATATTTATTTTCAAGAAATAATTCTTTTCCTTCCAAAACCAAATTTCAACATATGACAATTTGAAATCATGTATCATAAAATGATGACAAAGCTGTAACGCCCTCAAAATAATACAACAAATATAACCCTAAGTATACATAATTGATAACATAAATCAGAGTAAATAGTCATTTTATTTCATAAAGTTAATGATACAAAAGAGTTTAACATAATAAACACCCTATCGGCTTATACCTTTCCAAGCCTTGACTTGGTTACAACAAAAATGAGTTTCGCTCAATACATTTTAAGCCCTAGGCTTTACAAGAGAAATGAACAAAATAGAGAAGCCTTCCTCCCAAAATCCCTCCAAGCTATTGCCTTGGCGGAGGCATGTCACCGACACCTGAAAATGTTAATAGGGTAAGCCACATCCCAATAGAAATCATCTAACACGGTACATGAAACTTAGCAAAGGTATAAGTACACTATGCATACATAATGTCAGTGATAGAATATCCACACTTTATATGGTCATAAGATACCAAATTCAATTCTTAATCCATTTCTATTCAATTTATTTCATTACATGAGCCAATTTCATTATTTCTTTAACAATCCAAATGAGACTACAACTCATTAGTTCTATAATCACATCATCAACATATAAACACTTCAAACTTTCCTTTCATGGATATTTCATCCGTGGAAAACCATCAAACGGAACCCATGTAAACATAGGCTATACAAGAACTACAATTGCCATTTTATGAATATTTCGTCCGCGGGATCGGCACCCATGTATAATTTCGGGACTTTCACTCAGGACACTTCGGCCAACTTAATTATAATGGAGTCCATCCCCTTTCTCCTCCCAAACAATCATTCATACATATGCAATGTATTTAAACATATAATCACACATGGAGCACATCCCCTTTCCACTCCCAAATAACCATACATATACAATGTATAAAAACATAGTCATATTCCATGACAACCATAAGAGATTAGTTTCAATTCACCTAATCCGCATACAATTTCTATAACAATCATAGCTATCCTCTACCGATAGCCCAATACAGATATTTCTAGGCAGATATACAATCTCATGACAAATAATTTATCCAAAATTTCCAAGATGTGAAGTATTACATACTCAATTCCACCATCTATTCCAACACTTTCTTAATTTCATGTTTATCCCACCAATTCCAATTGTTTATATAAAATAATTATGATAGTCATTTTAGAGGCGAAAATCCCCTTTTCCAAATATCAACTTAAATATCAAACTCAACCATTTTAACCCAACATAATATCATTTTCACAACCCACATTCATTTGTTTCGCATTCAACAACAACCCCTCTTTCCATAACATACCCAAACCCTAGGTTTGCTTGAAACACCCCCAAATTACATCATTATTACACAAGAGACAAATAACTAAGCTAAATATCATATGAAGGTGTAGAAAAGATCCTTACCTCAAAGAAAGAAGATAAGCCACGCAAGAGAGAAGTTCCAAGGACACCAAAACCCATTTCTATTCAGATCAAAATGTAGATCTTGATGTACTCTACCTTTTTGTCAAAGGTACTAGGGTGAAAAGATCAACGGATCTAGATGAAATCTAAGAAAGAATGTGAGTTTTAGAGAGAGAAGGTATAGATCTAGCTTTTTGGGAAGTTTTAGAGAGAGAGAGAGATGAAAAAGTGATTCAAAATATCATCTTCACGGATTGTTATACACGCAGTCCACTTGAGCATGGAAAGTGACGCTCGAGCATCAAACATGAGCTTTCGGTCGAGCGTGAAAAGTGGCGCTCGAGCGTAGGATACGCATTTCTAGAAGTTTTGCAAATAAAGGACCCTGCTCGAGCGTCCAATGCATTCTCCCAGTATTTACAAAACTGCAAAAATACTTAAAGTTGACAAATCCCGCTCAAGCATAAGAATGGACGTTCGAGCAGAGGAGCAAATTTGTGAAGCTTGCTCAAGCGTAAGAGCTAAAATCTAGGCATCATAGGTTTGGAATACAAGCAACCAACCTGTTTCAAACGCACAATTACAACCTGATAACCAAAATAAAATGGAGACAAGGGAAAAAAGATATGAATAACCATTCTAAACTATACCAACCCGAGTCTGGAATACAATAGATAACAGGTCAAAACCAAAATCGCTATAAAGCAATGGAAATACATTTTTATTCTCTACTCTCTCAACAATTTTCAATCTCCACAGCACAACCCTCAATGGTTGTTTAACAAAACATCTATACTCAATATATATAAACATGATATATTTTCCAAGAGAAAATGACGGTATACATTCATATCCATTTTCATTCCTCATATAATCAAGAAATCTCATATAAATGATCATCATTTCCATTTTCTTGTATCTCAATGCTATATCATAATTTCTAAACAACAACCTTCCTTTCTTATGGATTTTCAAAGATGACAAATTTCTTAACAATCTCATTATATCTCAATAATAATACTCTAGAAATCAGGATTTTTTTTATAATTTTTTTTATCAACACAACCTTTTGCCTCAATTTTCCAAATCTAGGGTTTTCACAAAATTGGAATTTCTCATTTTTTAAAAGAGTTTTCCTCATAAAAAATTTCTCACTATCATCATAATTCATAAATTTTAAGGTTTTGTAGAAATTTTGGAGAAAACCCCTCATTTGAGTAATATAAAATATCAATATTTAAACCCTAGCTTCCCATACAAATATCTCATCAAAATAACACATAGAGAAAATAAAATGTATGTATAACTCAAAGAAGTCCCAATCTCAAGCTTTAGAAAGAAGATGAGAGAGAAGGTCTACAATTTGTGGCACCGAAAATTGATCTCTACCGCACAAAATGAAGCTCTTGCAATTCTCTCCAATATTGCCTCAAGAACGAGGGTCAAAATGTTGGTGGATTTGTGTAAATCAAGAAAAGTGTGAGAGTTTTTGATGTGGGTTAGAGAGAATGAAGAGAAAAGATGAGTATAGAGAGAGAGAGAGAGAGAGAGAGAGAGAGAGAGAGAGAGAGAGAGAGAGAGAAAGAGATAAGGAAAAGTGAAGAGAAAGAGAAAAAGGATTAGATTTTATAAAAAGTTGTTCAAATTTTGGAGCTAAATTAAACATTCCCACACCTACGAACCCTTGGCCGCATGTGCGACAACCCCCTTTCCGTACATGTGGGAATTCTCCTTCGTGCATGCTTTTATTCCAGAATGAAATCCAAGATCCATCTTTCCTCTCCATACGTATGGCACTTACCCACACGTGTAGTCACCCTCTTCATACATACGACTCCACTTCTGCACGTGCAAAATGTTTATTGTTATGGGATATGATATTCGTTACTCCCCAGTTTCATTTTCACATCCAAAACCCCAAAGTTTTAATTTGGAAGGATAGTTTAGAAACCACAACAAGAAGAATAAGAATTGTAGTGACGCACTATGAGGTCTCAGAATTAAAGTAGAAGTTTGAAAACAAGATGTTTAAGCAGTAATAGACAGGAAAGTAATTGGTTTAAAAGCCCCAAGACATCATACCTCACTCTTGTCTTGGATCTGCTTCCTGGTGCTCGACTCCACATTTCGGATCTTAGATATCAGCTTTATCTGGAAAAGAGATTGCGCATCTTTCGCTCTGTATCCTCATCTATCGACTATATTATCATTCCAACGTTATTGTTCGACTGTAGATGGAGATGGTGAGGTTGATGCTGCAACTCTCATTCTTAATTAGCAGATTTCCAGATCCAAACTAAATTGATTTTTACTGAATATATATGTAATTATGTATAGGACAAAGAAGAAGAAGAAGCAGAAGAAGAATGATGAAGATCTCATCTCATCTATTTTTTCATTTCCTTGCAGTTGAAGAATATAAAGGTAAGAGGCCCTGACCTGATGTTATATGCGTATATTATACAACCTTTGTTTCATCATCATCTTCAAGACTTCAAGTATTGTTGTGTATGTGCTGCCTAATATTGATGATGCCTCCTAAAGGGTTTAGGAATTAGAGAAATAAAGGAGAGAGAGAGAGAGAGAGGTGTAAAAAAACTACGGGAAGAAGGTTTCGAAAGAGAGTTTTGAACAGAACTTAAGCACTTGGCCAAAACAAGCTCAGGGTTGGAACTGAAACACAAATTCCATATTTCTTATTGAGAATTCTGCAAGAAACACATTCTTGTTTTCATCATCGGGTAATCAAAAGAAAGCGCCCAAGTCTTCGGGCCGGTCAAAATAGGGTGTCTATAGGGGGCGCATTAGGGTTTGTTGGTGTTTGAAATCAAAGTGTGATCCAGAGAGTGGTGTACGATATGTATATATATATATATATATGGGTAATTTGGTCATTTTACGAGAGCTTGTCCCTATGAACATAATATTTCAATGCCTGGACCTTTAGGCAAAGAAAATTCAAATTTGGATTTATGGATGAGTGCCCTATAAATAATGGTGGGAGTAAAAAATGGTGAAATAATTTAAATAGAAATGGTGGAAAAAAGACCATACTAACCAAGTGGAGTCAATAAATTAGGTAGAACAATAAGAAGGTAAAATAGTAAATTCCCCGCTAATCTCAAGAGATTGTTTTTCCAATACAATCTCCTTTGGGAGACTAACAATCCTACCTATCAAGGAATCCCCTTTCCTATTTTACAAATAAACACCACTGTAGTAGTCCCAATCTCTATCCTAATCCAATCCCAACACTCATCTCTGAAAACAAAAAGGCCCTTTAGATGCTGAGATATGTGAGATTTCAAGTTCAAATCTATGGAGAGATATTGACCTACGTTGTAATGTAACTACTACCATACTAATCACTATCTTGTGTAAAAAAGAAAACTATTAGGTCAAAGACCCAAATTTCTTGTGTGTATTTATTTACATACCTAAATATGTGTGAATATATTCATTTTTTTGAGTTGGGATGGCTTTACACTTTGAAAACTATTTTTGTATGGTGCTTAATTTGCACAAAGTGCCCATTTAAAAAATGCTTAGGTGGATTACCTTTATATAATCACCATATTACAACACGAGACTGGCTTTCCCCAATCACAAATCGAACTGAAGGGTACTGTTAGGCCTGTGGGGGCCTATCATGGGTCTCGTTTCAATAATGCGAATCATTAAATGTGTAGAACTCGTCAAGTACTATGTGCCTGTAAAAAATCACGTTGATCGGATATCGATAGCTATTTTATCAGATTAGATTTCTATCAATCATTTATTTTTTTTACCGTCTATTTTTTTTATTTATACAAAACTGATTTGATCACGTGGCTATCGATATCCGATCAATGTAATTTTTTACAGGCATATAGTATTCGACGAGTTCTACACATTGAGCGGTTCGAATTATCAAAACGAGACCCGTGATAAGCCTCCACAGGCCCAACAGTACTCTCCAATCTGATCTGAAACTAGAAGGAAGTCAGACCTTTACAACATCGTGCCCACATCACATTATATACTACTCGCATGGGTTTTTTTTCTCTAATAAATGTTTGAATTAGTTAAGCTTTTCTCCTTACAATTTGATCTAAATTTTACTTTAATTCTTATTATTTTAATTTAAATAATTTGATTCTTATATTTTAAATTCAATTTAAATTTGGTTTTTCTATCTAAATTTTTATTAATTTTGTCTACATGTATACTTTAGAAGATTAACAAGTGTCATAAAATTATTAAGTTTAACTTCTAATTTAGATGGAAGAACCAAATTGAAATACACTTAAAGTGCAGTGACCAAATTATTCAATTTAAGACTATAAGAACTAAAGTGGTATTTGAATCAAACTACAAAAGTAAATGTAATTAAGTACAAAAAGAAATTCTTTCTTTTCGGCAAACCCCTACGATGCTAGCATGTTTATGATACCCAAATTAATAACAAAATAAGGATATTATTGAAATTGAAATTTATTTAGATGTTGAACCATGTTCATAAATTGAAATAGTGGACTACATATCCAAGCATGCAACAGAAGAAAAACGTAAAGAATGACATATTCTAATTTGAACTTCATCAATATATTCTATTTTTTCTCATTCATTATATGCATGCATCATTCGCCATGCTTTGATTATAATAATTTAGTCAAATTCTTATTTTAATATTTCTTATTCTAAACTTAGATTGTATTTGTTAGGGGAAGAAAAAAAAATCATTCAATAAACATGGACGAAAAGAAATCGAGGTCGTAATTTAAATGTATAATATTATGATGATAGATGAATTATATTAACGTAAATCCATATAATTAAATTAAATTTACTATACCCTAATCACTATTCCTATGCATCCCCGTTTTTATTTTATTTTTTATTGTAGAAAGGGCTTTAAGATATGTTCATATGTTTTCACTTTAAAGAAATGCAAATTAATGAGAAGTTAAAAAAAAAAAAATTACAAAAATATAAAAATGTAAGTGGAACCATACACTTGCAAATAAGAAATTGATATTACTTGCACCAGCGCACAGACTCTACTTACACATAAATAAATATATATTTTTTTAAATACTTTCTCTATTTTTCTTTGATTTGCAATTTTCTTTTTTACTTATCACCATTGAAAAATCTAGAAATCCCCTAGATGTTGATTTGTGATTATGTATCAATTTTAAGCAGTAAACAACAATCCCAATCAAACAATCAAGACAAATCGACATAACGATTTTATGTGAAAAAATCACAATTGGACACCTCCAATTGTGATAAAAAAAAATTACAGGCAACAGCCACAAAACAATCCACTAAGAAGATATAAAGTAATTACACGGGTATAATCTCAATTACCTAGCGAATCCACGCCCGAATTGAACCAACCCCTATGTGCCTCTTCCAACCCCGTCTTCACTTCGGAATTGTCTTGACGATGAGCCACTCCAGAATCCACCAAAGCTTCATGCTCGAATTCTTCAGAATCCACCGAAGAACAACTCTTTCTTTTGTGTAGAACAAACAAATAATCATTTGATGTATACTCTTTAAACCATGAGTTGAATCAATCAAAACATCAAAGAAAACTAGCAAAATATCCCCAGATATAAACCTTAATATCCAAGAAGTAGATCTGGAGCAGTAAACCTAGTTTTGGACTAAAACAGATACTTATAGAAATCTGGGACTGCGAAGCTCGCTCGAGCGAAGCTTCTCTCACTCGAGCGAGGAACCAAAAACGCATGTTTTCTATAAGTGGCTTCGCTCGAGCCACGCACTCTTCGCTCGAGCGTATATTCATCTCTTTCAGGTTTTTACACAGACGCAGCCTTCGCTCGAGCGAGAACTCCTTCGCTCGAGTGAGCAAGGGCAGACATGCAACTTTGAATGCAATTTTGCATTTTGCTTTGGGGGTGCTGCCCCGGACCCGCCAAGGGGCGCTGCCCCCTCGACCCCCGCGAGCTGACCAGACAGCTCGATCCCCGTCATAATCAAAGAAGTGGCAATCTTGAAAGTATTAACATCATAAACTTCTCTACAAGGCACAATTCGGGTTGGATTCGCATCTAAACACTCATAGCCTCACTGAAATAAAAAGTGCAAAAATAAGTACAACTGAAAGGATTTTTGTCAAACGGGATTGCTAAGAATAAAAGCCTAACAACCATACTTGCAGTCTTTCAAATTAATTTTAGCTCATATTGGATTCATCTAAGCCATATCCACTAATAAAAATGACAGGATTTCTTTGTTTTTTAAATTCCAATATCATTTAAAAATTGAACATTTTTTTAAGGTCATTTTTATATTCATATATGAAAACTTATTTTGGGTACTTCAAAGTGGACATTTTAAAGTAGAATTTTTCTCAACATGAAGCCACTTTTAATTTATGTTTTCATCCTTATATTCATATATGAAAACTTATTTGGGTACTTCAAAGTGGACATTTTAAAGTAGAATTTTTCTCAACATGAGTCCACTTTAATTTATATTTTCATCCTTATTCATGGCCTTCGTTTGTCTTTCTCTCGCTTGGATGCCAATCCACATGCATTATTTCTAGTTGATCCATATATACAAAGATATTATGAGCACTTTGCTTGTGATAATTTGATCATGTTAAAAATATAGATAAATAAAGGATAAATTAAAAACACACCTCTTGAGATTTACTTAAATTACAAATTATCTCCTGTAGTTTTAGAAATTAAATCATGTCTCCTAAGTTTTCTAATTTCATAACAAATATGTCATTTTATTAATAAATCATCAAGTCAATTAACAGTTTTTAATAATGATAAAATTTTATTTTAATTAATAATTCAGATAATTTTATTATTGTATAGGTGAACAGTTAGAAATTTCACTTTTTCAATTAATTTTGTTAAATAAAAAATTCTGACAATGAGGTATTTCTAATTTTCCAAACCACATAGGATAATTCGTATTTTAAATAAATATCAGGGGTATATTTGTAATTTACCCATAAATAAAAGAGACTGAAATGGACAAGTGAAGTAGATGCTTTTTTTTTTCTTTTTCTCTCTCTCTTTTCCTTATATATATATATATATATATATATTACAAATTCAAAATTCAAATCATCCAATAGCGTTTGGACCTTTTATTTGAGCAAGAATTTGTAGAGAGTAACAAAAAGTTTTTTTTTTTTTAAATTGTCACTTTTCTCTTCCCTTTTCATTTATTTCTACATCATTTCTCAACTCTAAAATCGAGACAAAATCTCCATAACATTAATTGGAAATTTGAATGTATGCATTAACGGATAATTCTAAAGAATCTTATGGAAAAATTAGCCAAGTGTGGTGAGTGGTGACTCCAAGTCTGAAGTTAATATTTTTAACATTAACTTCTTCTTCATGGTTATTATGAGATACTTTGGCATTAACTTAAACACGTTTTGATATTTCTAAATCATTGCATCATATCGTAATTTTTAGTTGGTACATATTAAAAAAACGTACTTTAGCTGACATTCATATGACATTAGGATCTTTAAATAAGATTAATATATGGGCACTCTGGTCAGAAGTTTAATTTTGAGCCAATTGCCCCAACTTTATTCTTTTAGTCATAAGGGTAATAACAATTTGAAAGATTATATTACTCTCACTTAATAGTTTATCTATCCGCCACCTATTTGTCTATCTATCCATATTACGATCGCTAATCATGCTGGCCTTTGGCACTAGCGACTCTCCAACAAATTTTCCTACTCTAGTGAGCCTTCGATGACTCATCAGTGACCGACAATAGTAGGTGATTGACAGTAGTGTGTGAGTATAACAATACAAGAGTGAAAATGAAAAACAAATGTCCTTCAAAATATGATTTTTACTTCTCACTAATATATTTGATTAACCATGCTATTAAAATCAAAATAAATAATCACGGGATTTAATGCCATAAACACCTATAAAAGTGGACTTATCACCAATTTTTCCTAATATTTTGTATGTTACTTGGCGAAATCAAATTGGAGGAAATAATGAGTTAATTAGACCTAAAAGAAGGGATGAGAATCCTCTACAACACTTTTTTCGTCCAACCATTATTCAGCACTTAATTTAGAAGCCACAAAGAATTATTGATCCAAATATTATTAGTTGTTATCAAGTGCTCATGGTGGCTCGACGAAGAAAATACTGCAGTATCCGGATCCCGAAAGAAGAATAGCTAAAGACCTCACCAACTTAAGTGTGTGAACCGAATGCCACTGAACCCCACAGTTTTAGATTTTTATTTTTTATTTTTTATTTGGTAAATCAAATTGTCTATGTTTTGAATGGGCCTCAGAAAGGCACATATGAGGTTCAATATAGTAACTAAAATTGGTTTAGGCTTAAAAGCTTAGCTATTGTATTTCCCTCGCACTAGATCCAGATATGGCCCAAATTTGAACCCTTGGCCCTTCCAACCACATATTTAAGTGGACCAACTAAATTTAAAGCATATTCATAACTGGCCTGTTTTACATACAAAAGAAATCTGGCCCAAGTCCAAACAACCCCCCCCCCCCCCCCCCCCCCACCCCCACCCCCCACCCCCACACACAAAAAAAGAAGAGGGGCTTATAGGCTTGTCTTATTTGAGGAGACTTATTTACCTATAAGTCCTGCTCTTTTTTCACCAATTAATATTCCTAAAATATCCTTCCTTTACTTTCTTCATTCCCATTATCAACACTCTCCTCCTCCGCTAGCAACCACCACCGGTTGCCAACAATCACCTTCGGCCACCATCTCCGACCGCCATTGGACTTTAGTGATATTTCACAGCGAGTATCTCTGGCCGCCATCTCTTAAAATATTTTTCCGACAAACATCTCTAGTGATTTTTTTTTTTGCAATTCCCTGACCATTTTTACAGCTAAAACAACTCTCATCTCCATTACATCACCACTCCCACCACCTCTTTAGATATGATATGACATGAGAAATGAGGAAGGAGGAGAAAAGTTTAGCAATGATAAATTTATCAGTATTTACAGACCATTTTAATCAACAATTCTCTTTTGAGACACACTTATTCATTTTTTTCATTCACAAAAACAAATTTACACATTTACACAACAAGAGAAAGTAAAGAAGGAAGGAGAAAAAATTATCAGTAAATGGTCTGGTTAAATTTATCACTGATAAATAACTAAACTATTTAATCAGTACTCTTTTACACTCTCACACTCATACTCAAATACATACAATTTCACTTATATATTCATTCACAAACACATTCACACATTTACACACACACAAAAAGTGTAAGACTGATAAATTTATCACTGTATATTTATCCAGATTTTACAAAAAATAGATTTAGTTTAACAAACTTTCACCAACAAATTCATGGAGATCTATCACACAGTATAGAGGGAGATGAGAGAGAGAAAGAAACTCGATCTCACTAGAAAGAGCTCTAGCAACCTTGTAATGGCTTCATCTTGACGGTGAAGATGGCTACAGTACTAGATCAACATTGTAAATGGCCAGATCTAAACAATGACGGTGTAGATCTGTCATAATAGATGTGGTTGGTGAACAGAAGTAGTGGATCGAAAATGGTGGCCTATAGATCGAAGGTTGTATAGTATAAATCGGTGATGATGAAGTGTAGATCTATAACGTCCTGAAATAATATCAACAATCCACATCATAATATTCTGTAGAATTGATTGCTAGCATTTTATTTAACATTTACATTTATACTCCTTGATCATACAAAAAATGACATATGTGTGTATACATTCATAAATCCTAGATCTTGAATCTATAACATATGTCATGTGTACATAAATTGAAATAAAGGATAATCAAGTAATTTTATGCCCTAATGGCTACATCTTTCCAAGTCAATGATTGGGTATAACAAAAATGAGTTCAACTCAATACAGTTAAAACCCAAGACTTGTACAAAAATAATTACATCAAAAAAAATAAAAGAAACTCTTGACTCTAAGTCCTCCCAAGCTATGTCCTTAGTGGAGGCGCCTAAAAGTTGCTTTCCTACATAAGGGGAGCTAAAACCCAATAGAGATACTTTAACAAAATGTATAAGTCTTAATGAAGTCATAAGGTGAAGCCATAAGATGAATGCATATACATGCCACTTGTCAAACGTTTTACATTTCCATCTCAAAACAATGCCATGTCTGGATTATGTCAATTTATGAAAAATATCATTTTACATCAAAAAATAGGGCAATGGATACAAAACACTAGGAATCTCTAAGAACGTGTCTGCTAGTAGGCTATACAAGCATTACCAAAGTCATTTTACCGGTACTAATCGGAAAGATTGGTACCTAATCGCGCAGGTTTCTGGACTTTTACTAAGGACACACAGGCCAACATAATAACCACAACCATACCCCCTAACTAGATTCACCAAGGTATTTATCCCATTTTCTCAAAACAATACATTTTCAATGCTCAAGTATGAAACAATGCTCAATGTAAGATATATGAGTGAATAGTTTCAATTTACCTAATCCTCATGCAATTTCTACAACAATCAAAGCTATCATCCACCGATAACCCAAAACAGGTATTTCTACTCAATAGATAATTTTCAGCAATAGATATAATCTTATCATTTTCAAAATGGGAGTGATACATATATCCAACTTCATTCTCATTATCAACATATATATTCATTTCATTCTTTCAAATACCCAACATCATTACTTTTTCTTTCATAAATCAAACGTCTGTAATTTTCAAATCACATATCCTCTTCTTCAAGAAAAACACTTTTAAAGAAAGGAATTCCAACATTTCAACATATCTCAACTATAAACACATCCCAACAACCCTTCTTAAGAATCTATTTGAAAACTCTTCTTTTACATTTCAAAATCAAATCCTAGGTTTAACCCAAAATCTCCAAATTGCTAAACCCTTTCAAAGAGAAAATAACTAGACTAAGAATCGTACCAAAGGTTGAAGAAATCCCTCTCAAGAGTAGAAGAGGAAAAAAGCAAGGGTAAAACTTTGACAGAGCCAAAAACAAGATCCTCTCTTATCAGAATGAAGCTTTTGACGAGTTCTACCTTTTTCTCCAAAGAGTTATGGTAGAGAAATCAATGGATAGGGGTGTATTTGACGTTTTAAGGCAAGAACTAGAGAAAGAAAGTAAAGAAAGTAGGGTTTGAGGTGTTTTAGAGAGACAGAGAGAGAGAGAGGAATGAAAAAGTAATCAAAATTTCCTTTTTCCCAATCTGATATACGCACAGACTACTCAAGCGACCAAAACACCACTCGAGTGTCAGACACAATAAGTGACACCGCTCGAGTGACCAAAAACATCGCTTGAGCACTTAATGACCCCCTTCTAGAAGTTTTGCAGATTGTAAACGACCGCTCGAGCGGAGCATAAGAAATACCGCTCGAGCGAAGATCACCCCACTCCTAGAAGTTTTGCAAACTTGCAAAATACTAGGAGATCTTAAAGAACGCTCGAGCGAACAAGAAAAAAACTAGACAACAACACTTTTGAAAAACTAACTCCCCACATGTTTTAGACACAACCAACACTCAACTCAACTACCAACAAGATGAAAATGGCATGAACGACAATTAAAGACATGAAATCTTAGATCCAAGAGTAAGAAATGAATCGGGTCTAAACCGAAACCGTTATAATCTTCCCCCTTAAGAAATTTCTTCCCCAAAATTTAAATCAAACCAATAACCACCGGATTTAAATCAAACCATTGATCATCCACACTTCTAACAATGATAAAATAGAGTCCTTCAACACAAAATATTACAGTTCAACTTTCCAAAACATTTAAAATGTTTACATTTTACAACATGAATAAAATTTTCAATACAAGTCTCAACATTAACAAATAGGTCCGAATATTTCTCACGAACTTCAGCCTTACGCTTCTAAGTCACCTCCTCAACCCCATGGTCTCGCCACAACACCTTAACCAATGGAATAGTCTTGCCTCTCAAGACTTGGTCCTGAATATTTAACACTCGAACTGGTCTATCCTCGTACCAGGTATCCTTATCTACCTCTAACTTACTCCAATCTAGTATGTGTAAAGGATCAGGCTCATATTTTGGAGCATACAAATATGAAACACATCATGGAATCTACCTCCCCAAATCCGCTCTAGAATCTTAAAAGGCCCAATAAATCTAAGGGACAACTTCCTGTTCTCCTCGAATCACATCAAACCTTGTCTCGGAGATAATTCAAAAACACATGATTTCCTACCTCAAAAGATAAAGGCCTCCTCCTACGGTTGACATAGCTCTTCTAACAACTCTAAGCCAAAACCAACCTCTTACGAATAAGTACGATCTTCTCTGTCGTTTTCCAAACTAATTCAGGACCTAGCATAGGTGCGTTACCCACCTCGGCTCAACACACAAGAGAGCTACACAGTCGGCCATACAAGGCCTCAAATGGGCAATACCAATGCTTGCCTAAAAACTATTGTTGTAAGCAAATTCCACCAAAGGTAGATGTCTCTTCCACGACCCCTTAAAATCAAGAACTCAAGCTCGAAACATGTCCTCTAAGATCTGAGTGGTGTGCTTGGACTATCTATCAGTCTAAGGATGATATGTGGTGCTAAACGTTAACCTAGTGCCCAAGACATTCTGTAGACTCTACCACAACTACGTCATGAAACGTAGATCTCTATTCGAGACGATAGTTACATGGACCCCATGAAGTTGAACTATGTCCCTAACATAAAGGTCAGCGAGATAATCTACCGATTCACTTGTGTGCATAGGTACAAAATGTGTTAATTTGGTTAATCAATCGACTATTACCCACATGACGTCATTACCTCGTTGAGTCCTTAGAAGACTCACAACAAAATCCATCATGACATACTCTCACTTTCACTCGGCTATAGGTAAGGGTTGCAACAAACCTGCTGGTCATTGATGTTCAGCTTTCACTTGTTGACAAGTAAGGCACCTCGAAACAAACAAGGCTACGTCTCTTTTCATTCCCTTTCACCAAAACTAGCGACTAAGGTCATGGTACATCTTTGTGCCTCCCGAGTGTACCATAAGGCGTGAATGGTGAAACACTTGGAGTACCTCCTCCTTACAAGATTCTGGCACAAAAAGACGATCTAGATATCTCACACTTGAGTCAAAATGAACATTCAAACCCTTCTCCACCTTTCCACTGGAGATCTTCCCTCGAATAGCCTCTACTTTGTGATTACACTATTGTGCCTTTATAACTTGGGTAACTAAGGTATGTTGTGCAATTGTGGTAAATAAGGTAGCCAATTCAACGAATTTGCCCAGCTACAAGTCAAACTCGCCAATAACGCCAAACATCTCTCATTCCCAGATGGCAATACTAGCTACACTGCTTATGAATTTCCTACTCAAAGCGCCAGCCAGTACGTTGGCCTTCCCCGGATGATAGTGTAACACGAAATCATAATCCTCTATTAACTCCATCCACCTCCTCTACATCAAATTCAAGTCTTTTTGTGAAAACAGATATTTCAAATTCTTGTGATCAAAAAACATTGCAAATCTTTTCTCGTATAGGTAATGCCACTAGATTTTTAAGGCAAAAATCATCACCACTAACTCTAGGTCATAAGTAGGATAATTTCTCTCATATTTTTTCAACTGCCGTAAGTCATACGTTACCACTTTCTCTTCTTGCATCAATACACAATCCAAACTTCACAATAAACTGAATATCCTAAACCCCTCTTCGAAATTATTAAAATTGTAGTAGTGGTGAGTCTAACCTTAAGCTCTTGAAACGACTTTTCGTAAGTCTCACTCCACACAAATTTAATTTCCTTCCTCATCAATCTAGTCAATGGTGAGGCCAATCTAGAGAAATCTTTCACAAAACGTCAATAATACCCGACTATGCCCAAGAAACTCCGGATCTCAAAGGCACTCTTAGGTTATTTCCAATCTTGCACTGTATCTATCTTAGATGAATCTACAGTCACCCCTTCCCCAAATACCATATGGCCTAAGAACTTAACTTCTTTTAGCCAAAACTCACACTTCCCAAACTTAGCATATAATCGATGTGCTCTAAACAACTCAAGTACAACCCACAAGTGTTACTCGTGTTCTTCTTTGGATGGTAAGTAGATTAAGATGTTGTCGACGAAGACAACCACAAATCGATTTAAGAACTCATGAAAGACTCGATTCATCAAGTCCATAAACAAATTTGACATGTTGGTCAATCCTAAAGGCATCACTAAGAACTCATAATCGCCTTACTACGTACAAAATGTCATTTTTTGAATATCCTCCTCCTTCACCTTTAATTAGTGATACTCCGATCTCAAATCAATCATAGAAAAATAACGAGACCCCTTCAACTAGTCAAATGGATCATCTATCCGTGGTAATGGGTACTTGTTCTTAACAGTTACCCGATTCAACTTCCGGTAATTGATGCACAGTCACAATGTGCCATCTTTCTTCTTAGCAAAGAGAGTCGATGCTCCCCAACACAATATACTATGATGGATGAAGCCCTTATCTAACAATTCCTGAAGTTGAATCTTCAACTTGTGTAACTCAACAGGTGTAAATCTATACGGTGCCATGAAAATCAGTGTCGTGTTGGGCACTAAGTCAATGGAGAATTTAATCTCTCGGTGGGATGGCAAACTAGTAAGGTCTTCAGGAAAGACATCCAAGTATTCACAAACTACCCTCGGCAAATCAACTCAGACCACGTCACTCTCATTACCCAAGAAGGTCGCAATGAGGAAAATAAGCTCATCCTGACCTCGTGAGTCATACAATGGTGACAAAATTCTATCAACTCAGTCCCCCAAAAAATAAAAACAATCACCACTCGAGGTGCATACAGTAACTCTCTTACGGTAACAATCTATGATGGCCCAGTATGAAGACAACCAATCTATGCCCAAGATGATATCGAAACCCAACATGTATAACAAAATGAAATCAAAAGAAAGGTGGCGACCGGCAACCTTTATCTCACACCCGCAACATCCCTGATCCAAGACAACTTTACCCCCAACTGGTGACTCTACCCTGAGCGGAGACATTAATCGAGTCATTTCTGACCCCAAAACAGATACAAATGCTGACTAAATGAAGGAATGTGATGCACTAGTATCAATCAACGTATTGGCAATAGAGTTGAACAACAAAAAGTTACCTCTCATAACAGAAGGCGTTGGGGACTGATCCGATGTAATAACAACATACACACATTTGATTGGTCTCTGCTCTACCTACTCACCCCCTGAAGCATAGGTCTGGTACACGGATTGAACTGAAGAGGCTTTCTAATTGGCCCTCGAGGCCTATGTTGAATGGGTAGGCTGATGGCTCTATGTCTATCTTGAACTAGACACCCCAGATGTGCCACCTGCTTGAGGGCAAAACCTCCTCAAGTACCCTGATTGCCCACACTGATAATAGGTAAGTGGTTGCCCTCTCCCCTAATTCTAGCTTTGAGGACAAGCCAAAGACGATGTAGATTGTTGCCCTCCTCCTCTCTGCGGGCAAACTGCAAACTTGTGGGCCAACTGACCACACTTAAAGCAAATGAAACTGCCCTAGCTACCTCTCCATGAACCAGAACTCGGTACAGGAAACGTGGATCTAAACTACGCTATTTGGGACTGTTGTGGGATGGAAACCCTCTATTGTTTGTTGTCCCTTGCATCCCCCTAAACATCTTGGGACCTCTGTCTGGAGCTCCTCATCCACTCCTCCTCTGCTTGGATCACAGTCTCTAGGTGAGTCAACACCTCCATAAGGCCACCGTAATCCCTAAGCACAGACTCAACCATCTTGAAAAAGAGGCATTTCCTCCGTCACCATAAATTCTGGTGCAAATCTAGATGGGTTAGTAAAAGCAGCCTCAAACTCAGCTATCGGTGTGTTTAGCTGCTTGAGCTTCAGAAACTAGTCTCTCAACTTCTCCCCTGTAGTGGATGGCAAAAACTTGTCCTATAAAGCATTGACAAAGCCCTCCCAACTCACCCCAATACGCCCTCGTACATACTTCCACCACGGACCCACATCTCCCTTTAGCTGGAAAGATGCTAAGGTCACCCTTAAATCGTCATTTTCAATGCCAAGCATCTCGAATGTCTTCATCATCTATTCCAACCACTCATCAGCCTTCAATGGCTCTTTAGGATCCCTTAAAAACTCGTCCAGATTAGACTGAAACTCTCTCTTCAGAAAAAATGGCCCTGTTTTAGCAATATGGGCCTGGACTTGACTTTTAGCCTTGAGAATGTGCATGGATTCCCGCAAAGCTCCAACTATTTCGCAGGCTAAAGTGCCTATGGCTTGTTGACCCGCTGGCTTGGCCACGTTAGCCTGACTAACTCCATTTTCTTGCGCTGGAATTTCATCTGGTATCGGCACCTCCTGCAGCCTAGGCCTGCCACGTCTACCACCAGTACGTCTACATCCTGACATCCTAATAAAGGTAGCACAATAAATTAGCATATTTATAGATGTGCCGAAGCTAATTCACTTACGTCCTAATACGGTGGACAACAAGTAATTCACTCCACATAAGCACATAATCACATAAGCAAAAATGAACTTCCTTTATTAATAATGTTTGTTCTGCGACATTGCTAGAGTTTCAATTAGCAATAACAGTAATCAAGTGCACTTCTAACAGGACTTCTAAAAATTTGTAGACCCAATCAATAGCTTAGAAATTAAATTACATACTTATCTAGTCACATAAACATGTTATCACATAGTATACCAAATCTACTTCTAATATCATCTAGCGAGATAACCCATTGTGGTAAAAGCCACATCCCACAATCCCAAAGTATTCAAATCTGATAGCTCTGATACGAAGTTATAATGCCCGAAATAATATCAACAACCCACATCATAATATTTTGTAGAATTAATCATTAGCATTATATTTAAAATTTTCATTTATACTCCTTAATCATACAAAAGATGACATATGTGTGCATACATTTATAAATCCTAGATCCAGAATTTATAGCATATGACATGTGTGCATGAATTGAAATAAAGAAGAATCAAGTAATTTTATGCCCTAATGGCTATATCTTTCCAAGTCAATGCTTGGGTACAACAAAAATAAGTTCAACTCAATACAATTAAAACCCAAGGCTTGTACAAAAATAATTACATCAAAAGAAATAAAAGAAGTTCTTGGCTCCAAGTCCTCCCAAGCTATATCCTTGGTGGAGGCACCTGAAAGTTGTTTTCCCACATAGGGTGAGCTAAAGCTCAATAGAGATACTTTAACACAATGTATAAATCTTAATGAAGTCATAAGGTGAATGCATATGCATGCCACTTGTCAAACGTTTTATATTTCCATCTCAAAACAATGCCACGTCTGGATTATATGTCAATTCATGAAAAATATCTTTTTACATCAGAAAATAGGGCAGTGGGTACAAAACACTAGGAATCTTTAGGTACGTGTCTGCCAGTAGGCTATACAAGCATTACCAAAGTCATTTTACCGGTACTAATTAAAAGGATCAACACCTAACCGCCCGGGTTTCTGGACTTTCACCAAAGACACTCAAGCTATCATAATAACCATAACCACACGCCCTAACCATATTCTCCAAGGTGTTTACCCCATTTTTCTCAAAACAATAAATTTTTAATGCTCAAGTATGAAACAATACTCAATACAGGATGTATGAGTAAATAGTTTTAATTCACCTAATCCTCATGCAATTTCTATAACAACCAAAGCTATCAACCATCTATAGCCCAAATCAAATATTTCTACTCAACAGATAATTTTTCAGCAATAGGTATAATCTAATCATTTTCAAAATGGGAGTGATACATATATCCAACTTCATTTTCATTATCAACATACACATTCATTTCATCCTTTCAAAAAAGCCAACATCATTTATTTTTCTTTCATAAATCAAACATTTGTAATTTTCAAATCGCATACCCTCTTCTTCAAGAAAAACACTTTTAAAGAAAGGATTTCCAACATTTCAACATATTTCAACCATAAACACATCCCCACAACCTTTCTTAAGAACCCATTTGAACACTCATCTTTTACATTTCAAAATCAAATCCTAGGCTTAACCCAAAATCTCCAAATACTACCTTTTCAAAGAGCAAATACGTAGGCTAAGAATCATACAAAAAGTTAAAGAAATCCCTACCTCAAGAGTAGAAGAGAAAAAGAGCATGGGTAAAACTTTGATGGAGCTGAAAACAAGATCCTCTCCGATTAGAATGAAGCTTTTGACGAGCTCTACCTTTTTCTCCAAAGAGCTATGGTGGAGAAATCAATGGGTGAGGGTGTATTTGAGGTTTCACGGCAAGAAGTAGATAGAGAGAGAGTGAAGAAATTAAGGTAAGAGGTGTTTTAGAGAGAGAAAGAGAGAGAGGAATGAAAAAGTGATTAAAATTTTCCTTTTCCTGATCTGATATACGCACAGACCACTTGAGTGACCAAAATACCACTCAAGCGTCAGACACAATAAGCGACACCGCTCGAACGACTAAGAACATTGCTCGAGCACACAATGACCCCCCTCCTAGAAGTTTTGCAGACTACAGAAGATCACTTGAGCGCAAGAAATACTACTCAAGTGAAGATCACCATACTCCTATAAATTTTGCAGACCTGCAAAATACTGGAAGATCTCAAAGACCGCTTGAGCGAACAAGAAAAAAACTAGACAATAACACTTTTGAAAAACTAACTCTCAACCTATTTCAAACACAACCAACACTCAACTCAACTACCAACAAGATGAAAATGTCATGAACAACAAAAGACGTGAATCCCAAATCCAACAACGGTGGAGAACAAAAATGGTAAAAATCATTGGTGAATGATAGCGAAGATCTAACAACGAGATGGTGGCGGCAATGGCGAGTAGATGACGACAACAGTGGTGTGAAGTTTCAAAAATGGTTGAAAGAGAGAGTTCTGCAGAAATATTAGAGAAAGAATAGAAGATATGATATTTAATGAGGACATTAAAGGCATTTAAGGACTTAGTGGTCCATATGAAAAAGTCTCTAGGACCTAATAGGAAATTAGTTGATAAAGTAGGACCAACTGGTAAAATAAAAAAAAAAAAAGGAAGAGAAGAATTTTTTAGAAAATTTACCCATAAACCCCATATTAAGGAATGGTGATTTGTTTATTCCCAAAATTTTCTTGTAGACCAATTAGTCTCATTAATTTTGAAAAGTTGGATTTAACATATTATTTGAAAATTAGGTTTACGATTATACCCTTATTTCTATTATGGTTTTTTTTTTTTTTTTTTTTTTGCGCGAAGATGTACAACCTGATATGGGAATCTTTTTGATTTGGAATGTTTGGAATGGTTGATATTTCAAACATTTCAAAAGGAGTACAAAAATCTCTTAATAAATTTTGGATAAATGTATAATTTTAAACTATGAGAGTTTAACTTGTAATGACTTGAAATGTGTGATTTTTCAAATATTACAAAAAGAGTACAAAAATCCCTTAGTAAACTTTAGACAAATGTATAATTTCAAATTGTGGGGTTTTAATTTGGAATGGCTTGAAATGTGAAATTTTTTAAACATTCCAAAAGGAGTACAAAAACCCTTAGTAAGCTTTGGGCAAATATGTAATTTCAAACAGTGGGGTTTGGAATAGGTTGAAATATGAAAATTTTCAAACGTTCCAAAAGGAGTACAAAACCCCTATACAAATGTATAATTTCAAACTGTGGGATTTTGATTTGGAATAGCTTGAAATGTGGGATTTTTCAAACATTCCAAAATGAGTACAAAAACCATTTAGTAAGTTTTGGGCAAATGTGTAATTTCAAAATGTGTAGTTTTAATTTGGAATGATTTGAAATGTGAGATTTTTCAAACATTTTAAAAGAAGTACAAAGATTTCTTAGTAGATTTGGGCAAATATATAATTTCAAACTATGGATATTTTGATCATTTATGGGTATTAACTAGCATCCACAAGTGTAAATTGTAGGGTTATACTGTCATTTTCACACAAATAAGACTATTGGGCTTCATTAGATTATTTGGAGGACTTACTGATTAGAAAGATATGAAAATGAGATTGCTATGTGCTTCCTCTAAATTTTTAAAAGATGCGCACAATTATTTGCTTTTTAAATTGTCGTCATTAAAAAAATAACAAAACAAAAGAGAGAAATTGCAACACATTATCAATCATGTTAGAGCCAAGCCAATGTCAATTGGGCTCTCTAATAATTAATAATTTTAGAAGAATTTTTTATAGAATTTTAAATTCATTTTACTATAATTTTTAAATATTAATTTTTTTAGTTAGAATTTTTATTATTAAAGTAGAATATATACGTATATTTTTTAAAAGGGTATTTTATTTTGAGCTCATCCATTACAAGTCTTTACTAGTGTAAGGACATAAAAATAGTACTTATTAGAATAAATTCTCCAAGAGTATGTTGCATTTTATTTAGATGAAAATACCCTATTGAATCACAATGCTTGAAAGAACATAACAGATACAATAGTCAAGTTGTTTTCAAAACTTAAAATACAATAACTTTTGATCTAGATCTCAATTTATTATAAAATTTATATATTTTTTCTAATTCTCTTGTCGAGATATATCAAACAAGATCCATGATGAATATGGAATTTTGAGGGAAAAAAATTGTCAAAAGTTCACTGAGTTCGTTTTCTTCAGCTAGTGAAATTTCTCGAAATCTTCCCTAACTATAATTGTCATGAATCTTCTTTAACTTTGAACATAATAAAATTTTACTAGGTCCAAAAATCATATTTCACATGTGCATGGACGAATTTCATTGTGTATTTCATTCAAATTCATTTAGATAAGTTTCACACAATAAAATTCCACTATGATAGTGAAATTTTGTATTACGACTGTAAATATATATATTTTTTTAACAAAGATATGAAGGAGAGTGGATATATATAGGTAGAGAGAAGAATGAGCAAGAATAAAACAAAATAGAAACAGAAACAAAAACAAAAACAAAGATAAATCTGAACTATAAAGGAAGATGGTGAAGCAACAAAAAAGCATTGGTAGCAGAACAATGTAGATGTGGTAGGGGAGTTTGTACAAAAACTATGTCATGCAATCTCTGTAATTGTGAGATTTCATCTTAATCGAATGAAGGAAACAATACATAAACAATTTAGATGAAGAAATAGATAACGATGATGACAACGATGATAGAGTTGTGATTCGCCATTGGTGGCGTTGCTACTCCAGATTTGAGAAGCCTTGTTGCGTGTGCACGCGTGCACACACCCACAGATATATATATATATAGAGAGAGAGAGAGCACCGAAAAAAAAGAGCCTAGTAAGAAGATAAGAGAACAAATTTGGAAGGAAAAAAAAAAAGTTCTTTTAGGGTTGGGAGGTTATTTTTGACAATTTATATCATATTTCCCCCTCCCCCCCCCCTTCTTTTTCTTCTAGAATTTGAAATCTCAAAGATTTCTACTTGTGAGTGTTGAAGTATGACATTACAACCAGATCAGATCTCTTTTTCGAGATTTTGGGAACTAAGCCATAGAACACATGCAAGAATAGGGAAGCTCAACAATTGCATACAAGAAAACAACAAGGCCGGTGGCTTGTCTACCCAAAGGCACTTTGACAATCAAGTCAGTCAATAAATCTCACAAGATAATTGGCTAAAGTAAACAACTATCAAGTAAAAGTATACCTTAGACTCGCGGGGTGCCTACCTTTTATAATCATCACTACCCTCCTCTTCTAGAAGTCTCATCTCATATGACTCTTATCCTTTGCTAGGATAGCACTTATCAAGAACTCCTCTAATTTGGAATAGGATTAACTCTCTCAAGAGTCTTGACCTATCCAAACAGAGAGTCTGTCATCATCTATGACTCTAGTCCCTCATCCAAATATCTCAGATTCTTATGTGATCTGACCACACCTCGGCCAATTAGAATCACCTATGTGGCACCTTGGCTAACTATCTAGGCCACGTGGACAACTCAAAATTATGTCCCTACACTACTAACAAGTAAACTTTTTTTTTATAGAACTCTATAAAGGGGTGTGTCCCTAATTTTTCCTTTTTAAAAACAATGAACTAATATAATAAAAAAATAAAATAAAAAAACCAATTTTATCAAAATTTGATATTACAAAGCTCTTAACCCATTTCTTTAGCTAATAGTGCTAATAATTTATATATGTCTATTAATTAATATTATAAAAAAAATAATATCTAATAATAAATATTCTAAGAGGGTTGTCATAAAACACATTTATCATTAACTAATAGAATTGTTGATTATACACCTTCAAACAAAGTTGATTTTAAAAAATTTTTTTTTTTAAAAAAAAAAAAAAAGAAGAAGAAGAAGCGAAAATGGAGAGATTATGAGCCTAAAATGAAGAAATAATCATTAACTAATGGAATCCTTGCTAGGGTTTGAATTGGAACAATGTCTTTAAAGAGCCAACCTTGAACCGACCATGAGCTTAAAATGAAGAAATAAAATTAATTTTACAATGTCATTTGTCGCCCTGGGATTTTTTTTTCGACTCTGGGAGTGTGCATGTTCATCGTGGGTCAGAAGCAATTTTTGTTTTGTGAGACCAATAGATTACCATCAACCAATATTAGCTGGGACAGGACTAGCTATTTACAAAGACTTTCAAAAATATTTGGAATCCCCATTTAATAACAAGGGTTTTGGTGTGTTAGGACACCCTGACCTAATCTCTTAAAAATTCTAGCTTTAAAAAATGTGAAAACATATTAATTTTCAATTGGTTCAAGTTTACTTAACCTCGTTTTGAGTATGCCAGTAAATGACTCCAAGTTTTGGTCCCAAAAGACAAGAGATGGATTTAGGGATTTACTATTATAAAAATGTTTCAGACCCCACTGGGGTGACCCCCGGGACCCTAGTGGGGTGTGATTGGTCAAGATTTTTTTTTTGTTCTTTTCTTTTTTCTTTTCCAATAACCAACCCCCACATGTGTGTGGGGGGTGGTGGGGGTGGAGGCAATGTGGGGGCGTCTCAATCACGTTTGTTACTATTATGAGTCGAAATAATGGTTTTAGGAACTCTATCACGTCCTTTCATTACTTAATTCTCGTAACTCAACTTGTTGCATCAATAGATCAACATTAATCATGATAGCCATTTATTTTAGTTATTATAATTGTGATTATTATCATGTTTCCTACCATGATTAATCTGGTTTCATATTTGTATGGGTTTATTAAATGTTTATGTGTTTAATTTTATAGTTGAAAATTGGAGGTTGAACTACGTATCCACAATATGAATAAGGACAAGACGTATATCATAAGTCAAATAAGAGCTTGGCATGTTTATCGAGAGAATCCAATACTAATTTAGAAATAATTGGTATGTTTGGTTTGAGTTTTAGAGATGAGTTTTAGAAAAAAAAATTATAAAAAATTGTTTGATTTGAGATTTTTCTCAAAAAATTTTCAAAATCACTCTCTTTCTTACACATCAATCAATCATTTTTTCTCTCTCCTCTCTCCTTCTCAATCACTTTTTCTCTTACATACATCTACTCAATTATAACAAAATATCAAATCATTTCAAACTCTCAAATTCCAAAATTACTTTCAAAATATACAACCAAACAAATCAAAAAAATTTCTAAAACAACTCTCCTAAATTTTTTTCAAAAATAACTCTCCTAAAAATAAACCAAACAAGCCCAATATCTCCGATAAAAATGAGTTAACACTGGAAGGTTGAATTGAATCCAAAGGAAACTGCCCACGTGTTGGAATCAAAGATTGCCTATGTGTTTATACTTGAATAACGCCTAATTCAGGTAGGTTTCATTAGTGTTTGTTATTGTTCGTAACCTCCGCTCTATTATACTAAGGGTGGTTTGGAATGATCTAAATAAGTGTACTTTTTAATTTTTTAAGAAATAGGAGTTGGGTATGGGTTGAATTTAAAGTGATAGATTAGAAAGGTGATGTGATTTAAATAAGATGATGTGACTTAAATAGGATAGTGACTTTTTGGCTTTTTTAGATCATGCCAAACAAGGCCTAAGTGTTTGTTTGGAAAGTTGATTTTTCAGTAAAAAGTTAAAAAAAAAAAAAAAAAAAAAAAATTTAAAATCCCCCGATGCATGTGCACACTTCTAGAGTGGGAAAAAAAAAATAAAAAAAAATAAATAAATCAAAATCAACTTTGTAAGAAAGCAATTGAGGTAAGACAAATCCCAAACCGCTTCCAAAGAAAAAAAACTTTAAAGCCTTTGAGGTAAGACAAATCCTCGAGGTGTCCTCTGAGAGCAATGTCTCCTTAGAGCTAATAGCAGACTCAGGGTGTCCAAATACCACGAACAAGTCAAAGCCACGACTTTTGCGAAGATGGAGAAAGTGGGAGTTGAAAGTAAGAAGTTTCCTTCTATAAATATAGTTATCCAAGACAAATCCAAATTTTGTGTAGGATTATTTTAGTAGATAGATTAATAATTAAACTAATTTATATGGGTAATTTAATAATATTAAGGAATTCGTTATGGCATGACGTTATAATTTCTATAATTTAGATGAGTAACTTCGTAATTTTGGAAAACTAAGTTAATAAGCCAATATTTTGGCTTCAAGTCTTGCCGCAAACAGAGGGTTTCGTTTTTATTTGTGGAGGGCTTTGAAGACAATGCATTCAAGAGTTTGAAAAGAAAAGGGAAGATTCATAGAGTGGTAATTTTGAACTATTCATCTTTTAAAGGTAAAATTTTCTTTTAATTGTCTATCTATGAATTCAGTTTCATTATATCAATGGATGATATGTGATGGATTAATTTTGTTAGGTTTTTGTAATTGGCAATCACGTTTAACAAAACTCCTTTCAATTGTAATTTTATTCGCTCTTTTGTTTTGTAAGGATGTGAGTATTTAGATGCGAATCCAACTCAAATTGTGCCTATGAAGAGAAGTTTGTGATTGTCACACCCCGAATTTACGAGGTCCGGCCCAAGTGAGTAAACCACCTAACGATAGACAATAACTAACAACACTCATGCAAATGTATATAATATAGGCACACAGTACATGTGTTATTCCAATTTGATACATTCTTAGATAGTTGCAGGCACAAATTTGCATATGAAGATTTGAATAGTGTTTTCTAAATGTCCATGTTTATACAAAATATAGGGAAACTAACAATCAAATAATACATCAAATTCCACAAATTTAGCAAATGCAAAACTAAACCCAAACCCCAAAAAAAAAAAAAAAAGCTGAATAGAAATAGATAATTAGAATGTAGCTGAAAGTAATCTTACCAACCAGTTGAACCAAATAATGTGTAAGGCTATTACAGCTTTGTTGCACAAAACCTCCAATACACCCAGACCCTCTGTGAACAAAAACATAAGTGAACCAAACTCAAAACCCACAACATTGAAAACCTAAAACATGAAAACAAAAACCAAAACAAAAAAAAAAGAAAACAAAGCCCTTCCATTACAGTGAAAGCAATTAAAGATTGCATATTTCCCATTATAAGAGAACATCCACATACTAAAGACTCTACAAATAATCATAACACCATATTATTTCCCTGAATATTTTAGAAACATAAATAGCTAAATTAACAGGTAGTTTTGTCAACTACAAGTCAAAGCAAACATCCATATCCAAAGAAACTAACAATACATTAATCAAACCCCAATAAAGCGGTCCAAGCACTTCAGACCCATTAGAACAACATACGAATAACAAAAACAAAATGAAAATATCAGAGAAAAAAAATTAAATGCTACCTAGGGTTCATAATGAGAGGGAAGAGGGGGAGGGAAAGAGGGATATATGTGTACCGTGAGAGTCCCTTCCAGTCAGATTGTGGAAGAATGCTTCAGCAAAGAGCCGGTCCCTCGGCCGTGGGTTGCAACAATAAGCACACTAGAGAAAGAGAAGAGGTATCAAGCGAGACAGAGGAAATTTGATGGTCCTGAAGATCAAAACCCTTAGATATGTATTGATTGTTCTATATATCAGATTGTGAGGAAGTTTTTTTTGTCTACAATGGGCCCAAAAATCTTTTTTTTTTTTTTTTAAGACAATAATTTGTCACCAATCACCAATTTTGGGCGCCTTTTTTTTTTTGTGTGTGGCACCAAATATTTGGCTTCTTTTTGTGACAAAAAAATTTTCTTACCAAATTAAAATTTTCGTCTCCAAAAGAAAACCCCTTCTTTTGATTTTTATGACAAAATTAAAAATTTTATTTGGTTTCAATTTTTGAAAATGATTTTTAAATTAATTGCAAGTCTTGGTGATTGTTTTTATATTTTAGTCACTTTTTTTTTTTAATTTTTAGTTGTACATCTAAAAAGTAAAAAATAAAAAATTAATTAAAATATGAAAACAATTCAACAAAGACAAACGAAAACTCATTTAAAAATAATTTATGAGAACTTAAATCCAAAAAAAAAAAAAAACAGGTTCAAAAACTAGCAAACAATAACATGAAAAACAATCAAGTTGGAGTTATTTGTTTTTTTAGATACACTTAATTTAAATATACTTAAAAAGTAAAATATTTATGAAAAAAATCAATAAAAAAAATGACAATGTACTAAATTTTTATATTTTTTTGTATGTAATGAATTTTTTATAGTGTTTTCATAAATTTTGTACTTTTTAAGTTTATCTAAAGGGCAAATTACATAGGTGGTCCCTATACTTTGTATTTTGTGTCATTTTGGTCCCTACACTTTCAATTAGCACAATTTGAACCCTTAATTTTAAATTTTATGTCAATTTGATCCATTGATAATGTCGTTAGTGTTTTTAAATGAAAATAATCATTGAATTGATTGAAATTAACTCGCTGAGGTTAGTAAATTTATAATTTTCTATAAAAAAAAAAAAAATAAGACACATACTATTTATATGACACAAGGACCAAAAGTACCGGGACAACTGCTGTAATTTGCCCTTATCTAAATTAAAGGGATCTAAAAAAAAAAAATTATAATATTAAAAAATGTCCACTAAAAAAATATAGATTAAAAATTAAAAATTAATTATTAAAAACTCCAAACGAAACAAGGTAATATTTTCTATTAATTTTGAAAATTTAAAAATTATTATTAAATTTTCCTTTGTATTTTTTCTCACAAAAAAATAGCTACATTAATTATCTTTTTCTTTTTTTTCTTTCTTTTTTTTTTTTTTTTTGGTAGAGAGGGGTTTTGACCTACGATTTTTCTAAAATGAGTATTCTAGACGGAAAGGGTAGAGTTGGTTCAGACAATGAGAAAAAGTTCTTATGCAAGAGGGGCTTTCACTATGAGAAAGAATAGTCGGTTTGCATAGGGTGCCTTCTTGGATAATACCTTCAATACTGGCATGCAGAAGGGCTTAAGTGTGAGACATAAGAGAGGGCTTTAGTGCAAAATAGAAGAAATGGTTTACAGTGTCTTCTTGCGTCACGACTTCAATACTTGTGAGAGAGGAGTAGGCTCAAGAACGAGCGAGAAATAATTAATAAAATATTTTTGTCTTCTTAAATATAAGAACAGAGAATTTATTATTGGTGACGAAATATTTTTGTCTTCCACAACATAACCTTATGAGACAAAAAATATATTCGTCACGCAATCAATCATAATTTATTAGTGATGAAATATTTTCGTCTCCCACAACATATTCTTCCAAGACAAAAATATATTTGTCGCCCATTTAATAGAAAGATGAAACGGCATCGTTTGCATGATGGAGTGTTTATTGGTGGCGAAATATTTTCGTCTTCCATAATTTATCATTCCTAGACTAAAATATATTTGTCGTCTAATAAATGGAAATATGCAATGACATAGGTAGGGAATTTATTGGTGACAAATTACCTTTGTCGCCAAAAAAAAATAAAATAAAATAAAAATTGTGACAAAAATGTTCTTCTCCAATGAGCTAAAATAATTCGCGTTAATGCAAACGAAATTGACGCCTAAATTTTGCAAACGAAATTTTGTTTTCGTCTCCTATACGTCTGAGAAAAATTAAAACAAACACCGAAATTAATATTTTGTCATCTTTTGGTTAAATTTTAAGAAAAAAAAAAAAAAAAACTCGTCACAAAATTTCATCACAATAGCCTAGATTTCTTGTAGTGACAGATTCACAAATTTCAAACAGGTATAACTCTCGCATTCGAACTCGTTTGGGGTCATTCTTGTGTCCAAATTGAAGCCCTAGAAGTAAGCTTTCCAATGGTTCTAGCCTCACATCAAGATTCAAAGGGTGGAAAGAGAAAATGATAAAAGAGTGAAGACTATTCAATAACAACTATTCGAATTTGGATCTCACCCAACCACTATGGTAACACCTCAACCAAGGCTCAAATATTAACTAAGAAGGTTCCCAATCAACATAATCAAAAAGTCAAATATGATTTTATTATGACAGGAAATATATAATGCTACAACCTCTCCACCTTAAGAAATTTCGTCCCCAAAAAAAGCCACTCAATGATTACAAAGGATACAACACCAGCCTACATTCAGATCTATCGTGGGTTAAGTTCCCAGATTCTAAGTTCAACACATCGGGAACCCAAAGACGCCTGAATAACAAAACACCAAGGAACAAACACGAATGCCTCTTCAAACCACATAACTTGTAGTGGTCTATAAGACAAGAAACAACAACCACCACAACAATAACAATAACCACTCGGACTCAAAGACGTCAACTACGTCTAAATCACCTACAACACCGAAATCACCACCTAGTGCTCAAACGCTCGGACATAGAGAATAAGAGAACTCTTCACACACCAAACTCTCGATCAACTCTCGGAACGAGAACACAAGGCAAAATACAGCTAAAAAATAACAAATACGGCATAACAAGCCTCGGACAAATTATAAACCCCAGTAAACACATGGCATATAACTAGCAACTCAGACTAGATCACAACGCACCACACAACACAAGGTGCCACATCCAAGTTAAAGAAAATTCTGTACTTTTCTCATTTGTCTCAAAACACATTGCTTTTCCAAAAGGCGCCCAAACTGCACCGTCACAATCCAAATACATTTTCAACCATCCACAACAAAACTCAGAGATTTTCAAACTGTTTTTCCGAAAACCATAGATGATATTTATAACACAAAACCATTTTCATTTTGTTTCTAATTTTTTAGATTCAACTTTTATTAAACCGAAAACTTACGTGTTAATTCAAAACCGTTTTAGTTCAAGAAAAATACCCAATGCCACAACACCAAAAGAAATTTTTTTTTCTTCCTCAAAATCATTCATTAGCATTCCTCCAGTGAACAAACAACACGGTCAGCCAATAAAACCCATCACATCCACGGTGATACCACAATACCAAAACCAAATTTCCACGATGAGAATCCGAGAACTTTCCAAAATGCCAGCAACGTAATAACACAAGAAAAAGAAATTTCACACCCACAATCACATAATGGCGCAAAAGCACAGTACAACCATAACCCCAAACCAGTTACCTCAAACTCAAAATAACTTCCCAACTGTCCATAAGGAACCTACATACCTGTCACGACCCAAACCCGCCCCTATGGGTTTAGCACCGTAACCGGCCAATAATCCGGGATTACCAAAGGCCTGCTTGACAGTAATACAGTAAAACAGAGTACAAGGGCATGGCGGAAGCCATTACAGTAAATAAACAATGTCTAATGAGCTGTGACAGTCTGTATGCCAAAAAGAATTTTCATACATTTACATGTATATACGGTACAGAACAGTATGCAAAACATTTACAAACATTCAGGACAGGGATCCAGTCCCTATTAACCAGTACAGTGCGGTCTATATAGTCTATACAGTAAACAAAACAGTACAGGAGAGGGGGAAAAAACTAAAACACCCCATAGCCTAAGCTTGGTAGGTTCGGAACCTCGCAGTGAGGCACATTGGTTGGCTTGACAAAACTGGTGCTTACCCTAACGCCTCTAGCTTTGGTCCGGTGCCTGTACACCTACATATATATATGAGCAGTGAGCTAAAGCCCAGTGAATAACATAATGCGTAAAGGGGTTAAGAATGAATGTCCTTACAGTAATGAAAACAGTTCATTTCAATCAGTATATCAGTTGTTTAGTATAGTAAACAGTCATATGTGGTACATCCATTAGCATAACAGTAACAGTAGGTCTTAAAGACCGAACAGTAATGATGGCCATCAATCAGTAAACAGTAGTGGTTCCAACAAGGGAACCGACAGGATCTCTGTAACAGTAACAGTCAGTAACAGTAGTTGCTAAGGATGCCACAATACAGTTCAGAATATAGGACATACATTCATTCAGTTAACAGTAGCAGTTCAGAAAACAGTACAGTTCAGTATTCAGAAGATAATCATTTTGAACATATCTTTACACAATTGTTACTCACAGAGTTTTGGGCTACAGTGAACTAGAGCGTCTCCTCAGAAAGCCAACCCTATACAGTTAACAGATTGAACACACACTAAGTTACACAGTTGGGAAAGATAATAACTTAATCCCTAATTTGCCTCGGTGTGTTCTACAGCTATATCCTCAATAAGATGCCTTAGACTAGGCCTAAGAATGCCTAGGATGGAATGAGGGTGCCAAGATGCACTTAGAAACATTTTCAGAATCTTCAGAAAAACAGATCCCTGCTCGAGCGCAGGTTTCCCCGCTCGAGCGGACATGCAACAAAGGGCCCCGCTCGAGCGTCAACTTCCCCCCTCGAGCGGACCAAAAAGTACTGGATAGGTGAAATTTACGCTCGACGCCCGCTCGAGCGTGTCACCCAGTCCTTCGCTCGAGCGTCCAATTCTCCGCTCGAGCAGACTGATGCACAGTGCAAGATGCTGGGAGCTCGATTTTCCCGCTCGAGCGGCACTTCCCCCGCTCGAGCGGACGACCAAAATTTGGAAATTCCATATTTGAGTCCCAAGCTCAAAATCAAGTTTAAAAGCCAAAATTTTGATCCTCTTGGGCTAAAAACCTGGAAAACACTTGTAAACACATTACATTATGTATTTCAAAGATCAATTTGGTAAATCAAAGCCCAAGGGTGTTTAATTCAACCTCAACTTCAAATTAATTTTCATGAACATGCTACAAACATGACATGCATGAATTCAGACCATTTCAAAACTTCAAAACATGGTCTAATGAGCTCATTCTTCCAAATTCAAGATGAAAACATGGTCCTTAACACTAACATGAACATGCATGTGAGAAATGAAGGATTGTAAGCTCAAAACTTAGCAATATGCACATGCATGCAACAATTGAGCTTCAATACAACATTACAAGCCATAAATTGGCTCTAGACTTCAACTTAGCTCTAAATCATGCAAGAGTCTAACAAAATTACAAACAAAAGGGTAGTTATTCTACCTTAGGTCTTGAATTAGAGGTGTAGGAGCTCAACTATGCAATTACTCTTCCAAATCTCCAAGTCCCCAAGCAATTCCCAAGAAGAAACTCAATTTCTCTCTCACTAGCTCTCTTGGTCGACAATTGCAATGAAATGAGGCTGAGGAAATGTTTATTTGAGTGTAAAGAAGTTCAAGTATGGTCCAAGATAATGGCCCACTAGTGGTGGCAAAAAGGTAATTAGCTTAACTCATGAAATTTGTACAATTCAATCTAATTTAATCCGGTTTAATCACACTAAATCATCTTTCAATTAAGTTTACCATAAAATCACATAAATTCTACTGATCATGGGACGTCAATCAATTTTGGATTCGGCCGCTGATAAGGCCTTTAATTAACAGTTTAAACATGAAAACTAAACAGATAATTAAACAGTCAGACAGATAGAATGCAATTTAACTAACATACATTCAATCAATCAGTTTCAGTTTTCAGTCAGTCAGTTCAGTAATTCAGTCAGTTTAATTACTTTTGCATATTCGATCTCAGTTTAGCAGTAATCGGTGATCAATCAGCCATTAATCGGTAAACAGTATGAGGGTTGTTACAATACCACGCAATGACACCGTTCAATTATACAACCTTTAATTCCAATCTATTCCTGAGGTGACTATATGCTAACCAACCAACTATCCAACACCACTATCCCACACTACCCTTCAAACGCCGACATACCATTTAACTCCATTTATATCAACACCACACCAACACATATTACCTAGCCAAACCAACTCCAGGATGGAGTTCCTCACACAATCTTACATTCTCATTGAATCACACCGGATTTCGCAAGTTAACCCATACTACGTCAAATCCTTGCCCATCCCCTACACTTATGCCTTTATGGCAACACTTCCTCGCACTACACTTGAGTTCGAGCTGAACTCCCAAAGATCATAATACACACCCCAAGACCAATGAAGTAAATAACAAACTTACACAACTCACTACCCACTCCACACAACCTTACCATACCACTAGAAGTTCCATCCTCAAACTAAAACCGCAACAAAAAAATCACCCCAACACTAGGGATCTTACATGGGGTTCATAAACAGCCTCTACTTATGACGAAAATAATTTAACTTAGCACACATTAAACCATGCTACAATACAATAAGCATAATATTACCACACCAAGGCAACCTCCCAGGATAGTCTCATGACCAATCCCATTCTACACATCTCCTAACAACATACTTCTACATACCGCCAATCCAAAACAAAAGAATCTATACTTAAAAACAATTCCATAAAACCAACAACTCCCTCAGTAGACTAGAAATAATTGTCCCGCAAAAGAAACTCAAGTCACTCTCATGCCAACCACTTTTACTAACTCAAACACCAACACTACGAACTCTTAAAGACCTAATAAGAAATTCTTAAAGATGTTAGGGCATCGATCTATCTAACCCACTTCTTGGTATGAACAACAATACTCCAACACCAAACACCCTCATAATGGGTTCCAAATGCACGCAAACCACTCAAGCGACCAAAACACCACACTTCCAGAAATTACAAACAAAAGTTAACCATTCAAGTGCAAAAAGTACCGCTCGAGCGCAACACCGCTCGAGCTCCAAAAACACTACTCAAGGAAAAAATACCAACTCTCAGAAATTTTGCAAACAGAAGATTACCGCTTGAGCGCAACATCGCTCAAGCACAGAAGACACCGCTCAAACTAAGAATACACCCTCCCAATATCTCTACAAACCTGCCAAAGTACTAGGAGTTCTCAATGACCGCTCAAGCGAAAAAAGTACCGCTCAAGCGAAGAGGCCAAAATCTGGACAAAATTTCTATTGAAAAACAAACCCCCGACCTGTTCCAAATGTAATCACAATACTCGAACAACTCAAATCAACAAGGAATAAGATAAACAAGGATATGAACAACCATTAAAAACGAGAAAACCTAAATCTCAAAACATCAAATAGGTTGAGTCTAAACCAAAATTGTAACGCCCCAAAAATATATATGCCATTTCAATATAATAATAATCATGGCTTAAGAGATGCCGGAGGTATGTATTCAACATGTTCCATTACATAACTCAAATGTTTATACAAAAGTAATCTCATATGTGATTATACATTCATTCAAAACTAGTACATGAATCTATAGCATGTAAAATCATTTGACCAAAACAAATAGAGGCCCTCAAGCGGTTATAAGTTCCAAGGCATAAGCCCGATTACACAAAATGGTCTCTCGGACCCATATATGTTTAGCCCTTGGCTTACCAAAAATTTTACAATCACAACAAAGAGCCTTGTGCTCTCAAAACATATTCCCACGCCCTAATTTGGCGGGTTCATCACATCCTTTCCTACACCAAAACCCATAGGGGTGAGCATAAAGCCCAATAGAGAATTCTTAACAAAGTATATACATTTATGCAATGTTCCAAATATTGAATGCAAATGTCATGCAATGCCAATAAAAGAATTTCATTTACATGCTCTTTTTGTTAAAAGAATTACCATGTTCAACAGTAGCTTGAGATTTCAACGATTTCGAAACTTTCAATTGTATTCAGTAGGGGCGGTAAATACGACTCAGGTAATCTCTAGGCTAGTGTCTGCAAGTAGGCTCAACAAGCACTACCAAAAACCTCACTTTACCAGTTGCTAACCGGAAGGGAAGTGGTACATCCTCTACGTGTGTTTTCGGTCTTTCACCCCGGACACTCAGGCCAACTAATCAATTTCATCTACACCACCTATCCAGACTTACCAACGTATTTACCCCATAGACATAATCATAGTTCTCGTTTCAAATATTCTTTTCTCAATATAAACGTTTCCAAGTTCAATTCAAAATGTATAGTATTCATTTCATGAGTATGAGATGCAATAATTATCAATGTCTCAACAATAACACTACAACAATCACATTTCCCATCTTCCCTCCTTTAATGTTATTTATCACAAAATAGTCACATGTTCAATTAAATTCATGCACGAGTGGCAACATTTCCCCACTTTGCACAATTCTCAACGACTTGGTCATTTCAAGACTACATACCATATTTTGAATATCAACTTCCAAAACTCACAACTTTCATATTTCAAGAAGCTCAAAAATTTGGTCATCTCATAACTATACATGTTCATGCATTCAACAAAGTTTTAAAACATTTTCTCCAATCTTCATATACCAAGAAAAGTTGTCATTTTTGCAAAAAATATTATGAATTTTTCACTCATTCATTTCCTTGACACAAGAAAATCCATGGGTTCTCCACATTTATTCCAAAATCCCCAAATTTTCTAGGGTGCCTCATCAAAAACCACACATCTTCTCATTTCCTTGGTGAAATCTTACCAAAATCATCTTTATTAAACTAATGAAAGTGAAACTCTCAAGGATTGATAAAAAGGTTGAGATTTAAACTTTCTTTTAAAAATCAAAACATTCTTGAGCCAAAAACTTAGACTTCCTAAACATCTCTCCAGAAAAAAAAAAAAAAAACCTCAAATCAACATTTAAGTTAGCAAAAACATATATATAACTCAAAGAAGTCCCTACCTCAATGCTTGATAAAGAAAAGAGATGAAACCCTAGAGCCAAGATGAGAGATTTTTTTCGATTTCCACCACACCAAATGGAGTCCTAGCTTTGATCTCCAAGATTTGTCAAAAATGATGACTCTAGACCCAAAGGATTGCAAGGAATCAAGGATTTTTAGCATTTGATGACGGTTTTTAGATAGAATGAGGAGCAAAAGTGTTTTTAGAGAGAGAGGGATATAAAAAAAATGAGATACATTTAGCCCCAAAAGAAAGAAAAAACAGAGTTCTCGGGCTGCCCAGAATCCCGCACGTGCGGCGCCCTCCCCCGCACGTACGGAGCGCCTTCCCCGCACGTGCGGCCTTCACCCCCGTACGTGCAGGGGTCCCTTCCTGCACTTCCCTCCGCACCTGCCTTTTAGGTAGTGTGCAACCCCAAACTTCCCCTGCATTTCGCACATGCGGCCTCACCTCCCGCACGTGCGCCCCAGGGCCTCGCACGGGCAGCCTTGTTTCTCCAACCCAAAATTTTTCCCCGCTCAATTCTAGGCACTTCAGACCTGGTCTCGCACTCTCCGGAACAGGTGAAAATCAACACCGAGTAATCAAGAATAAGAGTTTACTTGAGGAACAACTTCCGAACACTTTGTGTTCGCTTTTAGTGTATCAATCACACTCTGTTCACTTAGTGCATCTATCACACTTTGTGTTCGCTTTTAGTGTATCAATCACACTTTATTCACTTAGTGCATCTATCACACTTTGTGTTCACCTTTTGTGTATCCATCACACTTGTTCACTTAGTGCATCTATCACACTTTGTGTTCGCCTTTAATATATCTATCATACTTGTTCACATAGTGCATCTATCACACTTTGTGTTCACCTTTAGTATATCTATCATACACTTGTTCACATAGTGCATCTATCACACTTTGTGTTCACCTTTAGTATATCTATCATACCTTGTTCACATAGTGCATCTATCACACTTTGTGTTCGCTTTTGTGTATCAATCACACTCTGTTCACTTAGTGCATCTATCACACTCTGTGTTCACTTTTAGTGTATCAATCACACTTTGTTCACTTAGTGCATCTATCACACTTTGTGTTCACCTTTTGTGTATCCATCACACTTGTTCACTTAGTGCATCTATCACACATTGTGTTCGTCTTTAGTATATCTATCATACTTGTTCACATAGTGCATCTATCACACTTTGTGTTCACCTTTAGTATATCTATCATACACTTGTTCACATAGTGCATCTATCACACTTTGAGTTCACCTTTAGTATATCTATCATACCTTGTTCACATAGTGCATCTATCACACTTTGTGTTCGCTTTTAGTGTATCAATCACACTCTGTTCACTTAGTGCATCTATCACACTTTGTGTTCACTTTTAGTGTATCAATCACACTGTGTTCACTTAGTGCATCTATCACACTTTGTGTTCGCTTTTGTGTATCAATCACACTTTGTTCACTTAGTGCATCTATCACACTTTGTGTTCGCTTTTAGTGTATCAATCACACTCTATTCACTTAGTGCATCTATCACACTTTGTGTTCACTTTTAGTGTATCAATCACACTCTGTTCACTTAGTGCATCTATCACATTTTGTGTTCGCTTTTAGTGTATCAATCACACTCTGTTCACTTAGTGCATCTATCACATTTTGTGTTCGCTTTTAGTGTATCAATCACACTCTGTTCACTTAGTGCATCTATCACACTTTACGTTCCCCTTTTGTGTATCTATCACACTTTGTTCACTAAGTGCATCTATCACACTTTGTGTTCACCCTTTGTGTATCTATCACACGCTCGCTTTGTGTATCCATCACACGTTTACTTTGTGTATCCATCACACTCTCGCTTTGTGTATCTATCACACTATGCTCACTTTGTGTATCTATCACACATGCTTGTCCACTTAATGCATCTATCACACTTTGTGTTCACCCTTTGTGTATCTATCGCACATGTTCGTGAAAATTGCATGATTTTCTTACATCCTTTCTGCATTGTAATGTAGTTTGGTTTATGCTAGCTTAAAACTGTTGCATGTTATGCTTCGTTACAGCATCCTTTGCATGATTATAAGTTATGCTCGGCTTGGTGCATTGTCTTGCATTTTGCCCCTGCCCTCGGGCGCATATCTTTATCTGTAGCTTGTATGCTTTGTCCAAGTCTTCAGCCTTGTCAAAAATGGGTCGTCTCTGGGTTTTGACATTTACTCCCGTCATTGTTATGACTTTCGAGTTCTGTCAAAGAGGGGCAACTGTAGACACCCCATTTTTGGCCGTCCTCAAGACTTGGACGTCATCGTTTGAACACTCGATGATTATCTATGTTCGTGTTCGTCTTGAGTTCTCGGAGGTTTCGGCCGCGCATCTTGCCTCAAGACCTCTCGACTTATTTGTTTTGTGCTTGGTTGTGGACCAAGCACTTAGGTTTTTGCCTCTGAGGGTAGGAAATGGCTTGTTGGCCAACCCCACACCCCACCGGCCTCGGCTTGAGGACACCAGCCCTGTTTTCTTGCTACCGGCCAAAGGTGTTGGCCGGTCGGCAATGTTCTTGGTCGGCCGGCCATTATTTTGGTCGATCGGTCACTTTTTCTGGCCGAGACCCTTGTTTTAGCTTCTTGAGGAAGCTTGAACCTTTTGAACCCTTGGTTTTTAGCTTCTTGAGGAAGCTTGAACCTTTTGAACCCTTGTTTTAGCTTCTTGAGGGAGCTTGAACCTTTTGAACCTTTGGTTTTTAGCTTCTTAAGGAAGCTTGAACCTTTTGAACCTTTGTTTTAGCTTCTTGAGGAAGCTTGAACCTTTTGAACCCTTGGTTTTTAGCTTATTGAGGAAGCTTGAACCTTTTGAACCTTTACTCTAGCTTCTCCAAGAAGCTTGACCTTTTTAGCTTCTTCAAGAAGCTTGACCTTTTTTAGCTTCTTCAAGAAGCTTGAACCTTTTTTAGCTTCTCCAAGAAGCTTGAACCTTTTTTAGCTTCTTGAAGAAGTTGGACCCTTTGCTCTAAGCTTCTTAGAGAAGCTTGACCTTTTCTTAGCTTCTTAAGGAAGCTTGACCCCTTTGATCTAGCTTCCTCAAGAAGCTTGACCCTTTTGGTTTAGCTTCCTTAAGAAGCTTGGCCCCTTTGCTCCAAGCTTCTAAGAGAAGCCTTGGACCTCTTCTTCTATAAGAGAGACCCTCCTCTCCACTTGCAAGGGTTGAGAAATTTTGGCTAAGGCATATACATACACCTCTCTATATCTCTCTACATCCAAGCTCCAAAGCTCTATTGTTCTTGCACCATTGCACTACACCTCCTATCCTAACACCCCCACCATCACTCTAAGCACCTTGGAGCTAGTTTTCAGAGGTTGAAGGCTTACTATTTTGGTCCAGAAGCTGCTGGCTCTTTTGACTACAAGGGTAACTCTCATTTTCTCCCTTTTTAGCATTGTTTTGCTTCATATCTTAGCCTAGTTTGAAAGCATATTTGGGCTTTGTCATAAACTGAAAAAAGCCTTGTTTTAAGCTTCTTAACATGTTTTTTTAAGACTTCTTTTCTGTTGGGGGTCATCTACCCCCTTGCATGCTTCATTTCTCTTTGTTTTGAGCCATGCATTAGGGCCTTTGTGTTGAGCTTTGTTGGCCCTTTTGACCACTGAAATCCAATGGATTTTCAGTGGTTATTATGTGTTTTTGAGCATCAAAATCAGATAGGGGTGACCCTCTCACCCACTGTCTTGTTTTCTAGCATTATTGGCCTTTCAAAGGAGCCCATATTTTCACACTTCTTAAGCATGTTTCAAGCCATTATTTGTGAGTTTTATGACCTGCATGAACTCTGTCCAGAGTTTTTTTTTCCATGTTAGGTGTCTATCTTGCATGTGTAGAGTAATCCTCTTCATGGCCTTTCAAAGGAGCCTTCATTTGCATGCTTCCTAGCCTCATTTCAGGCCCTTTTCAGTGAGTTTTAGGGCCCTCATAACCTCTTTTTAGAGGTGGTTTTGCCATTTTGTATGTCCATTATACATGTGTAGAATAACCCTCTTATTGGCCTTTCAAAGGGACATATCATTCTTGCATGCATTGACTGAGTTTCAGTGGGTTTTTGGTCATATTTTGGCATGGCATACTTCTATTTTTGGTTGGTTTGGTGACCTCTCATGTGCTTCATATAGTTGTAGTGTAAATCATGGTTCACTAGCTTGTTTTGCATGATGTTTTGGCCGCCTTTCCTAGCATATTTTGGCCATGCCTTAAACTGATTTTATGTATATTTTGGACTGCCTTAGCTCTATTTTTGGGTCTCATGGTCGAATGATGTTTGTTTTGCATGCCTGTAGTTCAATATCCATGCTTAACTTTGAGTTTTGAGGTCCATCGCATGCATATACTGAGGTGTTTTCATGTTTTGGGGCCATTGCACATCATATTTCAGAGCTTATATGCATGCCATATTCCCATGATTTCCACTCTTTAAGTGCATTAGAGAGTCGGGCTTGTATGCCTCATTTACCGACCATTGCATGGGCTTCGTTTGAATGCATTCCGAGCCATCATTTTAGACCAATTTCCCACTGTCTTGGACCTGCCTAGGGTCTGTTTGGGGTTGGTTTTTCCATTTGTGCATTGCTTTGTGTACCCCTAGTGTAACGCATTTCACTAGTTTCGGTATTCGGGCCATTTAGCATGCATCGTGTGAAGTGTTTGCATGATTCAGGACCATTGTGTATCATATTTCAGAGCTGGATCATGTGCCATTCTATGCCATATTTCATCCTTTGCCATGCTTAGTTAGAGTTGCATGTTGTGCCTTAGGATCGGTCATTTGCATTCGTGCATGTATTTCGGTTGTCTCATTTTCATGTATGGCCACTGATTTGAGTGGGGCTGAGGTCTACTCACTTTAGTTTAAGTCCATATTGCATTGCGTATGCCATATAGTTCGTGTGCATTGAGTATGCCATTCTCAGTTCATAGCATTGCGTATGCTAGTTGCATGTTTACATATCATCCCTCGCATGCCAGCATGATTAGGTTGCATTGCATTTAGGGTTGCATGTTAGTCACATTGTGTATGCCATCTCATTGCATTGTGTTTGGAGTAGGGTTAATCCAAACACAGGAAACGATGGACGTTTCGTACTCCAAGTGACGAAACGTGTCTCAATTCCCAGTCGCCGACACTCCGGATTACCCATGATGGAGTTTAGGCCTTGTTATGCTTATATGTGCATTCATTTCACATTGAGTCGTGCAATTCGACTCCTCGGCCATCATGCATCGAGGTGCGTGATTGGTGGCACGAGGATCGAGGTCATGCACACATGTGTTGAAAATACTTTGTCATGCCCCTTTCTTGCTCTCTGTTGCAGCAAACCAGAAATCAGCAGCCTTCTAGAGCTTTGTACAATATTCTGGGATCAATTGCAAACAAAGGCAAATTGGGGCATCGCGAGGAATTTCCCGACAAAGCGACCAGAGCACGTATGCATCTTTCATCATTCGGAACAAGAGCTGAGGCAGTCCATTTTATAGCTTGTATGCTAGTTTATTCGCTTTCCTAGTTAATTTGTTCATTAATTAGGGTTTTGTAATATTTAATTAGCTAGAGCAGTTAATTATTTATTCGGACCCTCCGAGCGAGGGCAATCTTGTAATAAGTGTGCGTGTGTGTGATGTATGTCTTCCAACCCCACGTCTTTCTCCCTTTTATTTACCAGCTTATGATGGTTAGTTTAGGGCACGTTTCAATTAGCATACTTATGCTCGCATGTTTGCATTCATTCTGTCTTGCATGCACCGGGCTCGGCGCATCATACTAACTGCATTGTATTTCAATTCCGAGTTGAATACGTGTTAGCTGTAACATCATCACATGCCATCTTAGAATAGCCGAGCCTATCCTAGTTGCATTCTTGTATGTGTTGCATTAGGCATCTCAGCATAGTTAGAATTCATGCATGATTTCTAATTAGCTTCTTTCTTTGGCTTAGAGTACTCGGTAAGTGTTTATGCTTTAGCATCCTTGCATGCGTGTGAGTGACTGCCATGATAGCATGCTTACCATGAGGCTAAATGCTTATGTGATATAACTGCCTGAATGCCTGTGGATGGAGGTTGGATTATCTGAATTGGAACAATTCATTGATTGCGAGTTTTAAGCCCACTAGATAGTGGCAAATCACCATGTTTTCTAAATCACCATGTTACCCAAGTTCCCGAGCCGAGGCAACTTTGGTGATGACGGACACGTGGCCTTAGGCAACGAGTCAGGATTTCCTAAATTCCTCCAAAATAAATATTTAGGTGGCGACTCTGTATCTGGAAAAGCAGTCCATGTTTGGCACTTCTTTCAAAAAATCTATTTTCAAAAACGATTTGCCGGATTTGGACTCTTTGATGATTCATCGGTCATGCATTGCACTCTACGAGATTAGATACAGGACCGTGACATTGAGTCCTAAACTGTAGTGAGCCCAATGAACAAAATGGGATTCCCTCCCGGGACGTTCGGGAACGTGTACAATAATATTTTAGTAGGTTTGTGAGATTGAGGTGGATCTTGATAATTTAAGATTAGATTTAAAAATATTATTTAAGTTGTTTGAAGTAAACAACTCTCTGTCATTGTTGATCTATTTTCATTTCTATCAAATCATTTGAAATTATAAATATTTATTTATCGCCTTTTTATTTTCTTAAAATAAAATATGAGTTAAGTATAAACTAGCATCGAATATTATTCTAAAAACTATTTCAATATTTTTTGAAACTATTCTGAAAGTTTGTGCCAAATGTTTATTATGAAAATATCAAATACTTTATTTAAAATATGTGTATTGTTTGAATTCTTAATATCACTCGCTACGACATATAAGAATTTTAGAGACTAAATGTTTTGATTTCTAAAAGTAAAATTTTTATTGCAAAAGACATTTAGAGACCAATTTCCATCGCCATGAGGATATTCGCTAAAAGGTTGTCCCGAAAAGTCAAAAACAAGGCTTTTAGAGACAAAATTTTGAAAATGTCACTAATAAATAGATTTTTAGGGACAAAATAATTTGGTCTCAAAATGGTTTATTTTTTTAGACAAAAAATTTGGTCTCAAAAGAATAATAATTCATCACTAATGTCCAATTTTTGTTACTAAAAATGTAATGACGACACTTTTCGCAACAAAATTTTAGTCCCTAAAAAATAATCTTGTCTCTAAATTTTTGTCTCTAAAACCTTAATTTTTTGTAGTAACTCTAGTCTGACTATGATTTGGATCCTAGCTAATGCGGGTTACTTATTGACACATAAACTAGTTTCTTTTTGGGCTTTTCCATCGGCCTATTTGTGATTCTGGGCCTTGTCACGGGTTAAGTGGTCGTAGTCACTAAGACTTGAGTTTTGTAAATCGAATCATTGAACCATTTGGATATCGAACTATTGATTTGAATAATGAAATTACCTTGAATTATCTTATTACCTTTCAATTAAATTATATTGCTACATTGTTTATTTAAAGTTATGAAACCATCTTACACAATAATTTTTCGTTCATTGAATTGTAGAAAAAATATATTTATTGTTTATCGATTATTTATTATTATTTTATTTTTATTTTTATTTTTTTTTGTATACTTGATCCAGTTAGCAGTGATAGTTAGTTATTTGCTGGGTTGTTGAACTTATCTCTTTGTATTTTATTTTATTTTATTTTTTTTCAAATTCTGAGTAGAGCTACGTGAGTTTTTACTTGTGGGATTGTCGAGAGTAGGAACATGATTTTAAGTCACTTTGGATTATTATTTTGTTAGTAGATTATATTAGTGGACTTGAGGGAGAATTTCATATGTTAAGGATTGTTTATTATTTATGAATTTTGGCATTTTTATAATTAAAGATTTATTTTAAGTGTTTTACTTTCGTGGTTTATTTGATTGGACTCTTAGCCTTAACATGCTTACCAAGATAGGTGTGCGGCGTTGTCACGAGATTGAGACGTGACAAAGGAGCCTACTTTGATTGAGATGGCAGGACTCGGGAAGTTGGAAGTTTCTAAAACTTGGCAAATGGCATACCTTAACTAATACAAGATCCTTTACCCAATTGAGATGGCAGAACCGGGAAAGTCTCCAAGGCTTGGTGAGTGGCATAGCTTAACTAATATAAGGCTGCGTTATGATCCTTTATTGGGAAGTTGGGGAGCTTGTGGCTTAGTAGCAACGAGTAGTCATTGTAAACAACTCAAGGGTGATAATTTGGAGATTCCCATAGCTTAATAGAGCAATTTTAGAGTTGTTGGAAATGGTTATAAAATTCTGGGTAAAATCAGAATTTTTTTCCTAAGTTTGGTCTAACTTTTAGGTGGGCCCCATGCATCGATTTACACGGGTCAAAGTGGTAACGCGTTCTATGCCGCGTTGTGATTCACGTGGTATATTTGGTTGTTCAAAACCATTGCCGAGTGAATGGGAAATTGAAGCCAAAGTATGCTCCATGGAAATGGAATTTTGGTGGAAATTCCTTAAAGGTTTGAATAAAGCTTATCCCACATTGATTTTGTGGGAGGTTTTGAAATGATTTATAAGGCATGGGTTTGGTACTTGGGGTGTGCCCCAAGGGGTACCCAAGTGTTTTAGAGGGAGAGGTTATGGGCAAAATGGGCTAGACCCATTGGATCCAAAAATCAACACACCGCCGTCCGTCCGGTCGGGCTGGGCCTGGGCTTGGGCGTGGTTGGGTTGGGCTTGTTCGGCCCTAATACTAATCTTTTTGGGCCAAAAACATTTGAAAGAATTCAAATTAAATTGGTTTGGATTTAATGTTCATCCAAACAAGGCCCTTCCCGTTTTCAAACAAAATTAAACTGGTTTGGATTTATTGTTCATCCAAACAGGGCCCTTCCCGTTTTTGAACCCAACAGATTTAAATCTGTTTGAATTTCAAACCAAACAGTGCCTAACCTGTTTGTATCTGTTTAATTCAAATTGAACAGGTACAGTACCTGTTTAATTCAAAACCAAGAGCCACCTATACATCTATAAATAGACCAGCCTCCCATTTGGATTTTCACTCCAATTTTCGTACTCCTTCTTCTGCTTTAGATCTCTGCCATATTGCTGCATTTTATTTCTGAAAGAAAGAGTGTAAACATTTTGTGTATTCGACGAACGAATAAATTGTAGTGCTGCATTTATTCGTTGAAATATCATTTCATCCTGGGAGATAGACGTCCAAATTTTGAAAGCACCGTGGAGAGGACGAATCTGTCTTAAGGACACAATGTTAAACACTGGACTTGATCAGAAAAGTTATTTAAAGAAATTAACCAAGTAAGTTGTTTAATTTAATTCTGTTTTTATTTGTTTATTTAATCAGATTTTAATTTTTTTTTTGTAACAAAATAAAATCTGTTATTTTTTTTTTTTTTCGAGTTTGATTTTTGTAATCAAACAAATTCTCTCCTTTCTTTATTTCTTAAATTCTAATTGTTGTTTTGTACACAATAGAATTTAAATATTTTTAAATACAGTGAAGATTGTCCAACAATCTTAAGACAGATTAATTTTTTGGTATCTTCATTGTATTTAATTTTCTGATTTCATAAAGACATATTCTGGTTGGAAAAACAAATAGTGTTTATGCTATTTGACAGATAGTAGTAATATACTGTCTCTTTTCTTTGACAACTAGTAGTAATATACTGGTGTCATTAACAATTGCAGAATATTAATTGTGTTAACAGAAAATTATTGTGCTATTTTATTTTTCTAGTTTTAGTAACAAGAAAAAATAAAATTATTTTGTGTTATAATTTATTTTCTGGTTTTAGTAACTAGAAAATTATTTTGTGTTTTAATCTGATTTTTGTAATCAGAATTATGGCTACTACAACTGAAACTGCATCTGGCAGTGGTACTCCTATTGTTACACCAACATCGGTCCCTATCCAGAACCATGTTCATGTACCTATCAATCATGGAGAAAAACGGGAAAAATTTAACGGTACCGAGTTTAAGAGATGGCAGCAGAAGATGCTGTTCTATCTTACAACTCTTAATTTGGCCCGGTTTCTCCATGAAGAGGCTCCAGCACTTAAAGAGGGTGAAAGTGATCGGCAAGTTGTTGCCGCTGTAGATGCTTGGAAACATTCAGATTTCCTGTGCAGAAACTACATCCTCAATGGCCTTGACAACATGCTGTATAATGTATACAGTCCTCTGAAGTCAGCAAAAGAATTATGGGATTCTTTGGAGAAGAAATACAAAACAGAAGATGCCGGCACGAAGAAATTTGTTGTCGGTAAATTTCTGGATTTTGTTATGGTAGACTCCCAAATGGTAATATCTCAAGTTCAAAGTTTTCAGATAATTTTGCATGATATTCATTCAGAAGGTATGTCTTTTAGCGAGTCTTTCCAAGTCGCTGCTTTGGTGGAAAAGTTACCACCGACTTGGAAAGATTTCAAAAATTATTTAAAACATAAACGCAAAGAGAAGACCATGGATGAGTTAATTGTAAGATTAAGAATTGAGGAAGATAACCGAAAGGCTGAAAAGAGGAATGGGAAAAATCCCATTGAGTCCAAGGCTAATGTGATTGAACAAGTTCAAAAACCACATAACAAAAAGAGGAAGTTTACTGGAGATGGTCCTAAACAAGGCAACAACAATGGCAACAAGAAGTTCAAAGGAAAATGCTATAACTGTGGCAAGACTGGACATCGAGCTTCTGACTGCCGCCGTCCTAAGAAGGATCATGGAAGTACAAGTAAGAAGACCACCAATCAGGCCAATGTAACAGAATTGGATTACATCTCTGACGGAGTGAATGACATCAACCTCTCTGCTGTGGTGTCTGAGGCTAACTTGGTTGGAAATCCCAAAGAGTGGTGGGTTGACACTGGAGCAACTCGTCACATATGTGCGGACAAGAAGATGTTCACTACCTACAAAGAGGCTGCAAATGGTGAACAACTTTTCATGGGAAATTCTTCTACTTCTACTGTGGCTGGACAAGGGAAAGTGATCTTGAAGATGACATCAGGAAAAGAACTGACCCTCAACAACGTACTGCATGTACCTGACATCCGGAAGAATTTAGTTTCTGGTTCTTTGTTAAGTAAAAATGGTTTTAGGCTTGTTTTTGAGTCTGATAAGTTTGTATTAACAAAGAGTGGTATGTATGTTGGTAAGGGATACATGAGTGATGGTCTCTTTAAACTAAATGTAATGACAGTTGTACCAAAAGTTGCTATGAATGAGAATAACACATCTTTTGCTTATATTCTTGAGTCGAATTTATGGCATGGTAGATTAGGTCATGTAAATTATGATGCTTTGCGTAGATTAATTGGTTTGGATTATATACCAAAGTTTGAAATTAATCCTAATCATAAATGTGAAGTTTGTGTAGAAGCGAAACTAACTAAGGCTCCATTTAAATCGGTTGAAAGAAAAACCGAACCTCTAGAATTAATTCATACTGATGTATGTGATCTAAAATTTATTCAAACTAGAGGAGGCAAAAAGTATTTCATAACATTTATCGATGATTGCACAAGATATTGTTATGTTTATTTACTTAGAAGTAAAGATGAAGCCTTAGAAATGTTTAAACTCTACAAAACAGAAGTTGAAAATCAACTTGGTAAAACCATTAAAATGGTTAGAAGTGATAGGGGTGGTGAATATGATGCACCATTAAATGAATTTTGTGCACAACATGGCATTATTCACCAAACTACAGCCCCTTATTCTCCACAGCAAAATGGAATTGCTGAAAGGAAGAATAGAACTCTAAAAGAAATGATGAATGCCATGTTACTAAGTTCAGGCTTACCACAGAACTTGTGGGGGGAAGCAATATTGTCTGCAAATTATGTTCTTAATAGAATACCCCACAAGAAAACCAAAAGCATTCCTTATGAATTATGGAAAGGTCGACCACCTTCCTACAAATACTTAAAAGTGTGGGGGTGTTTGGCAAAAGTGGAAGTTCCTGTTCCTAAAAAGACTAAGATTGGACCAAAAACAGTAGATTGTGTGTTTATTGGTTATGCTCAGAATAGTAGTGCATATCGGTTTCTGACTTATAAATCAGAAATACCTGATATAAATGTGAACACTATTATAGAGTCAAGGAATGCTGTGTTTTTTGAACATGTCTTTCCTTACAAGAAAGGACAGGAATTAAGTTCACAGAAAAGAACTTATGATTGTACACAAAGTCAAGAGACTAATGACAATCAAACACAAGAGACTAGTAATGGTCTCAACCAACAGGATTTAACTGATGATGAACCAAGAAGAAGTAAGAGAGCGAGAACATCAAAATCCTTTGGTCCAGATTTTCTGACATACTTGTTAGAAAATGAACCTCAAAGCTTTAAGGCAGCAATGACAGGTCCTGAAGCACCTTTGTGGAAAGAGGCTGTTAATAATGAAATTGAATCCATTATGCAAAATCATACTTGGGAATTGGTGGATCTTCCACCAGGTTCTAAACCTCTTGGATATAAATGGATATTCAAGAGAAAAATGAAAGCAGATGGTTCAATTGACAAGTATAAAGCAAGACTTGTAGTTAAAGGTTACAGACAAAAGGAAGGTCTGGACTATTTTGACACATATTCCCCTGTGACAAGAATAACATCCATTCGCATGCTTATTGCTATAGCAGCGTTGTTTAATTTAGAAATACATCAAATGGATGTTAAAACAGCTTTCTTAAACGGTGATCTAAATGAAGAGATCTATATGGAGCAACCCGAAGGGTTTGTGTATCAGGGCAAGAAAAGAAAGTTTGTCGACTTGTAAAATCCCTTTATGGATTAAAACAAGCACCTAAGCAATGGCATGAAAAATTTGATCATGCAATGCTTACTAATGGGTTTAAGATAAACGAATGTGACAAATGCGTCTATGTTAAAAACACTGACCAAGGATATGTCATAGTTTGTCTTTATGTGGATGACATGCTTATCATTGGAAGCAGTCAAAACATGATCAAATCAACTAAGCAAATGCTTAACAAAAGATTTGATATGAAAGATATGGGGGTCGCAGATGTTATATTAGGAATGAAAATTACTAAAACATCTGACGGATATGCATTATCTCAATCTCATTATATTGAGAAAATTCTTGATAAATTTATCAAGGATGATTTGAATTTAGCTAGAACACCTGTAGACATCAGTCTTTATTTATCGAAAAATAAAGGTGATGCAGTGTCTCAGTTAAAATACTCCCAAATCATTGGAAGCCTAATGTACCTAATGAATTGTACTCGTCCTGATATAGCTTATGCTATCAGTAAATTGAGTAGGTACACTAGTAACCCTGGAGAAGACCATTGGAAAGCGATCATTCGGGTTCTTAGATATCTAAGATTTACTCGTGATCATGGTTTGAACTTTACTCGATATCCAGCAGTACTCGAAGGTTATTGTGATGCCAATTGGATATCGGATACTAAAGATTCAAAATCCACTAGTGGATATGTCTTTACTCTAGGAGGCGCTGCTGTTTCTTGGAAGTCCACGAAACAAACTTGCATCGCACGATCCACAATGGAATCTGAGTTCATTGCTTTAGACAAAGCAGGTGAAGAAGCAGAATGGCTTCGTCACTTCTTAGAAGACATTCCAATGTGGCCAAAACCTGTGCCAGCTATTTGCATTCATTGTGATAGTCAATCTGCAATAGGCAGGGCACAGAATCATATGTATAATGGTAAGTCACGACATATTCGTCGTCGACATAATACCGTAAGGCAATTGTTGTCAAACGGAATAATCTCAATAGATTATATAAAATCTAAAGAGAATATTGTGGATCCGTTAACAAAAGGTTTGACAAAAGAGCTAGTGTATAGTTCATCAAAGGGGATGGGATTAAAGCCTATTACATAAGAGTCATCATAATGGTAACCCTACTTATATGACTGGAGATCCCAAGAACTAAGTTCAAAGGGACAACTAAGTTATGTATGGCTCCCCAGAAATCACCAAAGGATTAAAATTCCTACCCATTCCTATGGTGAGAGTGATATCTGCAACATATGTTGTCTGCAGGGGTATAAGGATAAGCTTTGCTTTTAATGATTACTTATATCTTGATTAAGGCATAAAATCAAGACGAGTATAAGGAGATACTCACAATAAGAATCACCTATATGAGTGTTGAACTGGGGCCGGTTCTATGAGAATGAAAGAGGCTACATTCTCTAGAAACACTCATGAAAACCAGGAGCGTTCAAGGCCAAAATGAACACAACAGTGAGAACCACGATGTGTTAGAAGATATTTTGTGTGAAATCTATTGTCTTGGCTTACACAAACGGCTGAACAATTCAAGGCATCGCGTCCATTGGTTAGCCAGTAAGTCCGATAGGTTATCACTAGGGAAGGTTCAAGGCCGAAAACTACCTATCCTGATGCAAGATATTTTCGACTTATACTCTTTCGTTAAGTCTGCATATTGTTGCATTTCCGTTGTCATCAAATTCCATTCATGTGGGGGATTGTTGGAAATGGTTATAAAATTCTGGGTAAAACCAGAATTTTTTCCTAAGTTTGGTCTAATTTTTAGGTGGGCCCCGTGCATCGATTTACACGGGTCAAAGTGGTAACGCGTTCTATGCCGCGTTGTGATTCACGTGGTATATTTGGTTGCTCAAAACCATTACCGAGTGAATGGGAAATTGAAGCCAAAGTATGCTCCATGGAAATGGAGTTTTGGTGAAAATTCCTTAAAGGTTTGAATAAGGCTTGTCCCACATTGATTTTGTGGGAGGTTTTGAAAGGGTTTATAAGGCATGGGTTTGGTACTTGGGGTGTGCCCCAAGGGATACCCAAGTGTTTTAGAGGGAGAGGTTATGGGCAAAATGGGCTAGACCCATTGGATCCAAAATCACCACACACGCGCGCGCCGCCGCTGCCGCCGTCGGTCGGGCGGGCTGGGCCTGGGCTTGGGCGCGGGTGCGTGGTTGAGTTGGGCTTGTTCGGCCCAATACTAATCTTTTTGGGCCAAAAACATTTGAAAGAATTCCAATTAAATTGGTTTGGATTTAATGTTTATCCAAACAAGGCCCTTCCCGTTTTCAAACAGAATTAAACTTGTTTGGATTTATTGTTCATCCAAACAGGGCCCTTCCCGTTTTTGAACCCAACAGATTTAAATCTGTTTGAATTTCAAACCAAACAGTGCCTAACCTGTTTGTATCTGTTTAATTCAAATTGAACAGGTACAGTACCTGTTTAATTCAAAACCAAGAGCCATCTATACATCTATAAATAGACCAGCCTCCCATTTGGATTTTCACTCCAATTTTCGTACTCCTTCTTCTGCTTTAGATCTCTGCCATATTGCTGCATTTTATTTCTGAAAGAAAGAGTGTAAACATTTTGTGTGTTCGATGGACGAATAAATTGTAGTGCTGCATTTATTCGTTGAAAGATCATTTCATCCTGGAAGATAGACGTCCAAATTCTGAAAGCACCGTGGAGAGGACGAATATGTCTTAAGGACACAGTGTTAAACACTGGACTTGATCAGAAAAGTTATTCAAAGAAATTAACCAAGTAAGTTGTTTAATTTAATTCTGTTTTTATTTGTTTATTTAATCAGATTTTAATTTTGTTTTTGTAACAAAATAAAATCTGTTATTTATTTATTTTTTTTTTATTTTGAGTTTGATTTTTGTAATCAAACAAATTCTCTTCTTTCTTTATTTCTTAAATTCTAATTGTTGTTTTGTACACAATAAAATTTAAATATTTTTAAATACAGTGAAGATTGTCCAACAAGAGTTTCTATAATTCAATATAAAGCAACCTTAAAATTTCAATTAACTTGAGAGAACTTTGAGATTCTCATAACTTAATAAGAGATTGAAACTGAAAAAAGAGAACTCTCTATTGCCATTCAATGACTCTCTCCTCCGCCTTATGTTGTATTTGGTTGGGAGATTTAAAAAAGAAAAGAGAAAAGGAAAATATGTGTGAAACTAGGTGAAATGTAAGTATATTTTATTCATATTGAACCTAACTTTTCTCTTTTCTTTTCAAATCCCTCTTTAAATCTCTCAACTAAACACGACGTTAGTGTTCACATAACTTGCCTCTTCATTGATACATATTCTTATACAAATACTATACATATTTTTTGGACCTCATATACGCATCTAATAAATAAATAAATAAGGGATTAGGTAGAATTTTATTAATTTTTTGAACATACTATTTTAAGATGGTTCCTTTCTTTTTTCTTGTTTTCAAATTTTATAAATTCCAAACCCATCAAACTGGATTGTCAAAGGGAACGATGATCCATTAAATTCCACATTCCAAACACTTCCTTGAACTTTCTTTTCTTGTCATTTTACGAGTGATGCTGCTTCGAGGAATTTTCCTTTTATTATTTTTATTTATTTATCAAATAAATTATAAATACATTTTATGAGATTCATTTAAAATACGAATTATTTTTCGTATTTTTAGAAATTACATCTCTTTTTTAAAATTTTAAAATTTTAACAAATAATCTCTTTTATTAATTAATCATTAAGTCAATTAATAATTTTTAATGATATTAAAAATTTATTTTAATTAATAATTAAAGTAATTTTATTATTATATAGAATACAGTTAAAAATTTTAGTTTTTCAATTAATTATGTTAAATAAATTTTTTTGATAAATACACATTTGTAATTTTATGAATCACATAACCATTTCATATTTTAAGCAAATTTTTTAGAGAATTTTACAATACACATCTCATATCATATGTATCTGTCATTTTTTAATTATAATTAATTTTTTTCTTTAATTATGATATTATTTTATAATATTTAATTATAATTTTTTTTAATTATAGCTCAAAAAATATAATTTTATTTTATTTTATTTTTTAATTGTAAGGTCCTCAAAACACTTTTGAGTAACTGATGGTTTTGACGGTTAAAAAGGAAAGCTTCAGTGCTGAAAGCCGCAGTTGCTTCTCTCTATCTCTCTCTCTCTCTCTCTCTCTCTCTCTTTGGGATCAAACATGGGAGGCCCTAACAGTTCCACTGGTACTCTCTCTCTCTCTCTCTCTCTCTCTACCTTAATTTCTTAGGTCTACATAGCTCTCTCTCTCTCTATATATATATATACCTATATCCATACATATAATTTCGATTTCTGCAAAACCCTAATGCCAATCTTTCTCATCTCTGTCTCTCTTTGCAGATTCCTTCACATTCGACAAATCCGCGAAGATCTTCGTCGCCGGCCACCGTGGCCTCGTCGGCTCCGCAATCGTCAACAAGCTCCGCCAGCTCGGCTTCACCAATCTACTCCTCCGATCTCACTCCGATCTCGATCTCACTCGCCAATCCGCTGTTGAAGCCTTCTTCGCCGCCGAAAACCCCCAATTCGTAATCCTCGCTGCCGCCAAAGTCGGCGGCATTCATGCCAACAACACCTACCCCGCCGATTTCATCGCAATCAATCTCCAAATCCAAACCAATGTAATCGACTCAGCCTATCGTCATGGTGTAAAGAAACTCGTTTTCTTAGGATCTTCTTGCATTTACCCTAAATTCGCCCCACAACCAATCCCTGAAGACGCATTGTTAACCGGTCCATTAGAGCCCACCAATGAATGGTACGCGGTGGCAAAGATCGCCGGCATCAAAATGTGCCAGGCGTATCGAATTCAGTACAATTGGGATGCTATTTCAGCAATGCCCACAAATTTATATGGCCCAAATGATAATTTTCACCCTGAGAATTCGCACGTGTTGCCCGCATTGATGAGGCGGTTTCACGAGGCGAAGGTTTCGGGTGCAAAAGAGGTGGTGGTGTGGGGAACAGGGTCGCCATTGCGCGAGTTCTTGCACGTCGATGATTTGGCGGATGCGGTGGTGTTTTTGATGGAGAAGTATAGTGGGTTGGGGCATGTGAATGTGGGGAGTGGGAAAGAGGTGACAATTAAGGAGCTTGCTGAGTTGGTGAAGGAGGTTGTTGGGTTTGAGGGTGAGCTTGTTTGGGACACTTCGAAGCCAGATGGTACTCCAAGGAAGCTCATGGATAGCTCGAAGCTGTCAGGATTGGGTTGGGTCCCAAAGATATCACTCCGGGATGGGCTTGTTGATACCTATAAATGGTACTTGGAGAATGTCAAGCAATAATGCAGGTGATATCACCAATTGTGTTTTCTAATGAGCTATCAAATCCTTGTTTTTTTACATCATTACTTTAATTTCTTCTTATAGTTCATGATGGAAGCTAATATTTATAGTGTACCATTTATAAGGAGTGTTATTTCAAGTGCTTTGTGGTCTAAGATCTACATTTAGAGACCACTATCACATTTGGCATTGTTATGTACTAGTAATGTATTAGAAGAGCTGTTAGTATGTTATACATTGCCAAGGTGAGGTGAAACCTTGGGAACTATGGCCTTGCAGCCATACTATTATATGCCATGTTCACCTTAATCTTGGTTATTTATGTGATTTTAAAGTAGTTTGAACTGCTTTTGTACCATGTTCTTGTATTGTGGATGTTACAGATCTATGTTGGGCTTTTCTTTTGTGGTTTTTGCAGCACTTTCTAGTCTTCATATGCTGTTTCTTCCTCTTGTATTAGTGTCAGAAATTTACTTTTTTGTTGCTATAGTAGAAGTGGAAATTGATGTTTTGATTCTCTTGAAGAGAATGTTGAGCAGTATTTTTCTCCTTTGGACCATAAAGCACTAATGCCTTGTTGTGTTGGGAACTCTTCACCTATTATACCTCGTTAGCAAACACAAAGATCAATGGGATGCTCGAGTAAGCAAGAAAGATTCAATGAGAATGTTTACTACTGTAATTGATGTCAAGGCCTTGAAAATAAATTTCAAGTCAAAGTGCACAAAATGGCCTTCGTTGTTTTTGAATTTAAGAGTAACTGATAGGAATTTTTAGTCCAAGCTAATTGAATTAGATTAATTCTAAGGTATTTAAGCAAAAATAAATATGAGAAAGGTAAAGAAATCAACCACAAAGAGAGACAATGATACAACATGGCAACCCAAATTCAGGAAAAAACTATGGACGTAACCAAACCCACTAATAACCAAGATTAAGTACAAAACTCACTAAAATTGAGACCAATATCCTACTTAACTTGCATAAGAAAATCCTGTTGCACCAATCTTGTTGTGGTCTTTGCCAATCTCCGTTTTGTACTATTTTGATTTTCACTAACTGCGTCAATCCAAGCTCCAGTAAGTTTGATCCAATGTACTTGCAGAACTAAATCTATAGCAACCCTCTCTCAAGAATGTGAAAGAAGAATGAAAATGAACTATATGAAGCGCTCTCAAGTTTTCGTACTATAGGGAAAATAAAATGTAAAAAAAAAATTGTTCTAGAATGCAACCCAAAGCAAAATGTGCCAATGCTTTTGAATGGGACTTCATTGCGTTCAAACAATGAATAAATACAAAAAGCGGGCTTGCTTGGGAAGAGTGATGATTGATGGTAAGTATTGGCATGACTGGGGGGTTTGTTCTACAGGTGATAATAGGGGTTCACATGGTGTTGTGTAAAAACGCATAATGAGGGTTAGGAATGTCTTGTTTCCTCTTATATGTTTTAGGGTGGCTGATGGCCGTAAAATTCATTTTTATCATGATTCCTAGTGTGGTTAAGAGTTCTTTAAGGGAGGTCTTTCCCTTTCCTTTTAGGATTGTGAATAATTAGGATGGTTCAATAGCTGAGTATTGGGCTCCATCTTCTATGAGTATAGAATGGACGCTTATTTTCCAAAGGGCTCTTCAAGAGTAGGAGGTGATCTATTTAGACTTTTCTTGGGATCTAAGAAGAACAAATACTTCTAAGAAAGTGACATTCGTGTTGAACAAATATTGTCCAATTGTAGTCGAGAGTTGCCCGTTTAAGTGGGGACCCACTCCATTTAGAATTGAGAATATGTGGTTGGAGCATCCTTTGTTTAGAGATAATTTCGTTCTTTGGTGGAATGAGTGCGATTGTTTAGGTTGGGAGGGTTTTAGATTCATGAGGAAGTTGAAATTAATTACGGAGAAAGTAAAGAAGTGGAAAAGGGAAACCCTTGGCAATTTGAATAGGCAAAAAGGGGAGATCTATGAGAGAATTGAAGAGATAGATGCTCTTGAGGTGTTTGCAGGTTTGGATAATTTTTTGAGGAGAGAGGAATGAGCTAAAATTTAGAATGGAGGAGATCATTTTTAGGGAGCAAATTTTTTGGGCTCAAAAGGAAAAAATTTCATAGGGTTGCAGAAAAAGGAAAAGGTTCATTAAGAAGTTAGAAATGGGGCAAGGGTTGGTGGTTGAAAAAGAGGATCAAATCATAGATGAGATTTTAGGTTTTACCAAAACCTTTATTCGGATGGAGGGGTAGTCAGACCTGGGATTGAGGGTCTTGAGTTGGCGCTAATTGATGAGGCATTGGCTAGGTGGATGGAAAGGGCCTTTTGAGGAGGCGGAAATTAAAGAAGTAGTTTCGAATGCGAAAGAGATAAAGCTCCAGGGTCAGATGGTTTTTCTATGGCTGTTTTTCAAGATTGAGGTGGTGAAAGAGGTTAGAGGATTGGAAAAGAGCTTTGCTTTCAAAGGGAGGGAGGTACACGTTGATCCAATCCATTTTAAATGGCATCTCCATTTATTTTTTGTCCCTTATGTATCTAGAGGTCGGACTCGGCAAACCTCTAAATGAGGGGTACGTGGGTACGTCTAAAAAGTACCAAAAAATTAGACATGGGAACGTGGATACGGCTAAATATGGATGTGTCAAAAAATATTACGTATTTTTCTGATAACATGGCAATTCTATTATAATTTCTCTTCAAACCAAAAGTACCACACCCAATAATTTCTCTTTACCACACCACACCACACCACACCCACTGATAACCCATATTTGAATTGGCATTCCACTAAACATCACTCCAATAATGAATCAAAGTGGTGGGACCCAAGAATAATTAAATAACCATTTAGCCTCAAAGATCAAATACTTGCACAGCCACATAAAGACCGTTTTTCTCTTCCTCAATTCACTCCAATTCCTAAAAAGCTAGGTTGAGAAAGAGAGAGATAATGAAGTTGAGAGAGAGAGAGAGAGAGAGAGAGAGAGGGCAAAGTCAAGTGAGAGAGAAAGAGAGGGAGATCGAAGAAGATGAAGAGCGCAACCTGAGATGAAGATTGAAGAAGATGAAATGCGATCGCAGCCCTAATCTCCATTTTCGTAGCCCTAATCGCAGGTATGTCATCTTTCTTCTTACTGCATGCCGTATCTATTTTCTTACTGTCGTATTCCTACCAGATTATACACCCGTGTCGTGTCGTGTCGACACGGGTACTTCACCAAAAGTGATGAGTCTATGTAACACAGCTGGTTAGGATTGCTAAATTTATTGAGAGCTTAATGATGGATTTTTAATAGGAAGGAAATGATGTGGGCAAAAAGATGCATTTGGTTAGATGGGAGGCTATTTTGTTGTCAAAGGATAAAAGGGGGCTTGCATTAGGGAACATTGTAGCAAGAAATCTTATTGTTCTCGGAAAGTGGCTATGGAGATTCCCTTTGGACAGTGACTCATTATGGCATTCTATTATTAAGAGCAAGTATGGGGTTCACAATGATGGTAGGTTCATTCATGTGGTTTTGAGAGGTAATTATCGTTCTCCTTGGGAGTCGATTTCTCATGTTTTCCCTCTTTTCTCTAGATTTCTCTCTCCAAGGGTGGGAAATGGGGAGTCGATTCGGTTGTAGGAGGATATTTGGGTTGGAAATTCATCTTTTGCTAGAGATTCCCCGGATCTTTATAGGGTCGCAAACTCTCATGGTTTCTCCATTGCGTCGTTTTCATATTCTAGTTTGGCTACAATTGCATGGAATCTTAATTTTGCTAGAAATCTTATTGATAGGGAGGATGGTGATTTAGCCTCCTTGTTGTCTCGCATTGATCATTTGTCATTGGATTCTTCCTCGGGTGATAAATTGGTTTGGCTCTTGTATACTTTCAGTGTATTTTCTTGCAAATCCTTCTTTGGAAAAATCATTGAGAAGCCAAATATTCTATTTTTTCCTCTTTACAAAAGAATTTGAAAGTCTTTTGCGCCTCTCAAAGTGAATTTTTTTATATGGTCTTTGGTTCATGGAAGTATTTCGACCAATGATGCCCTTCAAAAGATGAGGCCTAATTGTTATCTTTCTTCTCATTGGTGTATCATGTGTAAGGTAGAGGGGGAGAATCTGAATTATATGTTTTTACACTGTCCAGTGGTAGTTTGTGGCAACAGTTTTTTGCTTGGGTGGCACCCGAATCATGTAGTTCAATGCTCTCTATTGATTTTCGATTCTTAGGCCTAAACAAAATAGCAAAGGTGTTGGGGCTTTGTGCAGTGTTTGCTCTATTCTAGGTCAAATGGTTGAAAAGGAATACGAGGATCTTTGATGACAAAAGTATTGACATCTTTTCGATGTGGGAGAAAATTAGAGTTCTTGCATCTTTTTGGGCTTCAGTTGGTCCCCCAATTAGGGGAATTATGCTTTTATTTATTTATTTATTTTATTTTATTTTTAGCAATTGGAAGTCCGTATGCAATTTGAGACTTCTTGTCCTCCTTTGTATTTCTCTTTTTTCCATTTTAATAATTCTTCTTTTGCTGCTAAAAAAAAAAAAAAAAACTAGTCAAGCACTCGTCCATACATGTTGAACACATTCAAATGTGCCTCATTATTATTATCTTTTAACTTGTTAAGAACCCACAGACTATAACGCTCCGAAAATAAACTAACATAAATCAACCACATCAACTAACATTCACCAAATAATGATAATAATCCTTCCATCTTTACATAATTAATGAACGAGCTTATACAAAAGTTTCACATGCGAATATACGTTCAACGGTATGAAAACACATGAATCTATAGCATGTGAAGCATCAAATCTCAAAGGTAAATAAAATGCCCCCATGGGTTTACAACTTCCAAGGCTTAAGCCTGATTACACAAAAGTGGCATCTCGGACCCATACATGAATAACCATTGGCTAGCAAAATATATACGACAAAATAAAGTCATCTACTCTTCACAAAATACGTCCACGCTCTCAACTCGGCGGGATTACCACATCTTTACCTGCACCAAATTCCATAGGGGTGAGCACAAAACCCAGTAGAGAAATCCTTACAAAGTATATACAGTTATGCAATTTTTCCAACATTTAATGCAAATGCAAATTTCATGCAATGCCATTTCAAAAAAAAAAATTTTCATTTCATGCTCTTCTTGAAAACCACTATGTTTCAATAACATTTGGCAATCTCATCAATTTCAAATTTCCAATCTTAATCATTAGGGGCAGTAAATACGACTCGGGTAATCCCTAGGTTGGTGTTTGCAAGTAGGCTCAATAAGCATTACCAATAACCCCACTTTACCGGTTGCTAATCGGAAGGGAAGTAATACTTTCTCCGCGCGTGTTTTCGGTCTTTTACCCCGGACACTCAAGCCAACTTATCAATTTCATCTACACCTCCTATCCGGACTTACCAACGTATTTACCCCTTAAACATTTTCATAGTTCTCATTACAATATAATCTTTTCTCGAAGTAAATGTTTCCAACTCAATTCAAGATGCGCAATAATGATAAATAATTAATGAGAATATGATGCAATAAGTAACATCTCATAACATTTCTTTCCTCACTCCAATGCCATTTCACAAAAATAACCATATGCTCAACCGATGTTACCAACACATAGCAATAACTTCTCATCATGCACAATTCTTAGCATCTTAGTCACTTCACAACTATATGTAATTTTTCAAACATCAATTTCCAAGGTTTCAATTCCCATAATCCATGGTGCTCAACAATTATCATCTCACAACTATACATGTTCATGCATTTAACAATAGTTTTGAAAATAATTTCTCAATCCTCATACATCAGGAGGATTGCCATTTTGCAAACCATATGATGAAATCTGCACTCCATCATTCATTGAACACAAGAAAGAAAGCAAATGCATAGGTTTTTCCCATATGTTCCAAAACCCCCAAATTTTTAGGGTTCTTAATCAAAAACCAAAATATCTCCCCATTTTCTTGGTGAAATCCCAACAAAACATCTTTCTTAATTTAATAGAAATGAAGCCCTTAAGAACCAACTTAGAAGCATTTGAAATTTTAAACCCTCAATTGAAAAATCTCTACACTCTTGAGCCACAAACCAAACTCTCAAAATAAATTCAAGAGAAACATAAAATTAACATTTAATCTTTGCAAACATGTATATATAACTCAAGAAAGTCCCTACCTCGAGGTTTGATGAAGAAAAGAAGATGAAACCCTAGGTATTTGGTGTTGAAAGGAGATCTCCACTGCACACAATGTGGTTCTCAAGAGGCTTTGCAATGTTGATGAAGAAATTATGGACCAATTTCTAATGGATGGGGAAGGATCAAGGATTTGATCTTGTTTTGAGGTAGAAATATAGAGCGAGGGGAGAGCAATGTATTTTTAGAGAGAGTGAGACACAAGAAAAATGATACACATAGCCCAAAAAGAGAAGAAAAACAGAGCCTTCTCGGACTCAAGCCGACCACACGTGCGGAGCGTGCCTCCCGCACGTGCGGCTCCTTCCGCACCTCCCCCTCCGCACGTGCGGCCCCACCTAGCACGTGTGGCCCTAGCCCAGCGGCCCAGAATTTTCTGGTTCAATTTCCGGACACTCCGGACTCGACCAAGCACCCTCCGAAATGTGTGAAAATCAGTCACCAAAAGACAAGAACAAGGTTTTGTGAAACTCCCTAATGCAACAAACCCAAACCACTAACAAGGTTCCAAGTCAAACCGGCACCTCGACAAGATGACCTAAGGTTAACGAAGGAAAACGAAACTAGTGACACACCCGGTCATCACACAAACCAACACACATTAGAAGCTTGGAGGATACACATGTCATTGCTTACACATATATAAAATCTATTGCAAGTACGAAGAAAATAATGACAACGGGGATTATACATATTGATTAATCCCTCCTTTAGACTTCTTGGTCATGTTTGATTTGATTTTCAGAAACTTGTGTCAATAATTTTTTCTATTAAACTAAAATTATCTTTTTCATATTTATTTTTATCAAATTAATTTCAATTTTTTCAAAATAATTTCTGATTATTATTATTATTATTATTATTATTTTTTGTGTGAGAAACAAATAGCCCTTGTTTTTAGGAATTCAAAAGCCAAAAACTTTCAATTTATTTGTGAACAGAGCTTTTCATAAATAAATAGTAGGACTTTTACTCAAACTTCTTTTCCGAAAAAGAGAGGGCAAATTCTTGATGGATTGGTGTTGTGTGTAAGAGGGAATTGGGAGTGTGAACCATGTCCTATTACATTGACCGAGTGATACCGAGGGAGGCGTGGATTGTGGTGTTCTCAATTCTTGGTTTGGAGTGGGTGATGCTTGTATTGGCTAGGGAGTTGTTTTCATCTTGGAGCAGTGTGTCATTGTGCGACTGCTAGGTTTAGGAAGATGTTGGAGGCCTCTCCACTTTGTGTTACATGTGGTGTTTGTGGAGTGAGAATAATAGGATCTCTTTTGAATATTTGGAGAGAGCAATTCTTTGTTTGACAGGGACAAGACTCGTCACTTTGTCTTTTTGGATTCGGGAGACTTAGGCCAAGTTTAGCAACCCAAAAATAATTCATATTTTTATCTTTTTATCTTTTTTCCATCACATTACCTCTCTACTTTTCTGCACATCTTTTCGTAAAAAGACAAAAAGTGCACTTATTTATGTCATCCCAAACAACCCCTTATTCTTCTTTTGGCAATTTTGTTGACTTTTTGGGCAAATTGCACATTCATGTAGATATATAGGGAGTGATACTTTTGTTTTGCGATTACCCGTATCGAAGTAAGAAACTCATTCCCATCAAGAAATAAGCTCACTCCCAAATGAAATAAAACCACTCAACAGAACCACTCAAATACAAAAATCTTAAAGAAATAAAAGAAATAACTCAAAATTTATTCTAGTACTGTCTTTTTACATATTATTTATTCATACTTAACGAAGACAATTTGTAGTTGACATTGATATCCAATAATAATTTATATTTTAACACATTACAACTAAGTAAAAGAAAATGTTAAAATATATTTATATATAAAATATATACAGTCTTCTATAGGCACTTGTAATCTTAGAAATTTCTATATGCCCTCTCTCCAACACCCTGCTCCCGTCCTTGCTCCTACTTCGTGCAACTAGGATTGCGTCTAGGAAATGAAGTTACTGTTTTGAAATGATGTTTTGTGTTGTCTTTTCATGCCATGTTTTCTTGGGAGACTACTTTCTGTCTGTTTGGGAAGAATGTTTCTTTCTTTAAAATGAGACCTTGCTTGATATAATGGTAATAGCTTGAACTTTCGAGTGTGAGAAAGTGTTTGAAACTGAGCGTAGGAACTTGCAATTGATATTGAAGGATCTTCATACCTAGTCCAGCCCTCGCAGCACTACCTATTGCTTCTTTCACTTCCCCTATTTTAGAGGCTTAGTATCAAGTTACTGTTTCCTTTTAGTCTGCTTATATTATCTGGTATTAAAGTCCAATACAAATAATTGACTTTCATTTTGATCAAGGTATTAATATCCACATGAATAACTCTAATTTAAATTTTAGACTATCCCTCCGTTTATTACAGCAGAAAACTTGACGAAAAACTTTTTTCAAAAAATGTTTTCTTATCTATGGTTATGACTTTGAAACTAATGTGCTAGTGGTGATTGTATTAGTAGCGGTGTTAGTGGAGGTGGTGGTGTGCTGGTCATGGTGTTGAGGTGGTGGTGGTGGAGGTGGGGTGGTCATGGTGGATAAGGTGGGGTTAGTGGTGGTGCAAGTGGAGGTGGAGGTGGAGGTGGTGGTGTGCTGGTCGTGTGGCGTTGAGGTGGTGATGGTGGAGCTGCAGTGGTCATGGTGGATAAGGTAGGGTAGTGGAGGTGGTGGTGGTGGTGATATTGGTGAGACTTGATCTGGGAAATGTTGTCCACATTTCAAAAGTGGAAAACATTTTTTGTTCCTAGTAAGTTGATCTTCTGTTTTTTTTTTTTTTTTGATAAATCGTAAGTTTATTTAGTAAGTTTATTTTCTGTTGACCACGAAAATTCCTGAAAACACAAAGAAAAAAAAAAAGAAAAAGAAAAAAACAAGTAATAATTGTTTTGCAATGATGTTTAGGCTGTCTTTTTATGCCATGCTCTTTTGGGAGACTACTTTCTGTCTGTTTAGGAAGAATTGTTCTGTTCTTTCTTTAAAAAAGAGACTTTTCTTGATACAATGGTAATAGCTTGAATTTTCTAGTGTGAAAAAGCATTTGGATCTGAAGGCAGGCACTTGCAAATACCTAGGCTAGCCCTCCCAGCACTCCCTATTTTTCTTTCACTCCCCCCTATTTTAGAGGCTTAATTTCATGTTCCTGTTTCCTTTTTGTATTTTTTTTGTATTTTTATTTTTAATTAATTAATTAATTAATTAATTTTGGAACAGGTTTCCTTTTTGTATGTTGATATGTGGCATTTAGAGTCAAATACAATTAGTTAACCTTCTTTAAGCTTTAGTTACTTTTAAGCATTTTTTATTTCAGTAATTTAATATCAGCTGTTTAGGTTTTCCCCTGATCATATAAAATTTAATCTAAGATCCAGCATGAGTAAAAGATTATCCAACTTCATTTATTAATACCTCTAATAGGGGAAGGCTTGACAAAATTTTTATCTAAATCAACTAGAGTGCTTTTTGGGGCACAGTTATTATTGTTTGTGTCAAAATGGAGAGTAGTAAATTTGCCTGAGATTTGTTGTTCTTGTGAAAAGTTGCACCTGGAAAAGTTCCATACTTCATCTTTCACTTTGTTTTTCGTGTTTATGGTGAGGGTTGCTTGGCCCCACCGTAAGGCTTGCTCTTAGCGTCTTTAGTGGTATAAATTTGAGTCACGAGAATCTTTCTAGAAATGGAGATGAGGTTGTGTATATTTTGCCCTTCTCAAATCTCGTGCATTGAATGACCCAGTAAACATAGTTGCAGTCTAATAATCTCCAAAGAATCCAGAAATGATTTTGCTATGTTTTGAAAATCATTTTAAATATAATTACCCAGATAGATGGCAAGTGATTTGCAAATGAAAGTCATACAAAAAGTCTCACAAGAATGATATGGTAGTGACATTTTTGGAAATTATAAATCACTTTAATGAGCCTTTTGATTTGAAATGAATCGACACAAATCTACCATGTCATTTTGTATGAATTTTTTGTTTGTATATCATCACTCCACCCAAATTTGCTGTCAGAATCCTTTTCTTTCTCTATTAAGCTACAATTTAAAATTTTGAATTTTGAATTTCAAATCAGCAAACTTTTGTTTGGGATGATCTAAAAATAAGTGTATTTTTTGACTTTTTATGAATAGATGTAGAGAAAAGTAGAAAGGTGATGTGACTTAAAAAGATAAAAAGTGTGTATATAGCACACCTCAAACGTCGATTACTCGAAGTGCATAGTTGCAATTCAAATATAATAGATTAGATCATAAATTTCAAGAAAGTGTTTGGGAAGAAGTTATTTTAATAACTTTTCGACTTTTTAGTTAAAATATGAAAAAATAAGTATGTTTAGGATATTTTTTAGCTTTTCACAAAATAACATACAAAAAGTAGAAAAGAAAATGAGTTTTTAATTTTTTTTATATAGTTCTTTGACTTTTAAACATTTTTAATGACTTTTTAATTATTAGGATGTTGCCAAACTTAGGTTAAATTTGAAAAAACATGGTTATTTTAGTATTTATTTGAAATCTTTTTGCTATGTCCATATTTGTGTTTCTTAGAAAGCCACTTAACAAAACATATGTAGATAATATCTCAACGGTACAGTTTATTTTTTCTTATATTTTTAGTCTTAAGTTACATTTAGATCTAAAATTTGTAGAGAGAAAAGAAAAGGAAGACGGAAAGTTAAAATCATTTCTATTTTTTCCCCCTTAATAAATTACTTTTCACAAATTCATGATTTAAATACAAATTTGTGGTTAGTGATTAACAAAAAAGACAGGTTGGTTTGAAGTAGAGGAAAAAGAAGGTTGTATTTCTTTGAGTTTTGTTCATGGCTTGAGGACCCAACGGTTTGATGGTCTTAGGATTCTTTTCTCCTTTCCCTCAGGGTACTTGTAAGCTATTAGTCATTGATAAATACTTAGGCTTCGAGGGTGGTCCCCCTTTCTTGCATGAAGATGGTCAAAATTCGAACACCCTGTGTTTTATTGGGAAATATCAAACCATGGGATTGAATCACCTTCTTTGGCCAAATCTTCCAATCTTTTCACAATTACAGTTCACTTTGATAAACAGTTAATTGAATGATGATCATCAGGCAAAGCTGAATTGTTGAGATTTACTTGTGCTATTAATCAGATTTTATAGTGGGCAATAGGGATGTGCTTATGCTAGGGAAATGGGCACTAGGTAATTTGATGCAAGGATGTGCTTATGCTATTAATCAGATTTTATAGTGGATCCGCAAATGAAAAGGTAATCCAGGTGCACATTCTATGGTGTATGTATTTTAGGAAAATTATTCAGTTCTCCTGGAGTGCTACATGAAATTTTAAGTGGTGCTTCCAATCAATGAAGTCGAGGATAAAGAAATAAATGGAACCAACTCTCAAATGACGAACCAAAATGAGTCAAGTCGATTGCATTCATATGTAACAAACTAAATTAGTGCTATTAACTAATTTCATTCATCTATTGTTATTAAGGCATAGTGTGCAAGTACATAAGGGTCTGCATTGGCCTAGGTTAGGTTGTCTCAACCCGCAAAATTGGTGCCCAAATCCACTTGTGGGCTAGACATGATGAATTTTTTTTATGGCAGGCCAAGCCAGGGCAGGCCACAGCCAAAATCCTATATCTCCCTGCTTGATGGTATTGGCCGAATAGGCTAGGTTAAGATTTGAACCTACTTTCAGATTTTTTTTTATTTTTTATTTTTTTTTAAGACTGTAAGTTGACCTTTAACACTTAGGACCAGGTGTAGATGGGTTGGGCTTTAACGACTAGGCCCAAGCGCAAATCCAATCCAAGCCTTATTTAGGTTAGCCAATGATATGTCGCCTTGTGTTGGACCGTGACCTTTACATATCTATATATAAATTGTTTACAATACGTCAAACAATAAGAGTAATGATACATCCCTCTAATTTAGGAGCTCTAATTGAGCTCTAATGATGTGGCAGGAAATAAAAATAAATAAAAATAAATAAAATCAAGGCCAAAACATCACATCACGGTGGGGCCCACTCCCATTAGAGCTCATTAGAGCTCTCAATCATTTTTCTAAACAATAATAACAGCAGTGCTGGGACCCGCAGTGGGGTGACCCCTAACACTCCCCACCTCCACGTGGGGGCAGTTAGTGAAAGATGACAAAAAAAACAAAAAAATATGGACCAATTAAAAACCTGTGGGGCCTCCACTGAGGGTCTAAGACATTTTTGTAATAATAATTTTAGAATAAGATTAGAAACACTTCTATTGCCTACTTATAGTGAAAGTAAAGAGTTGTTTAGGATGATCTAAATAAGTGTATTTTTTATCTTTTTACAAAAAAATATACAGAAAAATAAAGAGATAATGTAATAAAAAAAAAATAAAAAGATAGATTATTTTGAAGTTCCCAAACTTGACCTAAGACTTACACCATGATGATGTTTGAGTCGTTCTTTTATTATGAGTGAGTGGTAGAAAATACACTCTGTCCATAGTTAGATTCATTAATTTATTGTATTTTGGTGAGAAGTTACGTCATCCATCTACACCGCTACATCTTGAGGAAACCCAAAAAAAATATTAAAAAAATCTGAGAAAATAATGACACTAACATGGAGTACAAAAATTGGAGGGGGGGCTTGTTTAAAGCTTGAAAACACAACAGGACATAGCCTGAAATTGCAGACCCACTTAAGATTGTGGAATTGCAAAATAATTAATGAGGCCCTTGGCTCATGGGGCTCCCCACCCTACACTAAATGGTGCAACTGCAACACATTTTTTATTTTTTTATTTTTATGCCCAGAACACACAAACAAGTTAACTGATCTATTTAAACTGTCAAATTTCTATTTGAATAGTAAGAAATTCAAATTTCCTCTTATTCATTAGGATGGTGCTGGTGGTTCAACTGCAACATATTGCAAATATAAGATATCCCTGTTTGGACAGGTCCTTATAGCACATGACTGCAGATAGTCTTCTCTCCTCCTTATTACTCTAATTAAAAACTGGTCCTGAATTTGCAGACAAGACAACGTATCCAAACTACTCAAGTCATTCATTGCATGTGCAGACAGACTGACCTTTCAAAATCTTACACATTTACACAATTTGTTTTTTTCATTATAATATTTAGATCTGTTTGGAAATTGTGGGTGAAACTCCTATCTTATTTTCAGTAAAATTTTGGCAATTTTTGGCCACCAAACATTTTGCTTTCAACTTTATAATCAAACACTTGTCTTTTAATTCATTTTATTTTCAACAACTCTAAAATTTGGATAATTCTGAAGTGTGTAAGTGGATATATGTACTTGCATAAGTTTTCACAAATATATGTAAATTACGTCATAAAATCGTATAAATTTTCACAAATATACATAAATTGTGATTTCTCAAATTTTGTTAATTTGCGTATATTTATAACAAAAATGATTGAGACCTCAAATTTTTGGCTCAAATTTGGCTCGAATTTGCTTTTTTTTTTTTTTTTTTTTGCTGGGTTGATGCTTTGCATGTTATTATTATTATTATTTTTATATTTTTTTGGAAAATGTTTGGTAGTTCAAAATTTTGTGACTCAAATGGCTCAAATCTGTCAAAACGACGTTGTTTTACACTCATTTACACTCAAAACGACGTCGTTTTGAGTGATTTGAGCCATTTGAGCCACAAAATTTTGAGCTACCTAGCATTGTTGTATTTTTTTTTGCAATGTATTAGCCCAGAAGAAAAAAAAAAAAAAAAAAAAAAAAAAAAATTGCATTCGAGGCAATTCGAGCCTCATTTTCGAGGCCTCAATGACAGCCCTATTTATAAAAACTTACGCAATTTTATGAACTAAGTTATATATATTTATAAAAATTTACGTAAGAACATATAGTATGAATCTTACACACCCAAACACTTCCCCTCAAATTTTACACCTCCCTCCCTCCCATGAGAAATCTGAACACCGCCAAGAGATAGAAGAGTGCAAAAATAATAGATAGAGAGAAAAAGTTAAGGGAATGGAGGATGGTAAAAGGCATGAATTTAGGACATATATATGGTGTATTTTATATTGGGATTATATATTTTAACTCTGGGATTTGAGAGTATAATTGTTGGAGGGGCGACTGGAAAGGGAGTTGCAGGTAAAGGAGGAAGAGGGGGAGGGAGAGCAGTTGGAAATTGTTGGAAATAGAATGATGGTTAAATTATACTGAAAATATGGACTAAGGGGCAAGAAAACTATGTTACTGTGAAAAATAGAGTTTTGTGATTTCAAATTTTACGAAATCCTAGTTCATTTCCTTTTAGTTAAGAAAAAACTTTCTTTTTCTTTTTCTTTTTTTATGTGATTTGGATGAGATATTTTAATTTTGATTTTTTTTTTTTTTTATGGAGATGGAATATTTTTTAAGGAATTTTCATGATAGATGTATTTGAAACAATTAATTATAAATACATGAAAAAAGTTTATTATTTTACTTCTTAATGTTTGTAAAGTTTATCATTAATCTAAAAATATTTTTTTTCCAATATACACACTGATTTGAAATATCCCATATGGCTGTAGTTTGGGTTATGGGATCTTTCACGAGTCTTATTTCAATGATTTGGTTTGCTCATTTTGTAGGACATAGTATGTATATCATTCAAGAAAAAAATTAGGTTGATTCAATGATCATAACTTTTTTTATTCATTTCATTTGTTTTCCAAAAAAAATTGGATGACCTATTTTCAAAAATCCACCTTTTTTTTATTTTTTAGAAATAGACGCAATAAAAATGGAAAATGTATGATTATCGAATCGATCTAATTTCTTTTAATGATGATATACATAAAGAATTTTACAATATGAACAATGCGAATCATAAAAACAATATCTATAGTAAAAAGTCTCATATGTCCGAACAATAAGGTGAAATTCATATTTGAACTCCAAATAATCTTTTTGATTGATTGAACTAGATAAGTTCAAATTGGGAACTCTAGGCATGATAATTCAGAATTTTGTTTATAAACGTTGTAAGTTTTCTATTTGTTTTCTGTTTAAAAATATAAAATAAATTTTTAAATTGAAAAATATATTTAGTGAGTTGTGATGATAGTGAAAGATGAATGGATGTAGTGATCAGTGGTGAAGTGTGGCTGACAGTGGCTCCTAGAGTTAGTGATCATGGTGTCATCAAGTTCATGCGGTGACTGGAAGTATTGTGATTAGTCCTTATATCTTACATACTGTATATTTCAACTTGCACAAAGAATTTATATAAGACACGTAAAATATACTATCCTCACAAGTTGTTATCAAATATTCCAAAAAATAAACTTATGTGAGCCCCCCATTTCTTACGAAGTTATAATCATCCCCTCAAGGTCCCACCATGAAAATAACCCATGAAAATTTAGAGGGTAAATTATATTGACTTTTTTGAAATTTTAAAAAAATATAATAAATTTTATAATTTTGATATAACTATAATGATTTCTTTTAAATTGTGATTGGATCATAGATTCAGATAAAAATTTTAAAAAAAGAAATGAGAAAAATGAATAAAATGTAAATAAAATATAACTATATTTCATATACCGTTCACACATTTTTTTTTTTTCTTTTCAAATTCTACTCCAAATCCATAATCTAAACACAGCCTTAACATTTTAATTCAAATTACACTTAATTTTTAGGGGGATACAACAATAAATCCCAAATCTTTATCTTATGACCCATTTGGTCCTATATTTTATCTTATGATCCAATTAGTCCCAAGCTAATGTTAATGACAGAATAACCAATGTTACACTATGTTTTGCGCTTTTTAGTAAGGGTAAATGAGGAAAACCCCAACGTGATATTGACTGAAATGCCCAAAACTCTATAGATGTTTGTTTTCCCTCCAAACACATCGTTACACCGATAATGTTCTACTCTACAAAGACGCAAATCTCCATACAAATATATGTTGACGTTTGATGTATATGTTGATGTTTGTGGAATGGTTGTTTGTTTAGTGATGTATAATGTATATGTTGATGTTTGATGTATATTTTTTTTAGTGATGTTTGATGTATATGTTTTTATGATGTTGCAGATTTTTAGGAAACAAACATTCCACAAAAGGGGTATTATTATAATCTGTAAAATAATCAAAATTAAATAAACAACAATACCAAAATAAATGGGACTAAATGGTGGATAAGAAAACTTTTAGAACTAAATGGTTCAACTTTTCAGAAAATAGGATTTATGGGTAAATTTTCCAAGGGCCTAAATTTGGGTAAATTACTCATTTCTCTTAAAATTTTGAGAAAATACAAAATGTATTACAATTTAAAAATAATTATATTGATTTTTTTAATATAATTAAATAGGCTAAAATTAATGTAAATAGTGTAAACACACAAATAAATGAAAAAAAAAATTATATTTTAATATAGAAGAGATGAATATAAAATTTTCATCTATATGACTGAGGATTTGTTTGAGAAAAACTTTTTCATCCTTAATTTTTGGCTAATTTAGCCTGACTAAATTCGCTCCATTTAGGAAGATTTTTTTGATAGAAAATGTAAAATGTTTATGATTTAGATGTGAAATTTTGTTTTATTGATTTATTTAGTCTATTTTATCTTTTTGTATTTTTTTAGTCCCACCTAAACCGAACTCATTTGTCAAACGAGGACTAACAAATTATTGATAAAAATTGAGTTAAGTGTAATTTGAATTAAAATGTTAAGGCTGTGTTTGAATTATGGATTTGGGGTGGAATTTGAAAAGGAAAAGAAAAAAAATATGAACGATATATGAAATGTAATTATATTTTATTCACATTTTATCCATTTTTTTCCTTTCTCTTTTTAAATTTTTATCTAAATCCAAGATCCAAACACAATCTAAAAGAGAGCAAATTTTTATGGTTTGGATGTAATATTTTGTTTTATTAGTTTATTTAGCTTATATTTTCTTTTTGTATGCTTTTTTAGTCCCAACCTAAACCCAACTAATTTGCCAAATGAGGACTAACACTAAGCAAAAATTACACCTTTTTACTTTTTGTATATATTTTTATAAAAAATCAAAAAAAAAAAAAAAAAGAAGCAAATTCCAAACACCCACTACTATAAATTAGTATATCATCCCTTTATATTTTTACATATATTTTTGTAAAACGTCAAAAAAATAAAATAAATAAGCAAATCTCAAATACCCTCTTAAACAAGCTCAAATCAAGCAACAAACCAAACACAGCCCTCAACTTCACGGGCATAGAAAAAAATCAAAAAAGATAAAAATCATCAAAATGGCATTTTGCAGCAGAACATGCTCTCTCTCTCTCTCTCTCTCTCTCTCTCTTTGCATAATTGATAGGACACTTACATGGACACTTTTTTTATTTTTTTGGAACTGGTACATTGACATTATTCATCCCAAACTCAAGCTTTTCCATTTCTCCTCCTCCCTCATTAGGCCTCAAACCTAATTAATAACTCCCGTATTCTTTTGTTTTCTTTTATCTTTTGCCTTTTGTTTTTCCTCCTTCTATTTATTTATTTATTTTTTTTTTGTGCACATTTTTAGATTTTTTTTTTTTGGGCTCTGAATTGTCTCCAATCCAGATCCAGTCTAGTTTGGCCCATTAGGCAAATTTTTGGGCCCCTTTTCAATAATCAAAACCGTTCACATTTTAAGGTTTATTGAGTATATTATTCTTATAAAAAATCATATCGATCGGATAACGGATACTATATATTCAGATCACTTTTGTCTGACAAAAATAGATGATCAAAAAATTAACGGTTCATAAAAAAGTGATATGAATACATAGTATCCGTTATCTGATCGACGTGATTTTTTTACAAGAATAATATACTCAACAAATCATAAAATTTGAACAATTCAAATTATTAAAAAAAGACTCAAAAGTGAGCCCAACGGGCCGAATTAGACCTCCAGTCCACCATGGAGGCAAGCCCAGCCCTTTTTTTTTTTTTTTTGGGACAGTACCCCTTAAATCTAGGGGACTCTAGGTTAAAAGCACCAGTGGTCAATATTGTTACCTACCAACCTAGTTCTCCCTTTTGGTGGTGACCTTTCTTCAAGGTCTACTTTCCCACCCTCACACATATAACAGAACATAACATAACAGGCCCATCAGATTGACAGTCCTCAAGAAAGTAGAGGATAGAAAAAGTAACGCAAAAAATAGTTTTTTTTTTTAAAAAAAAAATTTATATAATTCTTTCTAAGTTTTTAAAAATTATTTCAGATTAGTGGTAAGTTTATGAACATTAACAATTAAAGTAACATTTTAGGATTTCTAACATTGTTGCCAAAGAAAAACATTGACAAAAAAAAAATGAATAATTTAACGGACGATCATAGTCTGTAGATCATGATAAGCAGTGCCAAAATATGTATTTGATATTAATGATACAGTCATATATTCGATAATATTGCAGATAAAGCTATAAGAAACTGAAATAGATGACATTGAAATTTTAAATGGAATTCCATTTGAATTTCACATACATCACCAAATTCCATCTCTCCAACACATAAAATATATATATATATACTATGTAAATGGAGACAGAGAAAAGATAGATGAAAGGCAACAAACAAAATACTGACAGTATATTTGAATTGAATTTTGATTACACTAAAAAAAATAAAAAAGTGCTAAACATTGAAGTCTGCATCTACAGGAAAGCAAAACAAAAACAAAAATAAATTCTACCCGTCCCTGTTTTTACTGTGTAACATGGATGATGTCCAAGCCCAAAATGGGTACTACTCTTCTCTCTCTCTCTCAAGAAATGGGTTTTCTTCAATAAATATTACAGAAGGGACCCAAAAGCAAAATCAATAACAGAGAGAGAGAGAGACTGGAATCAGAAGAAGCCAACCTGTTGTAGAAGAACCTTTTGCATAGCCATTGCATATACCAAATGACCAACATCATCATCAAGTGAAACATGAAACAATATATTATAATAATATATAGATTGAGCCGTCCAGCCAATATCACACCACCATCCGCCTCCGCCACCCCCGGCGGCGGCACCACCCACCACCACCACACATAGTTCATCATCATAAGTCAAGGAAACAGAAGAGGAAGAAGAGAGCAAGTTTCAGAGCTTCTTGGACTACTTTGGAAAGTGGGCTTTTTCAAAACAAAAGCCAAAGAAAACCACTTGCTTCCCACAGACATTCTTCTCATGACAGCTCCACCTGTACTACTACTTCTATCATCATCCACTGCCCCCACCACCATTTTCCAATATTGCCCTTGTAGCCACCGCCGCCTCCACCACCACCACCACACCACTACCACAATCCTAAGCATCAGATCATAAAATACAAAAGGTGAGACAATGGGTTTTCTTTCACTCATCTCATCATCTTCAAGAGACAACTCAAAAGGAACTCAGTGGGTGGCATTTTGGTCAAAATATGAACAAAAAGAAAAGAGCAAAAAAAAAAAAAACAGATTGCATTTGCTTTAATCTTTCCAAGGCCTTGATGGGTATTCTTGTCCTATCTTGAAAGTCGCAAAACACAAAAAACCAGGAAAAAAAAAAAAAAAAAAAAACCTAGGGGGTGAGTAACTATGGGAAACTGAGGACATGAACCACATTGCCTTGTTTGTGGATATGTACATAGTGAAAAGAGAGAGAGAGAGTCTGTTTATAACATAGTGAAGCCATGTAAATGAGAATGAAATGAAGGGGGTTGATGGTTGTACTATTTGGGCATGGGCCTCTTTATTGTCGCCTTTAAAACCCTCTCTCTCTCTCTCTCTCTCTCTCTACCCCAATCAACACACATCCACAGTACCCACTCTTTTACTTCATTTACACACCTTGCTTGCTTGGCCCAGAAGCCCCGGTTTTGCTAGATTTGCGCAAGCAACCTCTGTCCTCTTTCTGTGTTCCTTTGTCCACCCTTCACATTCACCCAAATCCCTCCTATGCCCCTCATTTTGAATGCACTTCACATATGAGTCCCTTTGTTACGACTTGTGAAATGCTTATGATTTTTTAGGTAAATTACACTGATCTCTCTTGTAATTTGGAAAAAATATAGTAAATTTTATAATTTTGATATAATTATATTAATTTCTCTTTTAGTAAGGTTAAAGAAACTAAAATTAAGACAAATGGTATCAAGACCTAAAGATACACAAGATAAAATATACATTTTAATATAAAAGATATGATAATATTAATCTTTCATTTATACGATTAACGAATTTATGATAAAAATGAGGTTAATTGTTATATGAATGAAAACCTTAGGGGAGCTTTGAGTAATCATGTCATGCTTGTGGAACTTATTGTATTTTCTTTATTTCTCATAAGAAAAAGTCAGTGTGTAATTTATCCTTTTTTTATTACAATAATAATCTGCATTCATAACTTTTATTATAGTAATATTGTTGTGCGTCTTAACTGTTTATTTTTTAAGTAATATGGAGTAAAATATCCTTTTAAAAATTAAGTTCATTAGATATCAATAACCATTTTATCTAATTATATTTCTATTTAGTTTTATACTTAAAATTACACTTATTTTTTTTTTATATATAAATATGATTTGATAAAGGGTTATCGGTATTGTATAAACTTGATTTTTTGTCTATATATTTCACTTAATTTTTTTTTCAAAAAATAAAAAAGAAAAATTTACCCATAAATCACATTTTGAGAAATGATGATCTGTTTATGCCCAAGGATTTTCTTATAACTCAATTAGTCACATTGATTTTGAAAAGGTAGATTTAATATATTATTTAAAAAATAAATTTACGGTTATACCCTTAGTTCTATTTTTTTTTTTTTTCTTTCTTTGTTCTTTTTTTTTTTTTTTGTGCTAAAAAGGTAAGATACATATGGGAATCAAATTTGTGATAATTTATTTTTATTTTTTAATTTAGAATAAGTTGAAATGTGAGATTCTTCAAACATTTCAGAAGGAGTACAAAAATAACTTGAAATATGGAATTCTTCAAACATTCCAAAAATATGCAGAATTTTTCAAACATTTCAAAAGCAGTACAAAACTCTTTCGTAAATTTTGGACAAATATATAATTTCAAACTATAACACTTCAATGTAATACTCAAACATAACACTCTAACGTAACACTTCAAAAAAACTTTTTTGTGTAACACTCCAATATAACACATAAAAAAACTCCTTAGTTTATTTTTTTCAAATGTAACACTCCAATATAACACTCCAAAAAAGATGTGAGATTCTTTAAACCATTTCCAAATGAGTACAAAAATTCCTTAGTAAGTTTTGGGCAAATGTGTAATTTTAAACTATGAGTGTTACTGTAGACACCCCATTTTTTACCGACCTTAAGACTCAGACGTCATCGATTGAGCGCCCGGTGCTGGCGCATGTTGTGCTCGTTCTGAGGTTTCGGAGTTTTGGTTGAGAGCCTTGCCTCCGGGCCTCGAAACTCTTTGTGTTTTGACTCGGTCTGCGGACTAAGTCTTGTTTTCTCTTCTCGGAGGGAGGGAGAGGTCTTGTAGACCATCTCACAGTGGTCGTAGACTACTTTTCGTGGTCGTAGGCCAATGTTTCCGTTTGGAGACTAGTTCCCGATTTTCGGAGCCGTTGGCCGTGCACCTCGGTTTGGGACCGCTTAACATTCTCCGTTCGGCACGGTTTTTGGAACACACCTTGTTTCCTCTATCTAGAGGGAGACTGTGGTCCGGGAGACCACTTTTGTGGCCGTACGCCACTTTTGGTGCTCAACAGCCAGTTTTCGAGGTACCCGGCCGCGCGCTTTGCCTCCCGAATTCCCGTTTTGCATCCGTGTTGGTTCATTTTTGGCATGAACCTTGTTTTCCTTGTTTGGGAGGTGGTACAAGGGTGGGAAACCACCTTTTCTCCTTGGAGACCACTTTTCCCTACCAGCCGGTTTTTCTTGTCGGGAAACTGGTCTCCTTGATCTTTGGGCCACATTTACTGGTCTCCCACCACACCACTGGCTTTCTTTCAGTGTGGAGACCACCAATTACCCTTGGAGACCACTTTTTTTTCTGGGAGACCACTTAGGGTGGTCAGCCGACTACTAAAAGTAGCTGGCCGACCACCTTTTCTGGTCGGCCCATTTCCTCCTATTTTGTCTGTCTGAGTGCATGCCAGCTGTGTCAGCTGGAAGGCACAGACTGGATCCTCCATACACGTGTATGGAGGATTTGCAACCAAGTTTTTAGCTTCTTGGAGAAGATTTGGCTTTGAAACTCTATAAGAGAGGCCCTCCCTCTCCTTATACCAGGTTCCAAAAATTTGTTTAAGGCAAAATATATATCCCTCTCTATATCTCTACATTTTGGATTCAAAAGTGCATTGTTCTTGGCCTATTGCACCACACCTCATAGCCACACACCTCCACCATTGATCTGAGGTTCTTGGAGGGTGTTTTCAGAGGTTAAAGAGTTGGTTTTGGGCTGGAGAAGTTGCTACTTTTGCTGAGCTTCAAGGGTAATCTCTTTTCCCTCTTTTAAAGCTTTGTCTGGATCACTCTCTTAGCCAAACTTGCATGCTTATTTGAGCTTTGTTGTCAACTAAAAAAAGTCTTGTTTTGAGGTCCTTTTGATGTTTGTTTAAGGCCATTTTGGTGTTGAAGGTCATCTACCCTTTTGCATGCTTTAAATAGCCTTGTTTTGTGCCATGCCATAAAGCCTTTGATTTAATCTTTGCTTGGCCTTCCTACCACTGAAATCCAGTGGATTTTCAGTGGTGAGTATATGGTTTTGAGGGCCTAAATCAGAGAGGGGTGACCCTCTCTCTTGTTGTCTTGTTTGTTTGCATATTTGGCCTTTCCAAGGAGCCTATATTTTCATACTTCCTAGCCTTGGTTCAGACCATTTTTAGTGACTTTTAGGACCTTCCTAGACTCTGTCTAGGGCTGGTTTGGTCACCTCATGTTTGCCTCTTGCATGTGTAGAATAATCCTCTTCATAGCTTATCAAAGGAGCATGTCATTCTTGCATGTATTGGTCATGTTTCAGTGGATTTTTGGTCATTCTTTGGCATATCATAGCTCTGTCTTTGGCAGGTTTAGTGACCTCTTGAATGCTTCACATGCTTGTAGTGTAAACCATGCTCACTAGCTTACATTGCATGTTGTTTTGGCCATTGATTCTAGCATATTTTGGTCATACTTCAAACTGATTTTGTTCATATTTTGGGCTGCCTCAGCTCTGTTTTTTAGGCCTCTTGGTCGAATGATGCTTGCCATGCATGGTTGTAGTATAATACCCTTGCCTAGCCTTGAGTCTTGAACCCCCTTGCATGCTTAACTCGAGGTGTTTCTATGTTTTGGCATCATTGAGCATGATATTTCAGAGCGTATAAGGTTGCCATATTCTCATGTTTATCACTCTTTAAATGCGTTTGAGAGTTATGCTTGTATGCCTCATTTATGGACCATTGCATGAGCTTCATTTTTGTACCTTTCAAACCATCATCTTAGTCCATTTTGCTACTGTTTTGAGCCTGCATAGGGACTGTTTAGGGTTGATTTGGTCATTTGAGCATTGCTTTGCATACCTCTAGTGTAATGCACTTCACTAGTTTCGGTATTTGAGCCATTTAACATGCATAACATGAGTTGTTTGCATGATTCGGGACCATTTTGTATGTCATTTCAGAGCTGGAACATGTGTTGTTGTATGCCATATTTCATCATTTCCATGCTTTCATACAGTTGTATCTTGTGCCCTAGGCTTTGGGCCCTTGCATCTTGCATGTTTGCATGTGTTTTGTTGCCTCATTTTCATCATGTATGGCCACTGATTTGGGTGTGGCTGAGGCCCATTCAATTTGGTTTAAGTCCATTTTGCATCGAGTATGCCATTGTAGTTCATAGCATTGAGTATGCCGCGTTGTCGCATGTTTGATCATTGCATTGCGCATGCCCTGTTCACTTCATTGTGTATAATAGTCTTCACATGTGCATTGTGTATGACATATAGTATTATGTGCATTGAGTATGCCATTGTTAGTTCGTAGCATTGCGTATGCTAGTTTGCATATTTGCACGTCATTCTTTGCATATTTGCATGACTTGGTTGCATCACCTTAGGATTGCATGCTTGAGATTGCATTGTGCATGCCATTCTACTTGTTGCATTGTGTTTGGAATAGGAGTTAGTCCAAACACGGGAAACGAGGGACGTTTCATACTCTAAGTGATGAAACGTGCCTCGATTCTCGGTCGCCGACACTCTTGACTAACACATGATGAAGTTTAGGCATTTATGTGTTTATATGTGCATTCATTTCACATTGAGTCATGCAATCCGACTCTTCGGCCATCATACATCGAGATGCGTGATTGATGGCCCGAGGATCAAGGACTACACTCCCTAGAGCTTATACAATGATGGGGAGAGTGGTCGTGCATACATGTGTTGCAAATACCATGCTTTCTCTCTCTCTTGCCTTTGTTGCAGAAAATGCAGAAACCAGGAGAAGAAACTGGTCAGCCGACCAGGTTTTCTGGCAGGTCGACCACCTTTTCTAGTTTTCACCACCAAGGGTGGTCGGTAGGTGGTCTCCAATGCCTATAGCTGGTCGGCAGCCTCCCCCTAGATTCCCAGGGTAGAGTTTCATCTCGTTGGAGCTTTGTGCAAGTTTCTGAAATCAATTGCAAACAAAGGCGAGCCGGGACATCGCGATGGATTTCCGCGCAAGGCGACTCGAGCATGCATGCATCCTTTATCATTCAAGGCAGAGCTGAGGCAGTCCATATTCATGTAGTTTACATGCTAGTTTAATTGCTTACTTAGTTAATTTGTTAATTAATTAGAGTTGTGTAATAATTAGCTGTAATTCATTATTCATTTTGGTTGTGTAATAACTAGCTTAATTAGATTAGTTTAGATTAGCTAGTTGGTGTTGTATTATTCATTCGGACCCTCCGTCGAGAGGGGCACAACTGTTGTAAATAAGTGTGCGTGTGTGTGATGCATGTCTTCCAACCCCCATTTCTTTTTCCCTTTTATTTACCAGCTTACGATGGTTAGTTTTAGGGCATGTTTCAATTAGCATCCTTATGCTCGCATGTTTGCATCCATTCATCTGTCTTGCATGCATCGGGCTCGGCGCATCATACTAACTGCATTGTATTTCAATACCAAGTTGAATACATGTATCAACTGTTGCATTTCACATGCCATTTTAGAATAGCCGAGCCTATTTCTGGTTGCATTTTGCATGTGTTGCATTAGCCATTTTAACATGAACTAGGATCATGCATTGATTACTAACTAGTTTCTGTTTTGGCCCGGAGTACTTGGTGAATGTTTACGCTTTAGCATACTGCATGTGTGTTATTGCTGCCATGTTAGCATGCTTGCCATGAGACTATGTGCTTATGTGATATAACTGCCTGAATGCCTGTGGATGAAGGTTGGGTTGCTTGAATTGGAATAATTCGTTGAAACCCGTGTTTTAGCCTACTTGCGAGTAGCATACTTCAATCCATTTTCAAAACAAACGGATATGCGATGCTTTGTTCCAACTTAGGCAATCTAGTCTATACTTGTATGCTGTGTGCATCACATAGCAATTCTAGGCTAATAACCGGAATAAGAGCACATGTGTTTTCAAAAACAAGATATCATGCTTAATAGTGGCCGATCTTTGATCGGGCGAGCGGGGATGCTCATGAAATGACCTTCCCCAATCATACCCAAGTTCCCGAGCCGATGCAACTTTGGTGATGACGGACACGTGGCCTTAGGCACGAGTCAGGGTTTCCTAAATTCCCCCAAAATAAAATATTTAGGTGGCGACTCTGTATCTGGCAAAGCAGTCCATGTTTGGCACTTCTTTCTAAAATCAGTTTTTCAAAACGATTTGCCAGATTTGGACTCTTTAGTGATTTATCGATCTTGCATTACACTTTGCGAGATTAGATTCAGAACCGTGACATCGAGTTCGAACTCTAGTAAGCCCAATGAACAAAATGGGACTTTCCTGGAACGTTCGGGGACGTCTACAGTTTCTGGCGACTCTGCTAGGGATTTAGAGAACTTGACTCGAACTCATGATATCTTGTTTTGATTACACTTATGTGTTTCTTTGCATTGCATTTGCATTGGTGCGCCTAGGATACCGTGTTTGCCATCTGCTATTCCTGAACGGTTTGCCGAAGGCTCGCTTTGAGAAGCGTGCCATAAGGCTGACCGGTTACGGGCTCTGCCACGATGGGAACACAACAGATTCTACGATTTTTACCGGGCACCCTTTTTGACCATTTGACCTAGTGCATATCGGAATCCATAGTGACTATCCCAAACTAGGACAGGTGCTCACCCGATTATAGGTTGTTTGAAACCGCTGCGTGCGTAGTGAAACCCTAGCTCCTGACAAAATAGGACAGGAAAACCCTATCCCACCATAGGGGTGTTTTGGCCCTCATTTGCCTGCTTTGTGCTGTTAGAGTGTGCCTCTACAGGTTGCATATATCAATTTGCAAGTCGGGGTATCAGGCCTGCGGGCATCAATATGTGAAGAATCAGTTTTACCTGAGGGTATCAGTTTACTGGCAAAGTTTTGGGCATAATTCAGTAGAGAGCACAGTCGTTCAGCTATGCTTATACCTGTTCTGGTGAAATCAAGCTGAGATGCTGTCTGTTTTCTCTTTTGCAAGGTAGTCATAGAACTATAGCTTCAGAAGGCTCCAATATCCCCCGGTACATTAGGCTTGTGCTGATAGACTTTGTCAGGTCAGAGATTCAGTTCAAGGGCAAATCAGTGTTCCTTCGCCAGAGGCAGGGTAAAAAGGCCAGTCAGGCACAGATCATCAGTTCAACAGTCTTCGGATCAGCAGTCATTATCCATCTTACCTGTGTGCAGTTGGGTTGAGATATCTACTTTTACCACAGAGACAGATATACCGATAGATCAGTTAGATCAGGGCAGTATAGCAGGAATGGAGGAGATGATGCGTCAACTCCAAGAAAGTATGAAAACCATGCAGCAGGACGCTGTTCGTCAAGCCGAATTTGCCAAACAACAGGCCGAGGTCATGGCTCAACAGGCAGAGTTAATTGCCAAGCTACAACAGCAAACCGGAGCATCTGCTTCACACCAGGTTCCTCCCCCACCAAGAGTCCCAATACCCGGGGAGACGGCAAATGTCCAGAATGTCCAAGAGGATACAGACATCCCAACGGGGCCACCTCCGCCCCCGATTCTACCTCAACTATCCGAGGCACCCACGCCTGTCAATCTACCGGACTCCTCCTTTGAGTTCGAGGTGGACCCCACAGCATTAAAAGTGAGCAAGCTTGAAAAGCTGTTCAAGAAATCTCAAGGTGTGAAGTCCACTCCGGACATTGAGGATGGGTATACCGATTCGGCCGTAACTTTGCCGAACCAGTTTAAGATGCCACATATTGACCACTTTGATGAATCTGGGGATCCCATGGTGCATTTGCGGCTGTTTTTGGACATACTAAGGCCGATGGGCCTCACCAGATTACAGAAGCTTTCTTTGTTCGGCCGGACCCTATCGAGTGTAGCGGCCATTTGGTATGCAAAATTGAAAGATTCCGTCAAAAGGAATTGGGAGAAGATGGCTGAGGCCTTCATAGCTCAATACTCCTATAACATGCAGATTGAGATTACAACCCGTGATCTTAAGGCCACTAGGCAAGAGCCGAAAGAGAGTTTCTTCGATTTTGTAACCCGGTGGAGGGCTAAGGCCTCGATGATGACCATCAGGCCTGTTAACAAAGATCAGATTTAGATGGTTGTGCGCAACCTCCAGCCCAAGCTCATACAGAAGATGATCGTTCTCCCCCTCCCCACCTTTGCAGATCTACATGAGATTGGGGTACAGATCGAGGACGCTATGAAGCAGGGCCTCATTGACCAGGAGAAGGAGCAGCCCAGGAGGGCGTTTTCCCGCAGTTCGAATGCGACCACCAGTGGTGATGTAGCTGCAAGATCTTCTGAAGTGGGCATGGTCACCACCACCGCATCAAAAACAGCTACCCCATTCACCGGTGTGTCCGGAAGTAGCTCACAAAAAACCAAATATCCACCTCGAGTCAAGAGGGTTTTTACCCCACTTTATATGCCTTTGTCAAAGGCTCTAGAGGTCTTACTCCGGAAAGGATATCTGAAACCGTTAGAACAACGGCTTCTACCCGATCCTATCCCTCCAAAGCATGACCAGACTAAATACTGTGCCTACCATCAACAAACCGGTCATGACACTGACAGTTGCTTTCATCTTTGTCATGATGTAGAAGATCTGTTTAACATCAAGGTCATTGCCGCACCAGCTCAGCAAAGTCTATCGCCACTGGATCAGTGAACTTGGGGGATAGTACGAATATGTGATCAGAGGATGAACCATCTGCGGGCGGCACTCAGTTTACTCCAGATGCGGCGTATGGTACGCACTGTTTTGAGCATTTGTGAATGCTGGTTTTTGTACTTTCTGACTCGGGTATTGAGTCAGTTCTGTTATGTCGTTTAGAGTCTATCCCGTTGTACAAAGTCAGTCTTTTCTTACTGAGTCAGTTGGGTCTGTCTTGTTGTATCGAGTCAGTCCAGTTTTGTTGGAGTCGGGTGATTTTGGGGGTGTTACCTCAAACATCACTTGCTTGTTTTGTGTTTGTCTTTTCGTTTTCTTTTGAGTCTGTTTCTGCCTTGGAGCCAGTAATGCCAACAGATTTGAATGAACAGCAGTGATTTTCACACTCTTGTGTTTGCTTCTACCTTGTGCTAGTTGTGCCAGAAGTTCTGAATGAGATGACAGTATTTGACTAAAAACTGTGTCTTTTCTGTGCTTTGAAATCATTACATTGACCTAAGTTTTTCAAAACTTTTTGAACATTGTGATGAAAACAAAGGAGAAGGAATTCCTCGAGATTTGCAAAAAAAATTGATCAATTGAGAGAAAGAGAGGCATGCTAAGCCCTTAATGATTGAGATCATGTTTGTTAATGTGAGTACTGAGAAGGATCCTTGTTTGATCCAGATTGGTTCTACATTGTCTTCAGCGCGAGCGATTAGTCGCTTTCTTAAAGGATTTCAAAAAATGTTTTGCGCGGTCCTGTGAAGACCTGTGTGGAATCGCTCTTGAGATTGTGCAGCTTGGGATCGCTCTCAGCCTCGAGACTCGACCCCTTTTTGCTTTCATACCTTGACCCTGGGATTCAGAATGTTCAACGGTCAACCACCATGTAAGGCCTGTGTGGCCGGATCAGAAGCAGCCCGTGAACTAGGGGCAAGTCAAATCCAGAAGATCAGATGTCGTCAAAAGAAGCTTGCAAAGCTAGATCAGAAGCACCCCTCGAACTAGGGGCAAAAATGTCAAAGGTGCTCAAAGAGTCAAAAAATTGGGATGTTTCTCAAGATCAGCAAGAATGCCAAATCCCAGAGGGGAGGAAAGAAGAAAGTATTGCTGAAGGATAACCGAGTTCCTATCTACAACACTAGGGGCAAATTCAGCCCCCCATTAGATGGACTCTTGTATCGTCAGCGAACAACAGCCATTCTCTTAGATTCCGATGACTTTAGGATCTCAAAACCATTCAACATGGACAAAACTACACTTTTACCCTTAAGAGGCTTGCTGGGCCGAAAACCCGGAAGGGCGACCCAAGCAAAAGTTAGAGCAAGAAAAAAGAAGAAAAAGAACAAAAAAAAAGAAAAAGAAAAATGCAAAGAATGAAAAAAAGAAGAAAAGAAGAAAAGAAGAAAAATGAAGAAAATGAAAAGAAAAGATGAAAAAGAAAAAAGAAGAAAAGAAATGAAAAGAATTGAAAAGAATTGAAAAGAAAAGAAGAACAAAGCTCGCAAGGTTGAAAACCCAGAAAGGGCGGCCTTGGCAAAAGTTAGAGCGCAAAAGGAGAGGTTAATACCCGAGTGTACCTAACCCCCGATCTACGTAAGGCTTGATTCCCATCTTTGGGATACGTAGGCAACTGCATTCTGAAGTCTAGCCGTAAAACACTTCAAATTCGACTGTGTCCATGTGATGGTTCTGGTCATCTTTGTCTTCTCTGTATCCGAGAAGATTTGTAATTGTCACTGTGAGGACTGGTTGCACTGTGGCGTTTATTCAGTACGGGATGAATTCCGTTGCCATGCAGTTTGCGGCGGCGTTATTCAGACTAGGGGTTGCCACTATTGCGGTGCTATTCAGACTAGTTCAGTTGCCATGTAGTGCCTTCAGACAAGGGGCAATCTTCCATTTGTTTTGAATCTGAGGTTGTGCACCTCAAGAGTAAGTTCCGTGTTGGTCGAGTAGTGGCCATTTGCAAAAATAGTTTTTGAGAATTTTTAATGAGGTTGACTAATTCTCTCGAAAATTATTCCATTTTTCTAAAACTTGACCATATCTTGGACCCAAAAAGGAAAATTTTCAGTGCTCATAACCTAACTTGCATGATTTTAAATCTGAAAATCGAACAAGTATGTTAATCTAACTCTCATGTTGGTCAAAATTGTTTTAGCAGAACGTCAAAAACAAAAAATGGTCAAAATGATGAACTAGGGGCACAATTAAGTCAGGTGTTCTGTCTTTTCCCCCATTGTCACCACACTTGCCAGAAAGGGCACTCTACATGCTAGAAAAGCGCACAACTGAAGCTAACAGTAAAATGCCAAAAGTTCTCTCATCCTCCAAGCAATGAGGTATCAAGCTAAGTGCGAAGCACGAACTGGAATGGGGCAAGATATTCCACTCCCTCACCTGGACAGATCTAATCACGTCCAAACTCCCCAGTAGAGCATCGTCAACCAATGTCAATTGCAGATCTGCTGCACATCCAGCCGCATCACAACCCCTCTGTGGGGGAAGTTCACTGTTGTGAGCAGAAGAAAGAGAATCTAGCAGAATGCTAGGGGCATGAGCCCGCAACTTCTTGTTTATCCATCAACCACCCAGGGGAGGGATAAAAAAATAAGAGATTGAAGAATACAGAGATGTGCGCTGGTAGAAAAAGTGAGGAAAAAGGCATTTTCAGAAAAAAAAAAAAAAAAAAAAAAAAAAAAAAAAAAAAAAAAAAAACAGAGCCTGAGGGCCGAGTGATGTGAGAATCACAAATAAGAAAGGGTAAGAAACAATACCCAGAGAAACAGGCTCCCTGTGCACGTCCGAGTGTCGTGTCTTTTTGTTTTATCTCGATTTTTGTTTTGAGTCGTTTCGAGTGTTACTCGATGTGTTTAGGTTGTTTACCTTTTGTTTTCCGTTGTTGAGTCGTAGTGCGCTGTGTTCAGTCGTAGGCTCAATACCCCGGTCAAGAACTCATCTCTCAATTTCAAAAATAAAATCGTTTTGCGCTCCGAGTGCCATGCCGTTCTCCACATCTGTGCAAAATAAGATTCGTTCTTTCATAAAACCGCAGGGTTCAACCCAGGTCATGCGCGAACAGTAAACCCAGGACCAACCTGAAGCTATATAGGTTCCAGACTGCAAAGCAAAAGAAAAGAGGGAAAATGTCGGGTATCTGAGTTTGTTTCAACTTCAGTTAATTCCGAGATTGCATTCCGTGTGTACCTCTGCAGGTCTTGCCAATGCTCCGAAGTATGAGTGTGCCTCTACCTCAAGCTCAAGATCAAGTCTGCTTCAAGCCAGAATGGCATTAAAAGTGCTCTCCCTGAGTACCCTTCCCTGCCAGAAGCATCTTGAATGTGTTCGCAATGAGTTCCTAGGAGACCAACTGCGACGGTGGAAACTAGAGTTCGAATGGCTGTTGCCTAGAACGCAAAGGTTCGGGATTTCCGAGACTAAAGTCTGGTTTAAATACCCAAAGGCGTGTCCTCGACTTGAAATCTGTATGGAAGCCCCATAGGTTCAAATAGCGTGTATGCACCTCAATTCTAGATACTGAACCAACCTAGTCTGTCACTCCGTTGGAGAATAGGGAAAGTTGTGAATATGATCAAGAAGAAAGACAGCATCCAAAGTGTTCTACGTGAAGAACCCTTGTCAGTATTTCAGAGCCATTGTACTGTAAGTTGAAGGTAAGTGTTCGAAGAGCACGAGGGGAGATCCCCGTCAGAGTAGAGAGGTTCATCGCCACCCACCCCATGAGGTGCTTTCTAAAGCGCCGCTAGGTCTGTTTATTGCATTCCTTAAACATCATGCATTGTATTGCATTGTACCTATCAAGTGTCTTTCTCATTCATGCACGATATTGTATGTACGGTTCATTTGAAACTGGTATAACCAGGCGATATTGTATGTACGGTTCATTCAAAGAAGTTCCGTTTAAGGTCATTCACCTTAGTGTATCCATCACACTTCATTTACTTTTGTGTATCCATCACACTTGTTCACTTAGTGCATCTATCATACTTCGTGTTCACCTTTTGTGTATCCATCACACTTGTTCACTTAGTGCATCTATCACACTTCCTGTTCACCTTTTGTGTATCCATCACACTTGTTCACTTAGTGCATCTATCACACTTTGTGTTCACCTTTAGTGTATCTATCATACTTTGTTCACTTAGTGCATCTATCACACTTCGTGTTCACCTTTAGTGTATCTATCATACTTTGTTCACTTAGTGCATCTATCACACTTTGTGTTCACCTTTTGTGTATCCATCACACTTGTTCACTTAGTGCATCTATCACACTTCGTGTTCACCTTTAGTGTATCTATCATACTTTGTTCACTAAGTGCATCTATCACACTTTGTGTTCACCTTTTGTGTATCCATCACACTTGTTCACTTAGTGCATTTATCACATTTTGTGTTCACCTTTTGTGTATCCATCACACTTTGTTCACTAAGTGCATCTATCACACTTTGTGTTCACCTTTTGTGTATCCATCACACTTTGTTCACTAAGTACATCTATCACACTTCGTGTTCACTTTTTGTGTATCCATCACACTTTGTTCACTAAGTGCATCTATCACACTTTGTGTTCACCCTTTGTGTATCTATCACACGCTCATATTGTGTATCCATCACACGTTCACTTTAGTGTATTGAGAGGGTAATTTATATACAATTGGGCCGAGCTGGGTGTTGGGCTTAGGGCCGAAATGAAAAGGGCTGAGTAGAAAGGCCGGTTACTCCGGTTTGAAGAAGTAAAGATATACCGGTCGCACAGTCGTAATGGTTAGACCGGTCTCGGTAAGACTTAGTTCTACTCCGGTTGAGTGGAGTAGCGCGAAGGTTTCGGTCTTCGATAGTTACTTCGGTTGTAGCATGTGAGAACCAAAGTAAGCTGTGGTTCTAAAAGATAGCTCGGCTTTGACTCCCTTGTGGATAGCTCGGTCCTGGTATGGGAAGGCCGAGGTAAGGGAGAGTAAAGTGAAGGCCGAATTAATATTTACTTCGGTCCTGAAGTAGTCCGGCCATGAGAAGAACCATCTCACTTGGTTTAAGCAGTGAGGGGGGTGTTGGAGGATAAGCATTATCCTCCAAGAGTATGATTCCAAGGAGGACTCTACGCAAGGAGGAGTAATCCTAGAAGGACTCTGCACATGGAGGAATAAGAGTCCTACCAGGATTGTGCCACGCGAAACCTATATAAGCTCACTAATATCACCTTTGGAGAGGTAATGCAACTTTGCTCCCTGAATTCATAGAGCTTTTGTCTATTTGTCAAGTTTACTGACTTAGGCATCGGAGAGGTTTCCGGCACACACCCGCCGGCTAGCTCACGTGTGTATTTTCAGGTAGTTGAACGACGTCGTACGGAGGAGCGCGGACTTGGTCAACAGGATTATACGAAAAGGTGTATTTCTTTCCCGTACATGTATCTATCACTACACTCACTTTGTGTATCTATCATACTATGCTCACTTTGTGTATCTATCACATATGCTTGTCCACTTAGTGTATCTATCACACTTCGTTCGCCTTTATGTATCTATCGCACATGTTCGTGAGAATTGCATAATTTTCTTACATCCTTTCTGCACGTAATGTAGTTTGGTTTGAATTCGCCTGCTTAAACTGTTGTATTTATTGTGTATATTTGCTTTATTACAGCTTTCTTTGCATGATCATAAGTTATGTTCGGCATCTTGCATGTCTTTTGCATTTTGCCCCTGCCTGCGGGCACATCTCCTTGTTTATCTCGCCTGTTTGTCCAAGTCTTCGGCCTTGTCAAAAATGGGTCGTCTCTGGGCTTTGACATTCACTCCCGTCACGTATGACTTTCGAGTTCTGTCAAAGAGAGGCAACTGTAGACACCCCATTTTTGACCGACCCTAAGACTCAGACGTCATCGATTGAGCGCTCGGTAATGGCGCATGTTGTGCTCGTTCTGAGGTTTTGGAGTTTTGGTTGAGAGCCTTGCCTCCGGGCCTCGGAACTCTTTATGCTTTGACTCGGTCTGTGGACTAAGTCTTGTTTTCTCTTCCTGGAGGGAGGGAGAGGTCTTGTAGACCATCTCTCAGTGGTCGTAGACTACTTTTCGTGGTCATAGGCCACTGCTCCCGTTTGGAGACTAGTTCCCGGTTTTCGGAGCCGTCGGTCGTGCGCCTCGGTTCGGGACCGCTTAACATTCTCCGTTTGGCACAGTTTTTCGAACACACCTTGTTTCCTCTGTCTAGAGGGACACTGTGGTCCGGGAGACCACTTTTGTGATCGTACGCCACTTTTGGTGCTCAACAGCCAGTTTTCGAGGCACCTGGCCGCGCGCTTTGCCTCCTGAACTCTCGTTTTGCATCCGTGTTGGTTCATTTTTGGCATGAACCTTGTTTTCCTTGTTTGGGAGGTGGTACAAGGGTGGGAGACCACCTTTTCTCCTTGGAGACCACTTTTCCTGCCAGTCGATTTTTCTTGTCGGGAACTGGTCTCCTTGATCTTTGGGCCACATTTACTGGTCTTCCAACCACACACTGGCTTTCTTCAGTGTGGAGACCACAATTACCCTTGGAGACCACTTTTTTTTCTGGGAGACCACTTAGGGTGGTCAGCCGACTACTAAAAGTAGCTGGCCGACCACCTTTTCTGGTCGGCCCATTTCCTCCTATTTTGTCTGTCTGAGTGCATGCCAGCTGTGTCAGCTGGAAGGCACAGACTGGATCCTCCATACACGTGTATGGAGGATTTGCAACCAAGTTTTTAGCTTCTTGGAGAAGATTTGGCTTTGAAACTCTATAAGAGAGGCCCTCCCTCTCCTTATACCAGGTTCCAAAAATTTGTTTAAGGCAAAATATATATCCCTCTCTATATCTCTACATTTTGGATTCAAAAGTGCATTGTTCTTGGCCTATTGCACCACACCTCATAGCCACACACCTCCACCATTGATCTGAGGTTCTTGGAGGGTGTTTTCAGAGGTTAAAGAGTTGGTTTTGGGCTGGAGAAGTTGCTACTTTTGCTGAGCTTCAAGGGTAATCTCTTTTCCCTCTTTTAAAGCTTTGTCTGGATCACTCTCTTAGCCAAACTTGCATGCTTATTTGAGCTTTGTTGTCAACTAAAAAAAGTCTTGTTTTGAGGTCCTTTTGATGTTTGTTTAAGGCCATTTTGGTGTTGAAGGTCATCTACCCTTTTGCATGCTTTAAATAGCCTTGTTTTGTGCCATGCCATAAAGCCTTTGATTTAATCTTTGCTTGGCCTTCTTACCACTGAAATCCAGTGGATTTTCAGTGGTGAGTATGTGGTTTTGAGGGCCTAAATCAGAGAGGGGTGACCCTCTCTCTTGTTGTCTTGTTTGTTTGCATATTTGGCATTTCCAAGGAGCCTATATTTTCATACTTCCTAGCCTTGGTTCAGGCCATTTGTAGTGACTTTTAGGACCTGCCTAGACTCTTTCTAGGGCTGGTTTGGTCACCTCATGTTTGCCTCTTGCATGTGTAGAATAATCCTCTTCATAGCTTATCAAATGAGCATGTCATTCTTGCATGTATTGGTCAAGTTTCAGTAGGTTTTTGGTCATTCTTTGGCATATCATAGCTCTGTCTTTGGCTGGTTTAGTGGCCTCTTGAATGCTTCACATGCTTGTAGTGTAAACCATGCTCACTAGCTTACATTGCATGTTGTTTTGGCCATTGATTCTAGCATATTTTGGCCATACTTCAAACTAATTTTGTTCATATTTTGGGCTGCCTTAGCTCTATTTTTTAGGCCTCTTGGTCGAATGATGCTTGCCATGCATGGTTGTAGTGTAATACCCTTGCCTAGCCTTGAGTCTTGAACCCTCTTGCATGCTTAACTCGAGGTGTTTCTATATTTTGGCATCATTGAGCATGATATTTCAGAGCGTATAAGGTTGCCATATTCTCATGTTTATCACTCTTTAAATGCGTTTGAGAGTTATGCTTGTATGCCTCATTTATGGACCATTGCATGAGCTTCATTTTTGTACCTTTCAAACCATCATCTTAGTCCATTTTGCTACTATTTTGAGCCTGCATAGGGACTGTTTGGGATTGATTTGGTCATTTGAGCATTGCTTTGCATACCTCTAGTGTAATGCACTTCACTAGTTTCGGTATTTGAGCCATTTAACATGCATAACATGAGTTGTTTGCATGATTCGGAACCATTTTGTATGTCATTTCAAAGCTGGAACATGTGTTGTTGTATGCCATATTTCATCATTTCCATGCTTTCATACAGTTGTATCTTGTGCCCTAGGCTTTGGGCCCTTGCATCTTGCATGTTTGCATGTGTTTTATTGCCTCATTTTCATCATGTATGGCCACTGATTTGGGTGTGGCTGAGGCCCATTCAATTTGGTTTAAGTCCATTTTGCATCGAGTATGCCATTGTAGTTCATAGCATTGAGTATGCCACGTTGTCGCATGTTTGATCATTGCATTGCGCATGCCCTGTTCACTTCATTGTGTATGATAGTCTTGACATGTGCATTGTGTATGACATATAGTATTATGTGCATTGAGTATGCCATTGTTAGTTCGTAGCATTGCGTATGCTAGTTTGCATGTTTGCACGTCATCCTTTGCATGTTTGCATGACTTGGTTGCATCGCCTTAGGATTGCATGCTTGAGGTCGCATTGTGCATGCCATTCTACTTGTTGCATTGTGTTTGGAATAGGAGTTAGTCCAAACACGGGAAACGAGGGACGTTTCATACTCCAAGTGATGAAACGTGCCTCGATTCTTGGTCGCCAACACTCTTGACTAACACATGATGGAGTTTAGGCATTTATGTGTTTATATGTGCATTCATTTCACATTGAGTCGTGCAATCCAACTCCTCGGCCATCATGCATCGAGATACGTAATTGGTGGCCCGATGATCAAGGACTACACTCCCTAGAGCTTATGCAATGATGGGAAGAGTGGTCGTGCATACATGTGTTGTAAATACCTTGCTTTCTCTCTCTCTTACCTTTGTTGCAGAAAACGCAGAAACCAGGAGAAGAAACTGGTCGGCCGACCAGGTTTTCTGGCAGGCCGACCACCTTTTCTGGTTTTCACAACCAAGGGTGGTCAGTAGGTGGTCTCCAATGCCTATAGCTGGTCGGCAGCCTCCCCCTAGATTCCCAGGGTAGAGTTTCATCTCGTTGGAGCTTTGTCCAAGTTTCTGAAATCAATTGCAAACAAAGACGAGCCGGAGCATCGCGATGGATTTCCGCGCAAGGCGACTCGAGTATGTATGCACCCTTTATCATTCAAGGCAGAGCTGAGGCAGTCCATATTCATGTAGTTTACATGCTATCTTAATTGCTTACTTAGTTAATTTGTTAATTAATTAGAGTTGTGTAATAATTAACTGTAATTCATTATTCATTTTGGTTGTGTAATAACTAGCTCAATTAGATTAGCTTAGATTAGCTAGTTGGTGTTGTATTATTCATTCGGACCCTCCGTCAAGAGGGGCACAACTGTTGTAAATAAGTGTGCGTGTGTGTGATGCATGTCTTACAACCCCCATTTCTTTCTCCCTTTTATTTACCAGCTTACGATGGTTAGTTTTAGGGCATGTTTCAATTAGCATCCTTATGCTCGCATGTTTGCATCCATTCATCTGTCTTGCATGCATCGAGCTCGGCGCATCATACTAACTGCATTGTATTTCAATACCAAGTTGAATACATGTATGAACTGCTGCATTTCACATGCCATTTTAGAATAGCCAAGCCTATTTCTAGTTGCATTTTGCATGTGTTGCATTAGCTATTTTAACATGAACTAGGATCATGCATTGATTACTAACTAGTTTCTGTTTTGGCTCGGAGTACTTGGTGAGTGTTTACGTTGTAGCATACTGCATGTGTATTATTGCTGCCATGTTAGCATGCTTGCCATGAGGCTATGTGCTTATGTGATATAACTACCTGAATGCCTGTGGGTGAAGGTTGGGTTGCTTGAATTGGAATAATTCGTCGAAACCTGTGTTTTAGCCTACTTGCGAGTAGCAAACTTCAATCCATTTTCAAAATAAACGGATATGCGATGCTTTGTTCCAACGTAGGCAATCTAGTCTATACTTGTATGCTGTGCGCATCACATAGTAATTCTAGGCTAATAACCGGAATAAAAGCACATGTGTTTTCAAAAACAAGATATCATGCTTAGTAGTGGCCAATCTTTGATCGGGCGAGCGGGGGTGCTCATGAAATGACCTTCTCCAATCGTACCCAAGTTCCCGAGCCGAGGCAACTTTGGTGATGATGGACACGTGGCCTTAGGCACAAGTCATGGTTTCCTAAATTCCCCCAAAATAAAATATTTAGGTGGTGACTTTATATCTAGCAAAGCAATCCATGTTTGGCACTTCTTTCTAAAATCAGTTTTTCAAAACGATTTGCCGGATTTTGACTCTTTGGTGATTTATCGATCTTGCATTACACTTTGCGAGATTAGATTCAGAACCGTGACATCGAGTCCGAACTGTAGTAAGCCCAATGAACAAAACGGGACTTTCTCGGGACGTTCGGGGACGTCTACAGTTACGTTTAGAAAAAGTACACTAAATTTTTTTTTAGTATTTTTGTGTGTATTACATTGGAGTATTATGTTTGGGATTATATTGATTGGAGTGTTACATTTAGGAAATATACACTACAAAAAAAATTTGTATATTATATTGGAGTATTATGTTTAGAAAAAGTACACTAAAGATGTTTTTTTTTTCTTTCTTTCTTTGAGTGTTACGTTGTTATAAGGAGTTTTTTAGTGTGCAATATTGGAGTGTTATATTAGAGTGTTACGTTATTGTTCGTAACGTGGGATTTGTTCCAAAATGAGGAAAAATTTAAAACCTCCGTAGTGTGGATTGCCCAAATGTGTAATTTCACATTTGGAGAAATTTACTTTTATCTCTCAAAAATTAAAGTCAAATATGCAAATGACTACTTTTTTATATAATTTTCATTTTAATGGACCTTTGAATTTATTAAAAAATAAAATTTTAAAAAAAAAAGCTAAACAATCACAAGATCATAATTTAAAAATAATTTAAATTATTAAAATAAGAACTTGTAAAATAAGATACACAATAGTGATCCAAAATCCTTCCGCAAGACACATGTTTCCAAGCATGCTGCAAAATTTTACTACAGTATATTAAATTAAGTGTTTTATTTATGATGTAACACATATTTCAATACAATTAAAAGTTGATACCTGAAAAACATATCTTAGGGGTTGTTTGGTTTTCATGTTGGGCTAAAAAATTACAAAAAGATTAATAAAAAAAAAAGTCAAAAAATCACAAAAATTCAAAAATCAAAAAAAGACAATAAAAAATCCACCATTCCAAAGCTAAAAAGTCAAAAAAAGCCAATCAAAAATACCAAACGAACAAAAAAGTCCCAGACTAAAAAAGTCAAAAAAGTCAAAAAGCTAACTAAAAAAGTTATTGTCAAACGAAGGCTTAGAAATTATAATGGGAAAATTACAATTTAGTGAAATTTTCACAAAATTATTATATAATTATGAAAAGATTAAGATTTTAATTATTAAAATTTATAAAATTTATCATTGAATTAAAAAAAAAATTTAGAAACTTCAAATGAATTGAAATTTCCCCAATTATAATTATGTATCAAACTTCTAACTAATTTCTAACTCCTCAAAAAATAAAAAAATAAAAAAGGTTAATAACAGATGAGTGATTGTCAAAAAAAATATTAAAATATTAATAATTATAATTATAATTTTTTTATTAATATATAATAACTTTTAAAAATTATCTGGAATGATAATTTTTCCAAATAAAAATGTGTGTGGTGCAGTAGATGGGCCTCGTTTAAGAAGTTGGCTATTTTAGTAAGCTATTTTAGTTTTTAATTATTTTAGTAGGCTAAAATATTTGTATTTGGGTAGATGATTGAATTTTTTTATAGTTAGATGTGATGTTTGTGAGAGAAAAAGTGAAATGATTATAAATTTGATGTAACATTTTGTCATGTTGACTATTTTAGCATATTTTGTCTTTTTGTGAATTTTAGTCCAAAAAAACTAATTTTTGGCAGAGATTAAATTTGTGTAGTATAAATACAATTCATGTGTAGAATAAATCTGAACCATAAAATGATAATTTTAGATAAATTTTGAGTAGTTAAGTCTAAATTTGTAGTGTTAATAAATTATTTAAGGAAAATGTTTGATACCCTTAAAAAAATTTAAAAAATTTAAAAAACCCTTAAATTTGTAGTGTTACAAATTAGTAGTGTTACTAAATTAGTTAATCTCTACTACTACGCTATTCATGATTTTGGTAGTTTAAATTATTTTTATATTTTAAGAATCACAGATTGTAATATTTTATGTGGATGAGGCATGCTGTGATTGTAATATGTGAATAAGGCATGCATTGATTGTAATATTCTAAAGTTTCAAACTTTCTTTCTTTGGATGAGGCATACAGTGATTGTAATATTTTTTTAAGTCATTGACCGTAATACTACTTTTTTTTTTTTTTTTTAGGAAGTGCACAATTTGAATTATGTTGAAAATTTATAAAATTTTAAACTGCCAAATCGATTCGCATCCATCTGTTAATCCGCCAATCAGCCAATCAGCTCAATCCACATCTATCTGATTGTCGGATGGATGCTGATTAATTTTCTCCAATCCGCCAATCTCGTGGACGGATGGTGGATTGGAGGTTCCATGACCGCAACCGACCCACGCCCACCTCTATCATAATAATATATTAAGTGTCAACTTTTAATTTATCACACATTTAATGATTGAGGACCCCATTCTCTTACTATATTGTTGTGGATAAATTTACGAGTCAAATGTGTGAATCTCTAACATTACTCATTATTTAATACTAGCGTAAAATACATGCTATGCACGGACAAGTAACAAAATGTGATAAACAATACAAAACATGTTCAAAATTAGCCAAATACTGTGATATTAATTTAGATAATGTACGAGCACAGAAATAATCTTCTCGTATAATCCTGTTGATCAAGTTTGCACTGCTCAAAACGTCGTTGCTTTGCCATCTGAAACACAAACGTGAGCTAGCCAGCAGATGTGTGCCAGAAACCTCTCCAATGCCTAAGTCAGCAAATAGATAATAGACACAAAAATTCTGTGTATTCTAGAGTAAGAATTGGGATACTTGTCTATAAGTCCTGTCATGAGCTTTTATAGATTATGTCTGACACAATCCTACTAAGATTCCAACTCTCATTATAAGAGTCCTCCTAGGAATCACACACCCTACACACTACCAACCAAGTGAGATGGTTTGCAAAATCCTAGTAAGACTCTACTCTCCTTAGCAGAGTCTTCCTAGGAGTCTCAAGCCCAAGGATAATGCTTATCTTTGAAACACCCTCATCACTGCAAGCCAAGTGAGATGGCTGAACCCTTTACCTCAACTGATACTGCGGTCAACCGAGTTACTTCGGTTCCGTGCTCAACATGGGCGAGCCGTGATAACCATGCTACAGGTTGGCATCCTGCCGAGCTACACCCAGCTCGGGCCATCACCCTACCATCATCTCGGTCAGAAGGTAGATAGGTCCCAATCTCAGCAACACTTCCAACCGTCCTGGTACCTACCTCAGCCCAAAGTCAAAATACAAAATATCTCTTTGGCCCCATTGCGCGGCCCAACTTTCAAAGAAGACTCGTCCTAGCTCGGCCCAATTTGTTCACAAATTACCCTCTCAAATAGGTATTTAAATAATAGATTTGAGTGATTTCACTATATTTATATAAATATGCAGGACTAATTAATCTTTTTGAAATACACTCAATTGAATAAACTCCATTGAAAATGAAGAGTAAGAGTAAAATTCTATAAATATAAAATAAAGATTTAAAAAAAAAAAAAAAGAAGTTTAAATTTGAAGATGAATATTGAAAGAGAAGATTAGATAAATCTTTAGGAAAAAAAAAAAAAAACTCAATTGAAAATCAAGAGCAATAGTGGATTATGTAAATATAAGATAAAGATAAATAAATAAAAATAAAAATAAATAAATAAATCAAGTTTAAATTTAAGAATGAACTATAAGAATATCGAAAGAGAAAATTAAATAAATTTTAGAAAAACGAGGTAGAGAGAAATTTAGTAAACATCAAATGAAGATTGAAAAAAAAAAATCAACTTGAAATTTAAAAATTCAAAAAATAAAATAAGATAAATCTGGAAAAAAAAAAATCTAATATAACTCTAATAATAGAATAACATAAGAGGGTAGTAGTTTAAAAATGCAAATAAGAGTGAAATGTCACATATAATTTTATAAAATTTGTACCAAAAAAAAAATCCTCAAAAATAAGAACCGAGGTTTTATAAGTTAAAAATTAGATAAAAGTTAAATGGTAACTATAATTTTTTAAAATTTAAATTCTGTGTAGTTAAAAATAAGCATTTATGATATTTTATTATACAAATTTTAACTCTATTTTGTGTCTACTACTAATAATTTTTAATAATTTTGGTATTCTAAAACTACTTAATTAAAAAAAAAAAAAATCACGGGATCACCTTTTTATTTCTTAATTTTGTTTTGTGTCCATAACCTATAAATTGCAACAATTTTTGTATTCCGAAGCTACGAAATAAAAAAATTAAAAAAAAAAAACAGATAGCATCACTTTTATTTTTAAAATATTAGTTAGTTTCATTTTAATTATATTTTATGTCAATAACCTATAAATTTTAGCAATTTTTGTATTCTGAAACTTCTAAATAAAAAATAAAAATAAAAATCACTTTAAAAAAAAAATCTTAGTTAGTTTTATTTTTATTTTGTGTTGAAAGCCGGTAAAGTGTTCTTGGTAGTGCTACGCACGAGTGTAAATAAATAATCAAAAATTAGTTTTAAAATTAAATAATAATATAAAATTTATCTAAAATATGTAGTAAAAATGGTTTATAATCAATTAAATTTTATTCATTTTTATCAGAATTACACATAAATGACTTGTATATTTATGCCAACGTAACTTTTACCCAATTATTAAAAATTATCTTGGTCTATGCCCAACTTATGAATCATTTGAGCTATTTATGTATTAAATTGGTAAATAAATATCTATAAGTATTTTTTATTTTTTTAAATAAGAAATATGAACATATTTATGCATATCTATTACAAAAATTTGAACTTAGGTAAAAAACTATATTTAGGTTAACACTACGAAAATAGTTACATATATATCATTTATTGAAAAATTATCTAAGACGGAGGCATTGAATTATATGTCATATTTTAATTTTAATCTTAGTAAAAATATTTGATAATAATAAACTTAAACGTTATGTATAAATTATATTATAATTTATCAATTCGTTGACCGGGTAGGTATGAGTTGGTTTGAGGGTTCTAATATCGGATTAAACATTCAATGGGCCATTTTTTGATGATCCGAACTATTCACATTTTAGAGTTCGTCGAAATATATCGTCCCTGCAAAAAATCACGTCAATCAAATAACAAAAATCACGTGTGTCTAGATCAATTTTATATAAACTATTTATTTTTTCACCATCCATTTTTTTTTATATATGCAAAACTGATACAAACACATGGTTGTCGTTATCTGATCGACTTGATTTTTTTATGGGGATAATGTATTCAACAAATCCTAAAATATAAATGATTTAGATTATCAAAATGAGATTCAAAAGTAAGTCCATAAGGCCCAACAACACCTCTCCAGTCCGATGAAGGACTAGAGAGAAGCCTAGGCCATGTTAAATAATCAATAATGTTAAAATTTTAAGTTAAAAGAATTAATTATTTCCATATGTGTGTGTATGTTGATTGTATCAAAATCATGCATTAATGAAATTTTAGGGAAGCAAATTTGAAAATAAATTTAGTATGGTAAACATAAATTAAGGAAATAATTTGAAATGGTAATTATGGTAGCATAATTTAAAGATTTAATATAAAATTCCATGAATTTAATTATGAACTAATTAAAATGAAATATATAATGACACTTAGTATTTTCATTATTAAAAATTTAACAGTTAAAAAAAATTGAATTGTGAGTTCGAACCTTAAAGAAACCATGTTAACGTTTACTGTGTATAAAAATAATGAGGTTTGATATATACGTTGAGTAATAATGTCCATGGTAAGAGAGGAAAAAAAAAGGTAAACTACCAATAGGTCCTAATAGTTGAACTTAATTCCCATCAAGTCCTATTGAAAATAAGTCTTGGTAAAATTGTCACTAAAAATAATTTTTTTGTGACAACTTTTTATATATGTCGCTAAAGATTAACAATTAAATTAGTGACTTTTTTTTTGTCATGATTTTATAAATTGTTGCCAAAACTTACAATTAGTGACATTTTTTTTATGACAAATTTTTTCATAAAACCTAGTATTAGACAATAAGTCCACTCATTAGATCTACACGTAAGTACACAAAAAAAAAAAAAACATGTTATAAAAATTTTAATTATATAAATTATTTTATACTTTATGGTGAAGAATTTAAAATATTTTAATAGAAAATATATTACAACGAAATGTTTTTGAATGTGTGATTTATTATTATTTTTTAATTGAAAATTTCTTTTTTTTAGTGTGTGATTTATTAATTATTTTTTTCTTAATTGAAAAACTCTTTCCTTGTTAGATGTAGGAAGGAATGATAGGTAAAAGATATACATTATTATGTTTAGGAAAAAAAAATACATTAGTTTATTTAAAGAAACGGTTAGTATTTGAATTATTAATTATTTTAAAATTGAAAAATCAAAAAATTTGAATTGAACACTTAAGCTTTCTAAGCTCTTCTCACTAAAAACTCCTTTTTATTTATATACTATATACGTACTATGCACAAGATAAAATAATATATTATTATTAAGAATACGATAATTATATTTAATTTTTTGTATTTTATCTCTTGTAAATAAAATATTATATATATATAATATATATAAGTAAATTACATATATAGTATAGATAGATTAAATTGTTGTATTGACAATTAATAATTAAAATTATGCTTTGTTATAAAAAAAAAATGACAGAATTCTAATATTTCATTATTTAAAATATAAAATATATGATTTTAAAAAATTGTCATATTGGTTTTTTAAAAGGAAAATAATTAAAGAAATTTTAAACATAAGAAAGAATATCATAACATATAAAACCGCTAAAATTACGATTAAACCAGCAAATCATTGAAACAAAAAATGGTTTAGTTTAATCAGTTAGGTCAAAAAATCAACCAGTTTATACAAAAATTAATTATTAATAAAACTTTTAAAATTTTATTTTATTAAAATTTAAACTGTCACTAAATATGGAAAACAATCTATAATTTAAATTAAAATTGACACAATATAAATTAAAAATTATAATAATCTATCTCATAATTTATAAGTTATAAATACAATTTAAAATTATCATAATTATCTCATAAATTTTTGTATTAAGGAGTAATAAGAATGAAATTGAAATTATCAATATATCTATATATTTTACAAAAGAATACTTTTATGGAGAAATATTAGGAGAGTTTCAAAATCTCATATAAAATTATTTTTAAAATCAAAACCTCTATGTGAGATTGTAAAATAAAAGTTAAATGAAAGCTAACCAATCGGGATTTTCTTAATTGTTTAAAATTAAGAAATAAAAAAAAATTAGTATGAGATATTGATCATAAGGCTTCTCCCTAAAAATCTCCTTCTTCTTATATAAATGGGAGCATAAAATTCACTTTATGTAAATGAAACAATTCACTTTATGTAAGTAAAATAATTCATTTTTTCATTCTTTTCTCGATCTAGGATTGTAAAATAAAAATAAATGGAAACTAGCCAATGAGAATTCTTAATCTTAATTGTTTAAAATTAAGAAAATTCAATAATTTATATAAATGGGAGCATAAGATTCACTTTATGTAAGTGAAATAATTCCTTTTTTTTTTTTCTTTTTTTTTTCGATGTGGGATTGTAAAATAAAAGTTAAATAGAAGCTAGCTAATATAAATTTTCTTGATTGTTTAAAATTAAGAAAATTTAATAATTTTAGAATGAGCGTTTTGAACTCCTAAAACTTTTCTCTCTAAAAACCTCATTTTCCTTATATAATATAAGTCACTTTTTCCTTCTTTTTTCGATGTGAGGATTGTGTAAAATAAAGTTAATAATTGTTTCGATGGAAAGTTTATTTCAAATCAAGCAATCTAAACTGTTTTAATCTTTAATTAGGTCGATCTTTAATTTATTTCAAATCTAACAAATCTAACCAATATATTTAATAAAACTGCTATAAAACGCAAATCGCGTTTAAACCAGCGAATCAGTCAAATCGAAAACGGTTCACCTTATTGGTTAGGTCAAAGAACCAATCAACTTATACAAAAATTAATTAATTAAAACTTTTGAATAACTAGTGAATTAGTCAAACCGAAAACGATTCAGTCTAATCGACTAAGTTAAAAGACCAACTAATTTATAACAAATTTAACTAATTAAAATTTTCAAATTTTATTTTAAAAGTTAAATCATCTTGAACTGAAACATGTACAATACTACAATATTAAAATGGGAGTATAAGATTCACTTTTATATAAGTGAAACAACTCACTTTTTCTTTCTCTTATCGATGTGAGATTGTATTAATATTTAAAATTAAATATTATGAGAATTTCAAAATCTCATACAAAATAAGAAGAAAAATTGGTATGAGATATTGATCATAGGGTTTCTCACTGAAAATCTCATTTTGCTTATATAAATGGGAGCATAAGATTTATTTTATGTAAGTGAAACAATTCACTTTTTCCATCTTTTCCCGGTATGGGATTGTAAAATAAAAGTTAAATGGAAGCTAACCAATGAGAATTTCTTATTGTTTAAAATTATAATAAGAAAATTCAATAATTTATTTAAATAAGAGCATAATATTCACTTTATGTAACTGAAACGATTCACTTTTTTTTTTCCCGATGTGGGATTGTAAAAATAAAGGTAAATGAAATATAGTTAATGCGAATTTTCTTCATTGTTTAAAATCAAGAAAATTCAATAATTTTAAAATGAGGGTTTGGAGCTTGTAGAAGGCTTTTTCCTCAAAACCCTTTATAAGATTCACTTTATATAAGTGAAATGACTCACTTTTTCTTTCTTTTTCTGATATGGGATTGTAAAATAAAAATTAATAATTGTTTGAGCAAGAAGTTTATTTCTAATCAAGCAATCTTAGTTCATTAATTTATTTCGAATCAAACAAATCTAACTAATATATTAATATATTTTTGGTAAAACCGCTAAAAATCACGGTAAATCCAGCAAATCATTCAAACGAAAAAAATTTAGCTTAATCAGTTAAGTCAAAAGACTAACCAACTTACAAAAAAATTAATTAATTAAAACTTTAAATTTTATTTTTATTAAAATTTAAACTGTCACTAAATATGAAAAGCAATTTATTAATTTAAATTTAAAATTGACAGAATATAAATTTAAAATTATAATAATCTACCCAATGATTTATAAGTTTTAAATACAAATTTAAAATTATCATAATTATCTCATAATTTTATTTATTTATTAAAGAGCAGCAGTAGTAAGAGACGTTGAGTATATTTTACAAAAAAAATACTTTAAGGAGGGATATTATGAGAGTTTCAAAACCTCATACAAAATTATTTTTAAAATCAAAATTTGTATATGGGATTGTAAAATTAGTATGAGATATTGATCATAAGACTTCTTACTAAGAATCTCCTTTGCTTTATATAAATGGGGTATAAGATTCACTTTATATAAGTGAAACAATTGACTTTTTCTTTATTTTCTCGATGTGAGATTGTAAAATAAAAGGTAAATAGAAGCTAGTTAATGGGAATTTCTTAATTGTTTAAAATTAAGAAAATTTAATAATTTTAGAATGGGGGTTTGGAGCTCATAGAAGGCTTCTCCCTAAAAATTCTATTTTTTTTATATATATATAGATAGATAGTAAAACAAATTTTGCCTTTTCTTCTTCTCCCGATGTGGGATTATAAGATAAATCATAAACTAATTAGAGTTTTATTTTTATATGTTTAAATGGAAGTTAGCTAATGGAAAAATTTTTAATTGTTTAAAATTAATAAAATTAGTATAAGAAATCGCGATTGAATAAGCGAATCGGTCAAACCCAAAATGGTTCAGCCTAATCGATTAGGTCAAATGACCAACCAACTTATACAAAAATTAATTAATTAAAACTTTTAAGTGTAATTTTAAAATTTTTTTAAATTGTTTTGAATTGAAATTTACACAATATTACACTATTAAGATTCACTTTATATAAGTAAAACAACTCACTTTTTTCTTCTTTTTCCGATGTGGGATTATAAAATAAAAGTTAACAATTATTTGAACGAAAAGTTTATTTCTAATTAAGCAATCTCAGTCTTTCAATATTTAATCAGATCAATCTTTAATTTATTTCAAATCAAACAAATCTAATCAATATATTTTGATAAAGTCGCTAAAATCACGATTAAACCAACAAATCATCATCAAATCAAAAATAATTTAGCCCAATCGACTAGGTCAGGTTAATTAATTAAAACTTCAAAAATTTAAACTATATTGAATTAATTAAAACATGTAAAACACTACAATATTAAATAGGATGAGAGTATAACAACTCATTTTATATGAGTAAAACAACTCATTTTTTTTTTCTTTATTCTCCCGATGTAGGATTATCAAATGAAAGGTAACCAATAGAGATTTTCTTAATTGTTTAAAATTAAAAAAATTAGTAGTATGAGATATTAAAACTCTAAAAAAACTCCTAACTAAAAACTTTTTTTTTTTTTTTATATATATATATAGATGGATAGATGGAAAAATTATTTAACAGTTGAGCAGAGAGAAAAAAAAATAAAATATAAAAGTGGAAATAAAATAATTTTGTAATAAGTGTAAGTAAAATGTTAAGAAAGTGTAGGTCTCACTTGTACATCTCTCTGTATTTATATAAAAAAAAATTTCGGCAAATTATATATACCCCCTCTAGGTTTAGAAAAAATTACAAAATACCCTTTGAGGTTTGAGAAATTACAGATACTCCCTGAAGGTACATTTGCATAACAAATTAAGGAGCAAATTATTATGAAAATATAAACCTCAGGGAGTAATTTGTTATGAAAATATAAACCTTAAGGGGTTATTGTAATTTCTGAAACTTTAGGAGTATCTGTAATTTAGCTAAACTTCGAAAGAGGTATATATAATTTGCCCAAAAAATTTCGATCCGATTGATAAGTAATTCTCCATTTAAATATGAAGAGGTTAGGCTATAGAGAATTTTGAAAAGATGTTTGAAATTTGAAATAATTTTTTAATTTTTAAATATTTTTTTTTACTGTTTTAGTGAGAAAGGTAATATAATTTAAAATAAATTAAAATTTGACTTTAATTTTTTTAGTGAATTACCAAAACACCCTATCTATACGGACCAAACAAGCACCAATTTCGAGATTTTGTTATCGAGACAACCACCAATGACCTGACCAAACCAAACCCTATCCAACATGTAGTGTGTTTAATGGCCTAACATTCGTTTGTGTATTCTGGGGGAAACGATAGCATTGCTTACTACTACTATTTAGGTTACATCTTTCAATAAATTGGTTTGACCCCATTAACTTTGTGGTTCCCACTTGATACAAGGTCACACGTAAATCACGTTTGTTTTTGAGATTAAGAGATTGTTTGGGAGTGTGTTAATAAATATATATATATATATATATATTTTGGATCATATTATTTTTTATTTTGTTTTGTTTTGTTTTGTTTGTTTGTTTTTTTTTTTGCGTAAAAGTTAAAAAATACAGTTATTTAGATCATCTCAAATAATCATTTTCAGTATGTATGGTTTTAGTTTTTTGAATTTAATTTTTTAAAAATTAAGTTTTTAATTTTTATTTTTGGTGAATATTTTTAAAATTTTAAAGTAATTTTTTTTTTTTTACTATTTTAGATGTAACATTACTTATGGCTCTTTTGGGAAATGAGTTAAAAACTAGAGGTGTTCGCGGTTCAGTTTGCGGTTAGAAAAACTTCTAATTCACCATCCGTCCGTCGAATGGGCAGACTGGAAAAATCAATCTGTATCCGTCGGTCGAATTGATAGATATGGATTGAATGGATTGAACGGATTGACGGATTAGAGGATGAATGCGAATCGACTTGACAGTTTAAACTTTTACAAATTTTGAATATAATACAACAATTCGTTAACATTTTTTTTGGATAACAATCCAACTCAACATAACCAAAAGATTATCAAGTAAATTGTCAAATACCAATAATAAATACATATAAGTAAATTATGCATTACCAAAACTATTCCATTACATTTTTTATTCAAAAACTTTTTAATTTGATTTTTTTTTAAATGACAATTTTTCACACAAATACCAAATATCAATCCTTACCACTTGATAAAATGATTTTCAAATTGAAAACATAACAGAAATATTTAAACTTTTTTTAATTAAAAACATAAACAAAATATCTAAATAAATTGAAAATACAAAGTCTTACAATTACTAGAGATGCTCGCAGTTTAGCAGTTCGGTTGCAGTCAAAGGAATCTTAAATCTGTCATCCGTCCAAAATTAGGCAGATTGAAAAAAAATAATCCTCAACCGTCCACTCGTCATTACCCATCCTCGTCCAAAATACGGCGGATCGAGATATCCGCTGCTCACCGCTATTAAAAACTACTTCTCAGCTTTTAACCCATTTTTGGTCACACCATCTCTCACATTGTTTACACGTTTTTTCAAAAATAAAATAAAAAAAGCCAGCTTTTAATCATTTTCTCAAAATAATCCTTAGATATATCTAAATAATAAAAATTTTGTGAAAAATATTTGAAAAATTTATCCATAAATCCTAGTTTCTGAAAAGTTAAACCATTTAGTCCTAAAAGTTTTCTTATGCTCTATTTAGTCCCATTTATACATCATCATGATGTTCATGATGTAAATGAATCTGATGTTTCATTCTATAATTTCAAAATTTATTGAAATCTAATGAACATTAGATGTGTGAAATCTAATGTTTGAAACATTCATCCTATAATTTCAAACATTATTGAAATCTGATGAACATTAGATGTTTGAAATCTAATGTTCGAAACATTAATCTGATATTTGAAACATTATAATGCGACCTTTCAGTCTATAAGAAAACTTTTAGGACTAAACAGTGTATAAGTTATTAATTTAGAATTTATTGGTACATCCCCATAATATTTTAAAAATTAATAAATATACAAAAATATGAAAAATATACTGAATTTTCTTTTTTTTTTGTATTTTGATATTCAGTGATTTTTTTAAGAAATTTTTTTCACAAATATTATACTTTTTAAGTGTATTTATGTTAAATGTATCTAAAAATTAAAAAAATTACTTAAAATATTAAAAAAAAAATCAATGAAAACAAAAAAGTAAAAATTTTTGAATAATGAATTTGAAAACTGAAACCAAAGAGAGTGATTAAGTCGGAGATATATAATAAAGGTTAGTTGAATTTTTTTTTATAATAGTTAAAAAGTTAATTAAAAATTTTAAAAATTATACAAATAAGTCAAAAAAAAATATTTTTTATTTTTTTATATATACTTTTTTCGTAAAAAATTAAAAAATCATTTCGAATATTAGTTTTTGGAGTTGGCTCATCTTGAGTCTGCCATTGGACTGGAGAGTACTATTTTGTCATTTTGGACCCTAATTTGAGCCCAAAATCATAGGATGAGATATTGGTAGTTACTTGATGAGATCATATTTTTGTCACAATTTATTTTGAAAATTAAACTTGCTATTGATGATAATGTGATCTAATGAAATATCTATTGATATTTGATCAATGTGATTTTTTATAGGAATAATGTACTCGATGAGTTCTACACATTGAACGGTTTGGATTATTAAGATGAGTTCGAATTAGGACCCACAAACAGCCCAGCAATACTTGCAGTTTGACAACGCACTAGAGATGAGCTAGATGCTTAGGTGCCATTTGGTAACACTTAGGTTTTCAGTTTTTTGTTTATATTTATAAAAATTTTAAAAACTCAAATAAAAACTTGTTTGGTAAATTTTTGATTTATAAAGCAGTGGTCTCAGTTTATAAATTTGGCCAAAAAATGTAAACTCAAAAAATGTGTTTTTGTTTTGAGTTTTGAGTTTTTTTTTACCACTCAACACTAGCTACCACCCGCCACCATTTTCCACCACCGTCTTCCGCCACCACTACCCACCACCCACCCTCCACTACCACCTGTCACTACCACTCACCACCCACCTGCACCCACCAGCCACCACCCACCTGCCACTCACTCGCCACTACCCACCCCCTCGCCGCCGCCATCACCCAAGACCCACCTGCCATCCACCCGCCACTACCATCCACCGCCCGCCACCACCACTCACCACCCACTTGCCACAACCATCCACCACCCGTTATCACCAACCACTTGCCACCACCACCCACCACCACCACCACCACCACCATCACCTACCACCCACCGCCACTCACCTGCCACCACCACCCACCACCACCACCATCACCCACTCGCTACCACCCGCCATCGTCACCCATCCACCCACCACCACCTCCACCCGCTACCACCCACCACCACCCGCCATTCATCACTCATCTACCACCACCACCACCACCCACTCGCTGCCCCCACACCCGCCACCGTCACCCACCCAGCACACCCACCATCACCACCCGCCACCTACCGCCACCACCCACCATTACCCGTCATCTGCCACCCACTTGCCACCACCACCCGCCACCACCACCACCTACTCGCTACCACCCACCACCCACTATCGTCAGCCACCACCACCCACTATCGTCAGCCACCCACCCACCACCACCACCAGCCACCACCCGTCACCGCCACTACCACCACCACCACCTACTTGCTACCACACCACCCACCATCGTCACCCACCCACCCACCACCACCACCACCCCACCCGCCACCACCACTACCACCCACTACCCACCACCCACGTCATCACTTTCCACCACCGTCTTCCGCCGCCACTTGCCATTTCTCACTCTTTTTTATATTTAAAAATTTTTTAAAACATTTTGTCAATTACCAAACGCGTTTGTAGTTAATGTTTTTCTAAAAATAAACAAAAACAGTTTATAAAATTTTTGTAAATATAAACTAAAAACGTAAACGTTACCAAACAGACCCTTAGCTTTTTTTACCTCACATTTTAATCATAAAGTTAAAAAGTTACTAAAAATAATATATTCTCAAGCAAACCCTACATTGTATTTGTTTGTCTAGTAGTATTATGATATTTTTTTGTTATAGGAAAATCTTCTCTACACTCCCACAGGTCCAAGGCAACGCCCCTTGTAGAGATCACTAGGGTGTCTTTATAGCCGTTCCGAGCGAGAAGACTATAACCTGAGAACTTGTCCCGATCTCCCAAGACAAACTCCGCTTAAGTCAGGACTCGCACAGCGAAAAAGTATTAAACCCACATCAAATACTGATTAAACAACTTAAAATCTAACTTTTTAACGAATTATCTTTCGCCCGAGAGATTGGCCTTAGTTGGTTGAGATTACATAAAAATTTTCACTACATAAAAGGTAACTTTTTGTATAAAAGAAGATACAAAATAGTCATTTCATCTCGTGAATTTAAATACCACCTCTCTCATTACTAGTGCCATCACTAGAGAAGGAATGTTTGATGGAATTATCCAAGTAACTTATAGGTTATTTTAATTTAGGAATTTATGTTAGGTTGTTTGATGCAGTTTTTATTTATTAGGCAATAACTTCAATAAGTTTAAAAAAAAAAAATTTAATTTTTCAAAAATTGAGAGATGAGTACTTTTAATTTCTACTTTATAATTATTAATTTTTAACTTAAAATAATTCCCACCAAACACGCATGAGTAATTCTTAAGGGTTGTTTGGAAAGTGCTAGATTAGTATACTTTTTGAATTTTTATGAAAAAAAGTGAAATATAAATTAGGTTTGAAATGATATAATATAGAGGTGAGATGATTCAAATAAGATGATTGTGACCCAAATAAAATAATGTACTAAAATAATATGTACTATTTTAAAACATGCCAAATAAACAATTAATCTCATGAGGCTCACCATATCTCCAAAGAAACATGTTTATTGTGGGCTCACGAAATTGGTAATCCAATCACATGAGTTAAGAAGGAAAACCAACAAGGCCGTAAAGACTTGATAATCATAATGGGGCGTTTTGATTATTTAGCGACGATGGGTTAAACTATCCTGGAGTTTCTATATGCACTTTTAAAATTTGTTCCACATCTCACTCCTAAATAATTTGTTCCACAGATGATTCTCCTTACTTTTTTGGCCCTTCAGCATTTGGAATCAAGCATTCTTGGACACATGGTGGAAACCTAAATTAATTTGTTCCACAGATGATTCTCCTTACTTTTTTGGCCCTTTAACATTTGGAATCAAGCATTCTTGGACTCATGGTGGAAAGGAAAGCTATAGCTGGAATGAAATGTACAACTGATTAGGATGAGCCCACGTGTACGGTGATGGATGTAGGTTCCATCATCAACAATGGATATCCTCCATATTGTATACATGTATATATGGTACTATTTCGAGAACAATAATGTTTTAGAGCTCTAAATTAGGAGCACTAGAGCATCACTAATGATGTGGCACAGGGGCCCCATCAAAGTGATGTGATGTTTTGGCTTGAGTTTGTTTTTTTTTTTTTTTTTAATTCATTAGTGCTATTAGTGGTCCAAAAATTAGTGGAATGAATCACCACCTTTGGAGAACAGCAAGCCACAGAATGTCTGCGGAAAAGTCAGAAATCAGAGAAAGGAGCAATTGCATTTTTTCAGGCAAAATATTGGATAAATTACAATTTGCTCTTTATTTTTGTTCATTTTTTTATTTTTATTTTAGTCTTTAAAATTTATTTTTTTCACTTTGACTTTTTAAATTTTAAATTTTTCATTTTATTTTTAAAATTAATTTATATTCAAAATTAGACAAAAAATAACATAATAACAGTCACGTGAAATAAAAATGTTTTATTATATATAACTCATATTTTTGACATAAATTTAAATTTCAATATAATAATATATTATTTATGTTATATGACAGTTATTGTGATATTTTCTATCTAATTTTAATAGAAGTTAGTTTTAAGAATAAAATGAGAAAAATTTAAAATTTGAAGGATCAAAGTAAAAAGAAACAAACTTTAAGAGTCAGAGAAAAAATGAACAAATACAAAGGAACAAAGTCTAATTTATCCCAAAATATATTTATATGCATGCATTATTCATATACAAATGGAGAGTGAGAGTGTACATGAAGCACAAGAAGGGTAAGCACCAAGTTCAAGGTACACGATAAGGGTTTTTCACGAACAGCAATGCTAGGTATATCAAGGAAATTATTAAATTTTTTATCGAATATTTGCATGGGTTTAAGCATGTGAATCTCATATATGTAAGTGTTTGATAAAAATTTAATAATTTTCTTAAGGTCTTTAACATTTTTCTTTTAAAAGTCAAATTTTCCATTCTTAAAATAAAAATTTTGTTATAAAAAATAGGATTAATTAAGCCGACATTAATTTAGAGTAGGAGAAAATATAAAAAATTTCTATAATTTTGACATAATTATATTAAAATTTTAATTTACATAATATTTAATTTCGTTTTTATTAATAATTAGTTAGTTAAATAAATTAAAAAATAATAATGTCATAATTTTTATATTTAAATGTAATTTTTTTTTCTTATTTTCTATTGTGATTTCACATTGCTTACATTATTTTCGATCACTTTTGTCTTATTAGAAAGTAAGTTAATGTAATTATATCAAAATTATAAAATTTACTGTATCTCTATGGAGATCAGTATAATTTATCTCAAAAAATATTAGAAGATTTCTATCCTTGTGATTAATAAATGATTGATACAAATTTTTTAAAAATGTCATTAATATATACACTTTTAAGAGTAAAAATTTTTTGTATAAAAAATATTTATTTAAAATAAAAATTTTGATCCTAAAAAAATAATAATTCATCACTAAATATTAATTTCATTTCTTAAAATACAATAATAATACTTTTAATAATAATATATTTTGCTGCTAAAACATGATTTTGTCCCTAAATTTTTAGGAGCAATACCCTAGTGGAATTCAGGGGGAAAAAAAAATTTATAATTTTAATTATTAATATTTATAAAATTTCACACTAATTTGTAATTATTTTTTCAAAACCTCGCTGATATGATATTTTTTAAAATTTTTATGATAAAACCTTATCATATAGTAGTCCCTCACACATGGGATTGATGAGTGTGATTCTTCACAACTCTAAAAACTTTGCCAAAGAAAGGAGGGTTGAGACAGAGAAAGTCTAAAAGAAGAGTAGAACCCAGCCCAGTAGTATAATAAGAGAAAAAAATGATTCAGATAGCAGAGCAGAGAGATCTGAACTGAGTGAGTGAACAATAAAAGTGCAAAGATATCAATCCTTTTCATTCCAGATCTCTGAAGATTAAAACACTGCTTTGCTTTTGTGGGTTGTGGACTCTGCATATAAACCCTGCAACTACACATGGCTGTTCTTTTCTTTAGATAGAGAGAGAGAGAGAGAGAGAGAGTGAGTGAGTGAGAGAGTGAGGAAAAAATTAAGGGTAAATTACAGATACACTGTCTGATGTTTCCTTCATATATAGATTGTTTCCTGTAAATTGAAAATTATAAATATTTTATTGTCATAATTTTTTATTTAACAGAATTAATTAAAAAAATAAAATTTATAACGGTTCTTTTATATAATAATAAATTATAAGAATTATAATTAAAATATATTTTTAACATCATTAAAACTGCTAATTGATTTGATGGTTTATTAAAAAAACAAGCCATTTGTTATGAATGTAATTTGTTATGAAATGAGCCATTCATATTTTAAACAACTTTAAAGGGTGTATTTATAATTTATTCTAAAATTTTTAATTTTTATTTGTATTTCACTAAGAAGTTAAGGGTTGTGTGGATAGGTATCAATATGGATGATATTAATTAATATTAGACTGTATTAATTAGTATATCAGTGAATATGGGTATTAAATTTTTTAATACATCTTGATTGGTATTTAAAACTCTAGTGGTCAAACAAGCTCGCCCTCTTAATCTTATGGTCTTCGATCTAATATATATATAGGTAAAGTGTGTGGAAGAGAGTAAAAAAACCTAGCAAATGATTCACCCAAAAAAAAAAAAAAAAAAAAAAAAAACTAGCAAATGTAAAGGTAAATGAGGCCTACCTTTCAGTTTTCTTGAAAGAGCAATGAAATTATGCAAAGAAGCCAAAGTCTGCACTTTGTTCACACTCACAGATAGATGGAGTGTTGCTTTTGTGGGAAGAGTTTCTAAACATTGTTTGTTAGAGAGAGAGAGAGAGATAGTACTGATGACTAATAAGTTTGGAAAGTTGGAAGAGAGTATGAAAAGGATTAACGAACTGAATCTAAAAAAAGAAAAGGATTAATGAACAATTAATAATGATACTAAAATTTTGGAAAAACAAATGTTTATTCGTTGTGTTTTTTTCTTAATTTTTTTTATTTTTTATAATTAGGTATCTGGATTAAGAGATTCTGAAATTAAATTTTAAATTTTAATTTAAAATTTTTACCGCTCGACCAACTCTAAGATTTATTTATGTCTCTTTACCGTCACCATTGGATATTTTCAAAAAATATAAGAAAAATTACATTTTAGTATAACAGTGAAACTGTGCAAAAGTATCGTGTATGGACGTGTTTCCTGTGTTTGATATAAATATTTTTTGTGTATCAAAATTACACAAAATAATTATTTTTTTATTGTCTCTCTTAATTGCAATTTTCTCAAAGATATCATAGCTTTTGTTTTAAGGTAACTAGCATATCACCCGTGCTATACACGGATTATATTTATAATTATCTATATATGTGAAATGTGATTTTTAAATATTTTTTTTTATTTTTAAATGTCTTTTTTTTTTTTATATTATATTAAAGTTTAGTATTTTAATAATAATCATATGTGTTAGATTTTTCAAGGAATTAAGGGTGTGTTTGATTGGACGGACTGGATAAGGGGGGATTAGAATCCATCGGACTTAAGTCTTAGGACTGTGAATCCCCCGGACTATTTTATGGGATTAGATGTCTGGAAAGGACTATTTTTAGTGAATCCAACGTTTGGTTGGACGGACTGGATAGAATAAATGAACAAAAGACTATTTTACTCTTTTTCAATTGTTTACTAAGTAATAGTAATATTAAACATATCTTTAATATTTTAATTATTTTTAGCCAGATTAAATAAAAATTTATTTTATTTTATTTTTTACACAATTAAATAAATTTATTTTTAAAAAAAATAAAAAAATAAAATATCAATAAAAATATATATTATTTTTTTAATTAAAATTTTAAATAAATTTGTTTTTAAAAATAATAATAATCAAACAATGAAATTAAATAAAACATCTATTAAATTTAAATAATGAAATTAAATAAAATATAAACAAAATTTTAAAATAAAACATCAATAAAATATTTATAAAAAATTATTTTAAAAAATTAAAACATCAATAAAAATTTAAATAAAATTATTTTATTTTTAAATTGAGACATTTAAATTTTATTGAATTTTATTAAATATAATACATAATTAAATAGTAGAGGGTCAAAATGGTCATTGACCACCTAATCCCAACAGTGGATAGTCTCCCAAAAACTATCCCATACCCCCCCTAGGACACAATAGTCCCCCATATGGAGGATAAGGAGTCCGGCCGGACATGGAGTCCGACGGACTAAAAAAAAATCAAACGGCGGATTAGGAGCACTATTTGGATTACAATCCAAATAGTGGATAGGCCCCCCTAATCCGACGAATCAAACACGCCCTAAATGTCTTTTTTTTTATATTATATTATATTAAAGTTTAATATTTTGATAATAATCATATGTGTTGGCCTTTCCAAGAAATTTTTTTTATGCTTGTTCTTAATGTATTAAAGTGTTATTATGAGGGATAATAATCATATGTGTTGGGACTTTTCAAGAAATTCATATGTGTTGGATTTCAAAGAATTTTTTATATGCTTGTTCTTAATGCATTAAAGTGTTATTATGAAGGTAAGACTTGGGAGTTGGGAGAAGTTAGTAAATGCTAAGGTTTTTTTTTTTTTTTTTTTAAATCAAAAAATCAGGAAATTTAGATTGGAACTCTCACAAGGCTTGGGGTTAAAAACCTCCTTTTACTTAATATATAGTATAGATATAGATGCTAGAGATAGCAATTTTTTTACTAAATAAATAATCAAATATTTCACATGAACGTAAGGTCTATAATTTTGTGAACTCAACACTCATATAAAATATTTAATCATTTATTTAATAAAAAATTTAGAGCACATAATATTTTCCTTTGTTTTATCTCAGAAAGCTACTAATATCCCTATCTTTTTCTTTAAAGCTGGTTTGGGAAAAGTATAATGCAAGGTATGAAGCTTTTAGAGGATGCAGGGTCCACTGTAACTTTATGTACAGATTTCAGATTTGTATAATTTTGGCAGTGTATTAATGTGTTTGATATTAAAAATGAATAAATTGTGGTAAATAGTATACCCTTTTCTGCCTAATATTACTAAAGGATATTTTAAAAAGATGGTTAAAAATTATTTTTTAATTTTTTTAAATTTTTTGGTGAGAGAGAGAATTAGGTTAAAAGTTAGGAAGTGACTTTTAATCCACTTCTCAAAATAGGCCTAACAATGCCACTACAATGCAATTCGTTTTTCAAGGAATTCAATTATATTGTGTGTAGATTTTAAGTATAGTTGAAGTATTTGTGCTAGGGAAAAAAATGAAAAGGTAAAGGTAGAAAAATATTTTTTTTCCACTCCTCTTTTTTCTTTTTTCCTTTTTCCAATTTTTTTTGTCTACAATTTCAAGATCGAAACAGGGTGTTAGACTCCTAAAACTTCAAATTTAGTCAAGACCATTATTAACTCCAAATTATGTTGGTTACGGCCAACTCTGGACCACTATTGACTATATCATCTATTAGCCTTAATTATTAAATTTTAAATCAAGAATATCATATGAAAAAGTCTATTGTCCCAGAAAAAAATATACCCACGGCACCCATTATAAATAAATTCTAACTTTAGATTGTAATTATTGGGTGATTTTTTTTTATTTCATAGACTGGTTAATATCATATTATAGTTCTAACATAGGTGTAGGGGATAGATTGCTACGCTAAAAATTCAATCAATAATTAAGCATTCGAGAATTATAACCACTTAACAACCAAGCTTCTCCGGTTAGCCCTGATCATAATTCACCCATGCTATTAAGGACTTGCATCTTGGGCTCAACCAAGCTTCTCCGATTAGACCTAATTTGAGCCATGATTCACCCATGCTATTGTCGACTTACATCTTGGGCTCAATAGACACAATTTGAAAAGGGCAATGTTAACTAATCAATTCAGCAATAATAATGTTACAGCAGCAATTAAATTTGAGTATCACATTTTAAATATATTTAACGTGTTATTACTGTATTAGTATATAACATAAAAACTTAGATACATTAAACTAATGCATTATTACATTTGTTAACATCTAAAATTTGATAAGTATAACAATATTAAGTAATCAACAATTATGCTTACTAACTCAGTGTTCATCATTCTTTAAGAAGCCAAGGCCTCCACATCATATGTAATTCTTTGAAAACCAGTGATAGTTTTTACATATGCTAGAGTTAAAAGAACTTAAAATTTTTTAATAAAAATTTGAAAAATTATTATTAAAGTGTCAATTTCTTTTTCTATTTTTTCACACGTTTTTTAAAAATTTAAAAAATTAATTAAAATGATTAATTTTTAAAATAATCCTAAATAGGCAAAAACGAAAGGGGATATTAGAATGAGAACTTTATGTATTGGAGGTAGAGAAAGTGTCGTTGTAGATTAGAAAGTAAAAAAAGAAAAGAAAAGAAAAAAGATATGGCAAATTGGACCAAAGAGACAGAGGGGCAATTGTTAATTGAGAGATGGTAGATAACTTTTTCTTGGGCCAACCCCCTTCCCAATCTGCAAATAGTCAATTTTAAAAGCAGCCGTTTTTTCTGACGTCTCATATCAGTGTTTTTAGTGATCATTCAACCAGGAAACTCTGTTAAAAAAAAAAAAAATAAAAAATTATTATATATTAATTAATGTATTAACGAATGATATGATACAACTTTAGAGATTTTAAATTTTTATAATTTATATAATGGGTATAGTTACAGTATTGAAGTGTCAATGTCATAATATGTGTTGTATACTAATTAGTATACAAATTGGTGTTTGTAGCACAATTGTAAAAAAAAACCGTGAAAGTGAAAAAAAAAATAGGAAAATTTATCCATAAGTCCTAGTTTTTGAAACGTTGAACCATTTAGTCTTAAAAGTTTTCTTATGCTCCATTTAGTCCCATTTTTACATCAGCATGATGTAAATGATGTAAATGATCTGATGTTTCATTCTATAATTTCAAAATTTATTGAAATTTGATGAACATTAGATGTTTTTCATCCTATATTTTCAAACATTATTGAAATTTGATGAACATTAGATGTTTGAAATCTAATGTTTGTAACATGACTCTGATGTTATTAACATTGTATCTGATGTTATTAACATTGTAATGGGACCTTTCAGTCTATAAGAAAACTTTTAGGACTAAACAGTACATAAGTTATTAATTTGGGATTTATTGGTGCATCCCTCCAAAAAATAACAATAGTAAATTATTTAGATATAAATTTTTTTAGTAAAATTAAAATGGCTGAAATTAATGTAAATAGTGAGGAACACTCAAATAAATAACTATATATATGTCAAAACTAGATGATAATATCATTATTTTTTTCATTCGTATGGTTAACAAATTACTAAAAATGGCTTACCCAACATATGAATAAAAACTTTAAGGAAATTAATGTAATTATGTTAAAAATATAAAATTAATTATATATATATATATATTTCAAATCTCAAGAGAGATGAGTGTGATTTATCCTAAGAATAATAATAAGGAAAATTACAAAGAAAAAAATAGAGTTTGACTTTTATAAATAAACATTAAGTTTTTGATTTTGTCAGCATAAATCTTAAACTTTTGATTTATTTTTAAACTAAATCATTTGTCTATTTTGTAACCAAATAGATTGAAAAGAGGTATTTTAGACATTAAATTTAATGTAGATGTACATAAAATGTCTAAAATATTATTTTTCACTGAGTTTAATGACTAAAATATATGCGTTAGTTTTACTTAACATAAATAGATAAATATATTAAATTGAAAACAAATCAAAAGTTTAGTATTTAAATTGATAAAATTAAAAATTCAGAGTTCATTTGTTTAAAGGGTTAAATTCTTAATTTTTTTTTCATAATTTTTTCTAATAATAACAAACAATAAATCTACAAACACATTATTGAACAAAGAAAATAATTGGATGAATGAAATTTTTGAGAAGTGAATTTTACTAATAAATTTTATAAAATATTATTTATTTACATATTTTTTGTATTTTGATTTTTATAATAAAGTAAAGAAAAGTGAATGGGAAAAGATGATTTTGTTATGATGAGACCACATTGTATGGGGGAGGTGGAAGGGGTCCATGACTCCATGTTATTTGTTGCACCTTTCCTTTTCTTTTCTCTTTTTGTTTGTCACGTGATGTGTTCTTCTTCTTGTTGTGTGAGTGCTAGCCATATGCTTGAATAAAAATGGACCCCGTTATGTATGGATCATGTGTATTTGGATGGATATATATTAATACACTCAATGATGGATCTAGGGGGTTAGGGGATGGCCCCACCCTAAATTTTTTTAAAAATATCATATATTATAATAGAAATTTTAAAATAATTTAAAATTATAAGAATTTGCACCTTAAAATTTTTTTTTAGATAATTTCAAAATTATATAGAGTAATCTCTCTAATTTTTCAAACTATAGAGTAGCCCCTCAAAGTCTCAATCCTGGATCCGTTCCTAAATACACTAATGCTATCATCCTAAAATATTTAGGCGTTGTTGGGAATGTTCTAAATAAGTGCACTTTTTGACTTTTTATAAAATATGGATTGGATTTGAAGTGATGTGGTAAAGAGGTGATGTGATTTAAATAAGATGATGTGACTTAAATACGATAATGACTTTTTGACTTTTTGATTTTTTTAGGACAACCCAAATAAGGTCTTAACAAGAAATAGTTCTAGAATTGTTACATTTGAGATATAATAGGTGTTTTATGAAGTTGATATGCATAATGAATCTAACATACATTAATATTTTTGAGTAAAATTTGATATAAAAATTTTGAGTACATAATATATATGGTCATGTTACAATGTACAACATATTTTTAGGTGTTATTCTATACATATTTTAGACCATGTGTACGTTTGTTGAGTGTGCTATGATAATCAACAAATTAGTGAAGGGGAAAAAAATTGAAAAGTTATTAAAATCTAAAATTTAAAATTGTTGTATATAAGTAGTTGCACAAGGGTAATTTAGAAATTGAAAAAAAATGTGACAGCTCACACTAAAGAAATGTGTGCTCTTTATATAATATATATTAGGTGTGGATATCCTATCCATATGGATGTGCTTGAATCAACTACCATATATAGATATGTAATATAATTGAATTCAACAGTTATAATTGTCCTTGCAATTTGAGATGGAAATTTTTGAAAAATAAAAATTGTGACATTTATGTCAACACCAACTTAAGCTTTTGTTTTATATAATAGAAGAAGATATAGAATAGATATACAATTTATGATCTAAATTATGCAAAATTACGAACAATTCTAGTATTTGGTTATGGGTTATTGTTGGATGGAGCTCAAAAATAATCAAAATAATTAAAACTGACGATTTATTATGACGTTTGGCTTAGGCTAAATATAAAAATTAAAAAAATTACAATTTGGTTCGATCCAAATCAAATTATATAATTTAGTATGCTTTTTTTTAATAATTGGTCTAGTCCTGATTCACAAATTAGGTGAACCACAGGAGGCCATTTGCGAATTCAAAATCATAGTTTTGATTTGGAATCAAACCGAATCCAACTATTTGTTTATACTCTTGTTGGAATTTTAGGTTTGTAACTTTTGATGGCATAATAGTACTAGTTGTTAATTATTGAACAATATTGAACAATGGTTGCACAATGGTAGGTTTAATGTTGGGAAAAATCTCAAGATTTCATGGAACAGATTGGGTGATGGTATTCTTTGTTTCAAACCGAATCAAATCAAGATTAAAAGATTCGTTTTGATTCCAAAATTTATGGAATTGTAACTAGCATAATTGGTCCATGATTTTCTTCAAAATTGAACCAGACTCACCCTTAATTTGCATATTTATGTTTAGACAAGGGTTTCCTCCGACCCACTATGGAGGAGCTCCGATATCCTAAGCGATTTGACATTTTATAATTAGTCACTTGTTACATAAATCAAAATTATAAAAAATAACTATTATCTTATATTATAAAAATTAGTTTTGTGAACAATTTGAAATAGTCCTATATTATCCTAAAGTGGTGTTGATTACTATTATCTTTTTATTTTATAAAAAATAACTATAAATATGGAAAATATTACATCACACAGACCAGTATGATTATTATTATTATTATTATTATTATTGTTATTATCTTATTATTTCATTTGTGGGTTGGTGGTATTGGGCTCCAAAGCAGCCCACTAGCAAGAATATAGTGTGGATTCACAAAAATGGTTTTTGAAAACGGGCTCTGAATTCGGGCTTATCTGGACTTTGCCAAATTCATAATGAATTGGGCCCAAAGTATAATAATTTATTTAATGCACAATTTTATTTAAAGAGAGAGAGAGAGAGAGAGAGAGAGAGAGAGAGAGAGAAATAAAACTCTTATTAAATTGTACCGTCTTTAAATTTGAAACTCAATGACAACTTTTGAGTTTTTTGTTTTTTTGTAAACTTCTTTTTTTCTTCATATTTAGTTATTTTTTTTAAAAAAAAATTAGATGCATCTATTCTAGTTATATTTAAAAAATAAAATATTTATGAATAGATCTTAAAAAAGTTCACTAAAGACAAAAAATATAAAATAAAAACAAAAAAATGGTAGATTTATTTATTAATTTTTTATTTGTTTTGTTTTTAGTGGACTATTTTTAGAATCTTTCATAAATATTTTACTTTTTAAGTGTATCTAAAAGTAAAAAAATTAACTAAAAAAATACGAAAAATTTAAAAAAAATTAAAAATAAGACAAGTTTTTTAAGCAGGGGAGGATGATGTAAGTGATTTAAAATATATATTTTTTATTTTCTATTTTTTTAATTTAAGTATTTCTTATTTTACAAGAATTATTTTCTTTTTTAGATATTTTTAATCAGAAAAAATTAGTTTAGTATACACACTTATTTAATCCTTAGGATAAATAAAATTTTGATGAATTATTAATAATTGCATAGAGTTTTTTGCTATACAAAGTTGTCCGTAGTTCTTGTTATTTACCTTCGTTCGATACACACTTCATCAGTTAGTAAAAAAGGTTTGTAAAATTGATTAATCTATATAATATTTGCAAAAATGAAAAAATTGCTTATTACGAATCCCAAATGATCAAATATTATTGATGTTTGATGTTAGGTTTGCAGCATTAATCCCATTGTGATCCCACTTATCTACTAATATTAAGATAATTAATCATGGAGTGCTCATCAATGTTGGAGATGGACGAATATAAAGTTGACACATCATTATGTACAATTTTTTTTGTAGGGTTTATTGGTGATGAATTCATTTCTATGAAGGAATATGACATTAGGTTCATGTAATGCCCTGAAATAAACCAACACAAGTGAGGTACATTAACCAACATTCATTAAGGAACAAAGATAGATCTCCAACCTTTTCATCATTAATCAATAAAGTGTGTACAAAAGGTCTACATGTGAATTATACATTCAACGGTATGAAAACACATGAATCTATAGCATGTAGAGTATCAAGTCCCAAAATAAGTAAAATGCCCTTAAGGGCTTACATATTCCAAGGCTTAAGCCTGGTTACACGAAAATGGTTTCACGAACCCATACATTTAAAGCCCTTAGCTAGCAAATAATTCACAACAAAATAGAGTCATTTACTCTTCACAAAAGTATGTCCACGCCCTCAACTTGGCGGGATTGCCACATCTTTTTCTGCACCAAAATCCCATAGGGGTGAGCATAAAACACAGTAGAGAATCCTTACAAAGTATATACAGTTATGCAAGATTTCTAATATTAAATGCAAATGCCATACAATGCCAATTTAAAAAGAATTTCATTTACATGCTCTTTTTGAAAATCACCATGTTCAACAACAGTTTAAAATCTCAACAATTCCGAAACTTACAATTTTATTCAATAGGGGTGGTAAATACGACTCAGGTAATCCCTAGGTTGGTGTCTGCAAGTAGGCTCAACTAGCACTACCAAAAACCCCACTTTATCGGTTGCTAACTGGAAGGGAAGTGGTACCTCCTCCGTGCGTGTTTTCGGTCTTTCACCCCGGACACTCAGGCCAACTTAACCAATTACATCTACACCTCCTATTTGGACTTACTAACGTATTTATCCCTTAAACATTTCCATGATTTCATTTCATCATATTTCATTTTCAATGAAAGTTTCAGTTCCTAATCAAAAGTCATGACATGCAAGGTTTTAGAGAAGCCAATGCAACAATTATCTATACTACACCATGTTTTCTCCATTTTCAACAGCTTTAACAAATGTTCCATAATGATCAAAATATCCTTTTTGTCTTTTCAAATGCCATTCCTACAAATGACTAAAAGTTTGCTACTATTTATCAATATATATAACATGTCCGCAATTCATGCACTTCCATCATTTTTATCATTTCAAAGCTATGGCAAAAACTTGGACAACAACCTCCAACCTCAATAATTCCCATATGTAAGGAAACCCATCATCGATATATATATATATATATATATATATGCATTTGTAATTAAACAAGGAATTCTCCAATTTCTTTACTTATCATGGCACACAACTATGAAAATATATATATATATATATATATATAAATATAATATCAACCATAAACTCTCATCTTCTTTTATTCAAGGAAATCCCCAAAATTTCTAGGTTTTCTTCTTTACAAAAACACACACACACACACTAAACACTTGAAAGGGACTCAAAGGAACACACCATTTTCTTACCTAAGATGATTTCAATCCTCAAGATGCCATCTTAGAAAGATTTGAGATTTTTAAAACCCACCTTTGAAAATCTCTACATTTTGGGCCACAAAATCAAAACCAACATAATAATCTCAAGAAAACCTTTAAATCAAGATCAACATTGCAAAACATGTATATATAACTCAAAGTAGTCCCTACCTCAAGCTTGATGAAGAGATTTGATGAAACACTAGAATTCAAAGTTGAAGAAATTTGATCTCTACCGTACAAGGTGGAGTTCTTGCTTTGCTCTCCAAGATTTGTGAAGAGTGATGGATCAAAACTCAATAGATTGCTAGATATCAAAGGTTCTAGGAGATTTGGTGTAGGAAATGTAGAGAGAAGGGAGAGGAAATGATTTTTAGAGAGAGAGAGATGAGCTAAAAGTGCTACACATACAGCCCAAAAGAGAAAAAAAAAACAGAGTTTTTCGGACTCAGCCCGTCCCGCATGTACGGCATGTGCCCTCGCACGTGTGGAGCTTGCTTCCCACATGTGTGGCCCTCCAATCCGCACTCAGCCCCACACCTGCATATAATGCAGTGTGTAAGGTCATCCCTCCCCGCACGTGCGGCCCTGGTCTCCTAGCCCAGAATTTTTCTCGGCTCATCCCCAGACACTCCGAACCTAATCTCGCACCCTCTGGAACAAGTGGAACTCACGAAATCAAACCAAATAAAATGCGAAATTTAAGAGGGAGTTTTCAAAACAACCATCCAACGGTCAAACAGAAACCTTACATTAAAATTCGACACTAATACCATAATAAATCGAGGTTAAACAGAGAGGAATAGATGAATAACATGACCGGCCCTTACAGTTCAAGGATTGATTTTTTATCATGATGAAGACATGATTAATGAAATTATTTGGTGAGAAAGACAAATTATTATTTTGAATGACTTTATTTATTTATTTATTTATTCATTTTTACGCAATTGCTGCTAGATTATTGTTGGACAACCATTGATGCTAGAAAATATAGCGATCCGGGTTTTTTCCCGTCCTTTGTGGTATTCCGGACTCGAGTTCCGAGTTGTGTGCTGATATCTATATCTTGTTTCCACCCTTTAATTTCTTATATTTGAGTTTTGGGATGTGTTGGGCAGATTTGTAACAGGTTGGTTGTGGTTAGAAACACAGTGTGGTTGCCCAGTTTTTGGTGTCGTCGCTCGAGCGAGGCTTTTGTCGCTCGAGCGAGCTTTGAGTTTGTGTCTCTTGGCTCGAACAAGAACTCTTACGCTTGAGCGTGCGTCTGCGTCTCTTTTGACCTGATGGTTGTGTTTCTTGGCTCGAGCGAGCTTTCCTTCGCTCGAGTGAGCGAGCTGTATGTTTTGGACTTCTTCGCTCGAGTGAGCACTCTTGCGCTCGAGCGTGCTTCTGGGTTGCAGACCTGAAGCTTCGCATTGTTCGCTCGAGCGAGGTTTCTTTGTGTCTGGTCGATCGAGCGACCACTCCTTCGCTCGAGCGAGCCTCGCGTATATCAGTTCACAGCAGGGGTCTTCTTTTCGATTTTTGATCCTCTTTCTTCCTCAAAACCCTATATCGGCAGCTCCTCTCTCTAAACACTCTCTCTTTATAAATACACTTTGTTCTAGAGACCTTCTACCCTAGTCTCTTTGTAAGAAGGGTTGAGCATCGTGGGGGCTACGTTTTGATCCGAAAACGTTTGGGTTTGGAGCACTTTCAAGTTCTTCTCTTCTTCTCCTTTGGGTTTCTCCATTTGAGGTAGGGATTTCCTTGCTCTTTTTCAATACCTCGTTCATAGATAGACATGTGGTAAATTTATATTGCATGAAAATCATATCCTTGTTGGATTTCTTTGAAAATCATGAAAGGGAACCTAAGGTTGGTTATTGGAGAATGAGTTTGTTATCATTGATCGTTGTTTGGGCTAATTGGGGGGGGGGGGGGTAATCTAGCATGATATTGTTGAAAGAAGAGAAAACCCTAAATTATATTTTGGTTTGGTAAATAAAAAGGGAGGATGGTTGGACAATGTTTGTAAAATTTCTATTGTTACTATGGGTTGTGTAAAAGTGTTAATGGCTAAGGGATTAACTATGGCAGTGGGGTTATTTTGAAATGAACATATTGAACTAAGATGGGTTATGACTTTATTATCCGTGGAATTGGTTTTGTGAAATGAAAAGAATGAAATTGGTTTTGTGAAATGGGAAAAGTGGGTTGGAATAAGTGGTGGAATATGTTGACTTGGAAAATTATGAAAGTTGATCTTGAAAATGGAAAATGAACTGATAACTCTATGTGAGTCTCGGAAAATAAATATGAGAGTTGAACTATTATAACTTGAATACATACATTTGGGGGTTTTACCTTTAACTATCATACTAGTGTCGTTGTTGGGTTTAAGATCTCATGAGAGTTGAGTCCTTTTAATAAGTGTGTTGAATACATGCATCTAGAGGTTTTGTCCTTGGTCATCGGTGGAGGGTGACATTGTTGTGTTGAATTGTTGTGTATGCATTACACCTGTGTTGGTTGAACGTTATTGAATAGTTTATGTGTATGTATTACACTTGTTGATTATGCCTTGTCATGTTGAGATTATTGGTGTTATATACCACACTTAGAATAAGGGGTACCAGTACCTTCCAGCTAGCGCCTGGAGAACTTGGCAGAGGTACCAGCACCTTCCAACTCATGTCTGGAGAACTTGGTAGAGGTACCAGTACCTTTCAGCTTGTGTCTGAAGAACTTGGCATGTCATTCGTCGAAGGTGTATCCTTAACTTACTGTGCTTATGGCAGGTAGAGCAGAGCTTTTTATCATCATTGTTTCAGTGTATCTGAATATGTTATGGGTTACGATGGTTACAGTTTTGAAAGGCCGAGTTGCCTTATTTGTTGATCACATACTTGTTGATGATTTGTTGTTTCCTTTTTCACTAAAGGTATGCATGTATAGGTATGAATGTGTTGGAAACAAACCTAAATGCTATTTTGAGATTTTGGAAAGTGTGAAGGAAATTGGGTATTTGTGAACATGTTTTGAAAAGGCGAATCTGTTGTAAGTATGGAAAATGGGAGAAAAGTAATGGGCTTGGTGAAATTGTTTTCTAGAATTGTTATTGTCGTGAAAGTTTGGGAAAAAGGGGTAATGAAAAGAAAAGAAAAGTGAATCGTTTACAGGGTTGAATGAAATGGCTGCTTTTGAGAAAAGTTCATATATATGTATATTTTGTATAAACTGCCACATTACTATTCTAGTATGAGATTGAGTATTCATGATCATAGCTATTTGTAAGTTGTTATTGCTGAGGATCATGTTGAGATCCCTACTGGACTATATGTTCATCCCACGTTGTTGAATCTTTTTCAGGTGATAATCAGGATGTGCTACAAGATTTTGGATCTTCTTATTTGTTGGCCACGGGGTCTCTTTGTGTTGGCGGAATGCCATTTATGTAAAAGGGTTACACCCTTCTTCTTGATCCTTTAATGATGTAAGCCCACGGGCAATTTATTTAGTATGCTCATGTTGTATTTAATTTGCATTCGGATGAGAGAATTGTTATTTATTTCTACTCGTTGAACTAAAGAGTTTTTCCGCATGTTATCTCTGAAATTGAATTAAATTAATGAATTTGGTAATGATTTCGAGTAATAAAAAGTGGGGCGTGACAGAAAAGTTGTCGAAAAGTCGCTGGTGGTGGTGATATGGAAAGATAGATAAATTAGATGGACAAATAGGTGACCTGTGGACAATAGAGGAATAACACAGGTATGTGACAGATATATAACTGGGACCAATAGACAGATATGTAAAGGTAATATGGTTTTTGAAATTAGTTCGTCATTTTCGCAAAAAAATAATACAGTTAAGGACTATTAGACCAAAAGTTTTAAAATTGGACTTATAGCCTGAGTATCCTTTAATGTATAACTTTTCTATTTATAAATCATTACTCGTTTCACTATTTGATATGTAAAACCATAATAACTTTATGTAATTTTGTGAACAGTTTGAGTAAAACAATCATTTCAATGATGGATTCGACTACTTTGTCATGTATGACTATAATTATTTTTTGTAATAAGTTTTGTGGTCGGTTTTGTGTAACTAGACTTTTTGCATTTGTGCATGACTGTTGCTAATGGATAACTTCTTTTTTAAGCACATATTTGTTGAATGTATCAAAAGATATGATTCTTCCTAAAAGTTGTATTTCATGTGAACATGTAAAATATGAGCAAAAGAATCATGTTATGGTTCTTAACCTTTGTTTAATTGTGTTTAAAGTCATGCTATTCTCAAACTCTAATGTCAAAGAAAAACATTCTTCCTTTCCATATCAAAGTTAAAGTTATCTTTTTATTATTTTTATTTTATAAAAAAATAATTATAAATATGGAAAATATTGTATGATTATTATTATTATTATTATTTTTTCATTTGTGGGTTGGTGGTATTAGGCTCCAAAGCAGCTCACTAGCAAGAATATAGTGTGGATTCACAAAAATGCTTTTAGAAAACGGGCTCTGCTTTCGGGCTTATCTGGACTTTGCCAAATTCAGATAATGTATTGGGCCCAAAGCATAATAATTTCTTTAATGCACAATTTTATTAGAAAAAAAAGAGAGAGGGAGAAAAAAAAAAAAAAACTCTTATGAAATTGTACCTTCTTTAAATTTGAAACTCAATGACAACTTTTGAGTTTATTTGTTTTTAGTAAACTTCTTTTTTTCTTCATATTTTAGTTATTTTTTTTTAAAAAAAATTTAGATGCATCTATTCTAGTTATATTTAAAAAATAAAATATTTGTGAATAGATCTTAAAAAAGTTCATTAAAGACAAAAAATATAAAATAAAAACAAAAAAAATGGTACATTTACTTTTTTTTCTTGTTTTTTTTTTTCTTGGATTGTTTTTAGAATCTTTCATAAATATTTTACTTTTCAAGAGTATCTAAAAGTTTAAAAAAATTATAAAAAATTAACTAAAGAAAATACGAAAATTTTAAAAAATTTAGAAATAAGACAAGTTTTTTAAGCAGGGGAGGATGATGTAAAGTGATTTAAAATATTTTTTTTTATTTTTGATTTTTTTTTAAAATTTAAGTATTTCTTATTTTACAAGAATTATTTTCTTTTTTAGATTTTTTTAATTAGAAAAAATTAGTTTAGTATACACACTTATTTAATCCTTACGGATAAATAAAATTTTGATGAATTATTAATAATTGCATAGAGTTTTTCACTATACAAAGTTGTCCGTAGTTGTTCTTGTTATTTATCTTCGTTCGATACATACTTCATCAGTTAGTAAGAAAGGTTTGTAAAATTGATTAATCTATATAATATTTGTGAAAATGAAAAAACTGCTTATTATGAATCCCAAATGATCAAATATTATTGATGTTTGATGTTTGGTTTGCACCATTAATCCCATCGTGATCCCACTTATCTACTGGTTATTAAAATAATTAATCATGTTTCGTGTTTCTTCAATGACTTTACATGACAAAGAAAGGGAGTGCTCATCAATGTTGGAGATGGATGAATATAAAGTTGACACATCATTATGTACAAATTTTATGTAAGGTTTATTGGTGATGAATTCATTTCTATGAAGGAATATGATATTAGGTTTAAGGATTGATTTTTTATCGAGATGAAGACATGATTAATGAAATTATTTGGGGAGGACAAACTATTATTTTGAATGACTTTATTTATTTATTTTTTACGCAATTGCTGCTAGATCATTGCTAGACAGCCATTGACGCCAGAAAAGTCGTCGAAAAGTCATTGGTGGTGGTGATATGGAAAGATAGATAAATTAGATGGACAAATAGGTGACATGTGGACAATAGAGGAATAACATATGGACAGATATGTGATAGATAGATAACTAGACAAATAGATAGATATGTAAAGGTAATATGGTCTTTGAAATTAGTTTGTCGTTTTTTGCCAAAAAAGAGTAGAGTTGAGGACTATTGCACCAAAAATTTTAAAATTGACTTATAGCCTTAGTATCCTTTTATGTATAACTTTTCTATTTATATATCTTGTTTCACTATTTGATATGTAAAACCATAATAACAACAATTTGAGTAAAACAGTCATTTCAATAATGGATTCGACTACTTTGTCATGCATGACTATAATCATTTTTTGTAATAAGTTTTGTGGTCAGTTTTGTGTAACTAGACTTTTTGCATTTGTGCATGACTGCTGCTAATAGATACCTTCTTTTTTAAGCACATATTTGTTGAATGTATCAAAAGATATGATTCTTCCTAAAAGTTGTATTTCATGTGAACATGTAAAATATGAGCACAAGAATCATGTTATGGTTCTCAACCTTTGTTTAATTGTGTTTAAAAGTCATGCTATTCTCAAACTCTAATGTCAAAGAAAAACATTCTTTTCTTTTTCTTGATTTTCTTTCTTATTTATTTATGATGATTCCCCTCTTATGAAAAAGAAAACAAAAGCCAATCAAATTGCAGGAAGACAATTATCCCACAATTTGCTTCAATTATAAACAAGAACAATTGTACAAATTGTGATTTAAAAAAACTATGCAAATTAAGACTTAATTTTAATTGTTCATAGTCAAATTTTATATTTAAAAGATTTATATAAGATCATAAAGTACGTAATACATAGCTCATGGATGATTCATTGATATGTCGAAAGCGATAGATTAATGAACCTAAGAAAATTTTGTATTTATTTTAATTACTTCCAAAATAATTTCATTTAACATCTAATTAACCTCATAAAAAGTTGCCCCAGAAGGAATTCAAGTTGGCAAGTTGGATAGCAAATATTAGTGAAGGAAATGGAAAGAAGGGAAATTCTATACTCAAATTGCTCTTCTATAAGAATCAACTTTCTTGCGTGTAAGCAATTTCAAAAGAGAAGATTAGTTTGCCACAAGGTTTGGATTCCAAAAATTCAGGTGAATCAATCTAGAAGATGAAGTATTAGTAGAATCTAATGCCTCAAAACTTGGAACATTTTCATATCGAAATTAAAGGAATGTAATCCCCAATAATATTACTTTAGCAGCCATAGGTAGTATTATCCTTCGTATCTTTACTAGTGACGACCTTATGATTTTTCTTCACTAGGGTCATAAAAAACTTAAACAAGTTTTATAAAAAAAAATTAAAAATTCAGTCTTATAAATATTTATTTTCAATAATTGATAAATACAATTTAAATTTATTTGAATCACAAACATAGGGTTTAGTACGTTCACGTGAATGTTTTTTTTTTTTTTTCTCTTCTTTTTAATGCATAAACTTTCACATTGCCCTCAACAAGTTTATATATTTTGAAATCATTGCATAATAGTTTCGTTATCAATACTACCAAATATTTCATTTTCAATTATATGCGATTAAACAATCATTCATCCACTGATCTCTTATTCAATTGGGCAATTTATTCTTTGTGAATTTCATCGCTAAAGTAGTGTTTTTGTTCATTATAGTCCCTATTTGTAAAAGTAATAAAATAGATTTTCTGTACTCAAATCGCTCATATTCTCTATTGGTAAAAAAATAATATAAATTTTGTTTTAACTCTTTGCATTAAGTTCAATTTTTATAAATAAATGAGGTCAATTTTAACAAATAAATATAAATATTTTTTAATAGTCTTCTAAAATTAATGGGGTCAATTCATACCATGTCATTATAAACAGAATCGCCATGCATCGAAAGAGATGGAGAGAAGAATGGAACATTTTCAGTGGCACCATTATTTAAAGATGCTGTTTATCCATTGTCTTGTCGCATTTTTAGTAGATGTATTGGTCCCTTAATAACATGAATGCTGTATCTTCAAAGAGTACTTGTATCATATATTTGATGCATAAAGACCACATAAATGAGAATAAGAATAATATGCATCCCCAATGGAACAATACAAGAATTCCACAGTGGAATCTTAATCATGAATCAATTTGATGTAGTAACCAGCAAATCTTAATCCTCCTACCTTATTTTTTCTTGACAGATTATTTTTTGAGAATTTAAACACGTTTTGGATGAAAGAATTTATACGAGTTTTGGGTGCAAATTGGGAGTTTTGTTATTGTTCGTTAATTTCTTGCCAACCAAATGTGCATGTTTGTTGCATCAAATTGAATTTAAGCTATGTGGCTTCCGCAATTGATACCTATTCATGCTTTTTTTTTGTAACGTTTTATTTATTTAATAAAATATTACTTCTTTTACTGATCCAAAACAAAAACAGAAAACAAAAAACAAATGGAGATTTGACTTGAAAGACAATGTTAAAACACCGATAAAGCTTGTTCCTTGTAAAACTCACTTGGATTTTTCTTTCCTTTATGATTTTTTGTTTTCATTTTTGTTTTGTTCTTCTAAATTTCCTTTGCAATGACAATGACACAATGCAGCCATTCCACTGTTAAGAGTTTAGACACAAAATCAATTAATTCACACGAATATATTAACAATTAAAATCACCATAAATAAAAAATCAATAAACGTAAAAAGCCTCAAGGGGTTGGCCTTGTGACTTGAGGTCTAAGGTTTAGGGTATATTCCTCTAGGTCTTAGGATATTGCGGACTGCAGGGAAACCTATTTCGAAAAAGGTTTGTTCGGGCTGTAGAGATTAGTCTGGTGCATGAAAGTTGGCTCAGGATACCATGAATAATAATATAAAAAAAAAGACAAAAACTAATAATAAAAATAAGAAACAAAAAATAGCATGTAAAATTGATGACAGGCACCACATGCAGTTGTCCTAAAACAGAACATACAACTCAATCTTATACAGTATCTAAAACAGAGCATACAACTCAAAATCTTAGAGAGTATCTAATATGTAAAAAGGTCATTGGCAAATGGGAGTGTGAAGTCTTTGTCAAATTATCTAAAAATATTTATGAAAGTATAGCGAGTTGTTAAAATTATCCAAAAATATATATGAAAGTATAGGGGAAGGAAAAATATCCAGCCCCTATGGATATTTATTACCATATTTAACAAAACTAAAAGGATTTGAAAAAAAGGCATGGCGAGTTGTTAAATATTTTGCTCTTTATACATCTCTTCCACAACTTCGCCTTATGGTGATAATAGCAAGAAAATTTTATTTGTACATTCAAATCATATCATGAAGTCTTTGTTTGTTGGGTATAGCTAGAGGCGGGTATGGGCGAGTTTAGGCCGGATCAAAACAGGTTATGCATTTAAAGCAGTTCAATTCAAACCCACCTATTTAATAAATGGGTTTAAATGAATTGGGTTGAATTGGATATGAGTTGGACAAACGAACCCAAATAACTCATTTGCTTCATTTTTTAAAATTCTTTTTTTATTTTTTATTTTTTTAAAAATGTATTTTTATTTAAAAAAAAAACTCTTTGTTTTTTTTATAAAATTCTTTTTTTTAAAAATTTATTTTTATTTTTTATTTTTTCAAAATAAATTATATTTTATTTTGGGTAAACTATCAATAGGTCCTACTTTGGAGACTTATTACCCAATAGGTCCTACTTTGAAGACTTATTACGCATTAAGTCCTATTTGATAAATTTATTAAGTGATAAAGATAAATTTATCAGTCTTTTTTTTTATGAATAAATTTATAGTGATAAATTTATCAGTCTCTTATTTTTATAAATAAATTTTTAGTGATAAATTTATCACTCTCTTATTTTTATAATGTTAAATTTATTAGTTAGGACCTGTAGGTAAATAAGTCTAGTTAATAGGACTAATTGGTAAGTACCCCTTTTATTTTTGAGCTGTTGCAGATAATCCCCTGAGATTTGAAAATATGCATATATCTCCCCTATGGTTTTGAATTGATCTACAACTGTTATCTTTTCTATCTAAACAAATGGCAAGTGGGCTGCACACGCTCCATTTGCATGTATTGGTCCGTTTGACAACTTTCCCTCAAAAAATGATTTAACCAAAAGACCAAACTGGCCCTATCTTTTACTATATAAGACAATACTATAAAATGGATGCTATACTCCACCCAAACTGGAGGGAAAATGGAACCATCCTAAAACAATTAGTACTCCCTCTCCCTTTAATATTTATTTTTTTAATTATATTTTTATCTCTTATTTATTTTATATTTTATTTAATCAAATATTTATTTGTTTAGTTTGTCTTCCACTCTATACTGTCTTTCATTTTTTAATTTTATTGTTTAATTTTTCTTAAACTTTATTATACAATTTATTAGGAATATTAAAATGTCTTCTACAAGTAATATTAGAGAGGAAACACTTGATTATATTTTATTAAACTTTATTGTACAATTCTTTTCTATTATATTTTATCTCTTATTTATTTTATTTTTTTATTTTTATTTAATAAAATATTTATTTGTTTAATTTGCCTTCCACTCTATAGCGTTTTTATTTTATTGTTTATTTTTTAATTTTCTTTAAACTTTATTATATAATTTGTTAAGAATATTGAAATGTCTTCTGCAGACAACATTGGAGGGGAACCACTTAATTATATTGTATTAAACTTTATTAAGCAATTTGTTTATATTTTTTAACAAATTAGTCTTATTAGACACAATTCAATCAAATATGATGAATTGGATTTCTCATGACATAATTTTTTCAAACTATTTTTAATGCTAAAATATATGTGACTATTTTATTTTTTTTTTGGTTTTTTTAGTAGACTTTTTTTTTTGGTATTAATTTGTATTATTTTTATTGTATGATTTGAGTTAATAAAAATACAAAATAATATTTTTATGGTTTAATTATTTTTATCTATATGGTTTATTAGTATTTTTTTTATGCAATTTAAGTTAACATTTGTGTAATTTGAATATTATTATTATTATTATTATTATTATTATTATTATTATTATTATTATTATTATTATTAATAATTTTGTGCAATTTGAGTTAATATTTTTTTATTAGTCTTTACGTTTTTAGTAAATAAAAAATAATATTTTCCTGTTCAAAAATAATTCTAAATAATTGTTGTTTACATTAATTTCAAATCATATAAATTATTTTAATTATGTAAGTTTTAATATATTTATTGAATTATTAATTTAAATTTTTATTAAATATGTTAAATAATAATCTTATTTTAAAGATTTTGTTGATATTTTTTTCAATAATATTAATTTTATAAAAGTTGAATTTATATAATTAAAAATTATATATATTTTATTAAAATAAAATTGAATATTTGTTTTGTTTTTTAATTAAAAAAGTAAGGTGAGTGATGTGGTGTGATATGTGCCGTGGGGGGGGAGAGAGAGAGAGAAAAAGTGCATGTGTGTAATGTGGGTTAGGGGGTGGTGCGTGTGTAAGTGTGTGTAAGAGTAAACTAGTCTTTTTAACATAAATTTTTACGACATGATGATTGCAGTTTAAAATCATAAAGGAGGTGTTTGCATGTTTCAAAACATTAGGGGCTCATCTGCAATAGCTCAAAATCATAGGGGATTAAGTTTTTTTTGCCCTTTTTTAAATTTATTTTTATAAAAATTTAATTTTTATTATTATTAAAAAAATTATTTCTTATTTTTAATTTATTTTTAAATTTTTAGGTGGGCTTAAATAAGTATCCACGTCCAACTCATGTTTAATCCAATTTTAATTGGATTGACAATGAGCAATCCATTTAAGCCCATTTATTGATTTGGGCAGATTTATATAAATTTTAAATAGGTATAATTAAATGAGTTTATGTGTTTGGACTGAGTTTGTCATCCCTATGTATGGCATATTCCATACAAGAATTCCATAGTTAATTTCATTAATTAAAAAAGTGAGGTGAGTGATATGATTTGATATGTACTGTGTAGAGTGAGAAAGAAAAAGAGGAGGGAAGAAAAGTGCATGTGTGTGATGTATGCGTGGTGAGAGGTGAATGTGTCAGTGTGTGTAAGGGTAAATTAGTCTTTTTGATATAAACATTAACGGTATGACGATTACAGATTAGTCCAAAATTATGGGGGAGGTATTTGCATATTTCCAAAGCTTAGGGGGGTCATTTGCAACAACTGAAAATCACAGTGATTAAGTTTTTTTTTGCCATTTTTTAAATTTATTTTTATAAAAACATATTTTTTGAATTTAATTTTTTAGACTAGTTTAAATGGGTATTAATGTCTAACCCATGTCTAACCCAATTTTAATTGGGTTGACAATGAGCAACCCATTTATTAATTTGGAAAGATTTATATGAATTTTAAATGAACATAATTAAGGGAGTTCATGTGTTTGAATTGAGTACGTATAGCATATACCATACGAGAATTCCACAGCTAATTTCATGAATCAATTTGATGCAGTACCATCAAATTTGTACATATTTCGCATTACACTTGGAGATTTCAATTGGAGGACTTAACAAGTGAATGTTAAAGCACTTTAGGCTCCGTTTAATTGTCTGAATTAGATGTAAGGGTTTGAGGAGAATATATAATATCTAAGAATATATGATGAGATATAATATATTATAAGATATGGGATGGATTATATATATTGTGTGGTCACTTATATTATGTTTGATTGAGGTAGAATAGATGATGGAATAAGAAGACAGTAGTTATTTTTTGCTTTTGAATGAAAGATGAGCTATATCTGATGATGGAAAATATACAATACCATCGCATATTCCCTTTTGCATCATATACTATCTGAACTCTCTATATTGAGAGCAACCAAATATGAGATACAGAGAGACAAAAAAATACGTGAGACTCACCTCAATTTGTATCCGGCCCCACCCTTATATCCCACCTTTATATACTGTATGTAAACAAACAAGGCCTTTGTTTAACTAAGACACAAATGGGGAAACTATTAGAATTCTTGGTTGAATAATGTAAATTGATGTTTCATGCAAGAATCAACAACAATGTCACAAATGGGCCATTCCATTGTTAGGGATTTGGACACTAAAATAATTAATTTCACACAAATATATCAAGAATTAAAATCATCATAAATCAAGAAATGTATAATTGATGAGAGGCACGTCAAATTGCAATCTAAAGTTGTATTGGTCATTTTTTTTTTTGGGTGCAAGTACTAAGAACAAAATATCACTGTAAAATACAACCCCTAATCTCAAAAAGTATTTGCCACGTTGCTCAATTGATGACAGGCAAGGGGTGTCAAATCTTTCTCAAAATGTCCAAAAACATGTATGAAAATATTGAGGGATCACATCATATATTAACATATTCAACAAGCAAGAAGGAATTGGTATTTGACCAAATATGACAAAAAAGGCATTACTAGCTAGTTATTCACAATGTTGGCCTTGATGCACATCTTCTTCAACTAGGCCTTATGGAGGATAATAGCAGAAAGTTTAATTTCTAAATACACATCATATTCATAAAACACTTTCTTGGTATCATGTTCAGTTATAGCATATACCCTACAAGAATGAAGAATTCCATTGGGGGGAATATTAATTCCGTAAGTCAATTTGATGTAGTAACCATCAAATGTTCCTCCCATCTTATTTTGTATAGAATTCACAGCACAAAAATTTTCTTTGTATATATAGATAGCATCATGTGTGTGCGCACCTGAACTTTTCACACCACAACAATTGGCATTTTTGGTGACTAAATTTAGTCGCCAAAAGTTAGTTTTTAGTTGCCGAAACTTTTTTGATTGCTAGATTGGTCGTTGAATAATTGTCAGGAAAGGTAATTGACAACTGAAAGAGGTTTAGTTGCTGAAAGTATTCAATTGGCGACTAATTTTTTAGTCGCCAAAAGCTTTCAAATAAAATTAATAGCGCATTTTCAGCGACTAAAACTTGTAGTCACCAAAAGCTTCCAAATGAAATTAATAGCGTATTTTCAGCGACCAAAACTTTTAGTTGCCAAAAACTTCAATTATTTTAAATATTTAGTTGTGATTTTTTTTTTTCATTTTATTTTTTTAGCTACTAAAAGTTTTGGTCGCCTAAAGTTTGATTTTTTTTGGTCGCTAAATATTTAGTCGCCAAATTTTATTTTTCATTTAATTTTTTTTAGCTAGTAAAGTCTTAGTCGCCTAAAAATGATTTGCTCACCGAAAATGAATATTTGCTGACCAAAACTTTGGTTGCCAAAGATTTATAGCAAACATTATGCTAGCTTCTTGGTAACTAAATTTATTTTAGTAGGCAAAAACTAGTATACCGCGGTTAAAACAAACTTTAGTAGCCTAAAACATGAACTAATGTTGACTAAAACAATTTTTAATTGCCTATTGTAGCATATTTAGTTACTAATTTTTTTTAATCGCAAATAATTAATATACAACTACTAAAAAAATTTAGTAGCTAAAACTGTTTTCAATGCAGACTAATGTAATGTTTAGTTGCCTATTCTACAACTTTTGGTGATTAAATTTCCTTTAGTCGCCAAATTTAATGGCCAAAAATGTAAATTGTTGTAGTGTCATGACACTAAAATCATTTGATAGAGAGCGATGATTGATAAGATTGGAATAGTTTCTTTGTAAAACACCAACAAATATTGAGTGTGATAGTAATATCATTGTAAATAAAAAATTACAAATTAAATTTAGAGTTTCTTTCTATCAATTTTTAAGAGTTTATTTGTTAATTATTTGTTATATTTAATCTTCATGATTGTAATTCATTAAATTTCATTCTACTATTATATATTAATAAATTAATTAATAATAATAATAAAAAAGAGATTCAACCCTAAACCTTCCAATGTTCGCTCACACTGAAAGGTTAAAGAATGGTGGATAATTGAAATCTATAGCATATATTAAGGAAAATGAGATTTGTAATGAGAAGAGTCTTGTGAAACTCAAAATTCTTATACTATTTTTCTAGGGTAAATTACACTGACACCCTTTTAGGTTTGGTCCAATTACATTTCACCCCCTGACGTTTTGAAAATTACATTCCCACCCCTATGGTTAATAGTCTCATTTCACAAACTCCCTGCTTATATAAAAGGTAATAACTCCAAGTAGAAAAACAGAGCAAATTATATTAAAAAAAAAAAAAAAGTAAAGCAAAGAAAAGGAAAAAAGAAAAAAGAGGAAGTAAAACAAAGCAATAAATGAGAGAGTGCATGAGTTCAATATCTTCATTTTGTCTAAATAATTACAATGACAGGAGTGGAAATTACATTGACAACCCTTTACAGGGTGGTTAGTATAATTTCCCAAACATCAGGGGTGATATTTATTAAATCCAAACCTCAGGGGGTGTAAGTGTAATTTACCCATTTTTATAAAATTCTTATTTTTTGAATAATTAAATTCTATTGGCTAACTTTTTTGAATTATTAATTTTTAGGTGAATTACAAATACACCCCCTGAGGTTTGCTTAAATACAAATTGCCTCTTGTGGTTTGAAAAATTACAAATATCTCATTGTCAGAATTTTTTATTTAACAAAATTAATTAAAAAGTGAAATTTTTAACTGTTCACCTATACAATAATAAAATTATATGAATTATTAATTGAAATAAATTTTAACATTATTAAAAACAATTAATTAACTTGATAATTTATTAATAAAAGGACCTATTTGTTATGAAATTAGAAACCTTAGGGACATAATGTAATTTCTAAAATCACAGGGGGTAATTTGTAATTTAAGTAAACCTCAAGGGGTGTGTTTGTAATTTACCCTAATTTTTTTTTTGGTCTTGATTTACATATTTCAAAAGGAAAGTTAATTAGTCCATTTATAAGTTTAAATTTAGAAATTTGAAAAGGAAAGTTATCTAATCATTATTTAAAATATATAAAAAAATCTTTTAGCTTTTATTGAATCGTTTTAAAAAAATCTTATTATGTCTTAATTTAAACATTTCATAAGAAAAGTTAATTAATCCATTCATAAATTTAAATTTAGAAATTTGAAAAAAGAAAGTTAACTAATCAGTTTTAAAATTTTAAAAAAAACTGATAGCTTTTATTGGATCATTTCAAAAAGAAATTTAATTAATCCATTTAAAAATTTAAATTTAGAAAAATTTGAAAAGGATCAAATTTAAAATTTAGATTTTTATACCACTAAAATGTAATCTTTCATAGTTTATTTCTTTTGATTTTTAATTTTTTAAATATTTAAAAAATCTTTAATTGGCTAACTTTTATTCTCTTATAATGTAATTGATGATTTATTTTAAGAACTTACTTCTTCCACCAATATTATATAGGTTTTATTTAGATAGTGTATATCAATACAATAACAGATCTAAAATTCCTTTCAAACATTGATGATGTGTTTGGTTCATGATTTTGGGTAGAAATTTTGAAAGAGAAATTGAAAAGGTGTGTGAAATTAGATAAATTACTGTTATATTTCATTTATATTTCACATATCGTTTTCCTTTCTCATCTCAAATTCTTACACAAATCTATGAATGAAACATAACACAAAGTTGGATACACATTATTCATACTGAAATTTTGAATTAATATTACTTTTTAAAATTGTATACTATAAACTCTTATCACACATATGTCTTCATATAATAATGATTGAAATTTATTTTAGTTTCTATATCAAAAGTTAGTTATAGAGTCAAAGTAAATGTGCAGGTTTTAAAGTTTTAAAGTAAAAATTTTATGTTAGAAATTGTTCAAATGTAATTCTCTTAATATTTATAATTTTTTTTATTGATTGATACCGTAAACATTAAGTTTATTTTTATTTTTATTTTTTATGATATTGAGTTATTAAAATATAATGTATTATAGCTTAAACCAAGAATTGTTGAAAAAAATTGACTTACACTAGATTTTCTAAGCTAATTTTTAATCCAATATTAGAACCTTCAAACTAGCTCATACCGGTCACAAACCGATAAAAACAATTTTTAATGATTAGGTAAAGGTCACATTAGCATAAATATTAAGTCGAGTAATTTCTAAGTCACTTCTAATGTTTAGTCTAACACCACAAGTCAATCCTAATCCATTTTCCTGTAAGAGTTATGACATACGACAATTTACAATTTTGAGTAGACAAATATTTAGGCTTTACAAAATAAGAAAAAATTAGTATATTAACAAATGTAATTTACTACTATCATATCGTAAATTAAAATTACAAACTTATAAAACGAAATATATTATTATTTTATCGTAAATGTAATTTTTGTAATTTATTATTTAATTTTTACCAATTAAATTATACCTTGCAATTTTTTATTAAGAACTCAGAACACACAATTAATGACATTAGAATACAAATCTTCTCTTATGTATAATTCTGTTAAAAATGAATAAAATTTAATTGATTATAAATCATTTTTACTACATAATTTAAATAAATTTTATATTATTGTTTTAATTTGTTGGACAATAATCGTTTTTCGACAACTTTAATTCGAAATTAAAGTGGGATGCAACCTGTAACGTCTCGAAATAATTGCCATAAAACCATCCAAGACCATACATAACTAACAATATGAATCAGAGTATAATGTTCTTTCTTTTCATGAAAGTTAGTGATACAAGAGTTTAACCAAATAAATGCCCTATAGGATTATATCTTTCTAAGACCATGCTTGGTTACAACAAAAGCGGATATAAATCCAATACATGTAAAGCCTTTGACTTGAATCAAAATAATAACATAATACACAAAATAGAAGCTTTTAGCTCCAATTCCTCCCAAGTTATTGCTTTAGCGAAGGTATGTCACCAATACCTGAAAAATGTTTTCCTATATAGGGTGAGCCAAAGCTCAGTAGAAACAATTTAACACAACAAAGATATAAGTATGATATTCATATCCAGTGCTAATGATAAAATCATTAATAACTCTTTTACAAAACCATGCCATGCCAAGTTTTATATCTCAATTCATTTTATCTCAATTCATGAGTCATTCACTACTTTATTCAAACAACCAAACTGAGGTACAACTCAGTGGGTCTCTAACCAACACAACTATTATACAAATACTTCCATTTTGTCATTTTACAGATATTTCGTTCGCGAGAATTGGCACCTATGTATATGTGCGGTTTTCGAGACTTTCACTCTGGACACACAGGTCAACTTAATTCAATGGAGTCCATCCATTTTCTTCTTCCAAACATGGAGTACATCTACTTTCTTCTCCCAAATATCATACATTTATAATGTATCAAAGACATAGTCATATTCAATGACAGCGGATAGGAGATTAGTTTCAATTCACCTAATTCTCATGCAATTTCTACAATAATCATAGCTATCCTCCACCGATAGCCTAAAACAGATATACAATCTGTAAGATAGATAAATTATCCAAATTTCCATAGGTGAGAAGTAATACATATCCAACTCCACCATTTATATAAACATGCATTCAACTTTATATTCCCAATACCAATTTCATTTATTTATACCAAAATAACTATTTGAGACATTTTAGGGCAAAAGTTCATTTTCTTCCAAAATCCATCCCGAGTATGAAAATCAATAAATTTATTACAACACAACCTCACATCTACTCTCATAATCATTTTTAATACATACATTTGAAAACCCCTCTTTTGATTTTAAACCGAAACCCTAGGTCTGTTCAAAATCATCCTAAAGTTCCAATATTCTTATACATCAACAAATAACTAAGTTAAGAACCATAAAAGAGTGTCGAAAGTCTCTACCTCGAGTTTTGAAGACCAAGGAAGCAATGGAGAAACTCAAAGGACGCCGAAACCAAGTTCTATTCGGATCAAAATGGAGCTCTTGAGATGCTCTACCTTTTTTCCAAAGACACTAGAGTAGAGAAACCAACGGATCTAGGTGAAAATGTAGAGAGAGAGGCTCTAAATCTAGGGTTTTGAGAGAAAAAGATGTGAAAAAGTGATTGTAGACACCCCATTTTTGACCGACCTTAAGACTTAGACGTCACCGGTTGAGCGCTCGGTGATAGTGCATATTGTGCTCGTTCTGGGGTTTTAGAGTCTCGGCTGCGAGCCTTGCCTCTAGACTTCGGGACTCTTTTGTGCTTTGCCTCGGTTTGTGAACTGGGTCCTGTTTTCTCTGCTTTCTCTTCCTGAAGGGAGGGAGAGGTCTCGTAGACCATCTCTCAGTGGCCGTAGGCTACGTTTCGTGGTCGTAGGCCATTTTTCCCGTTTGGAGGCCAGTTTCCGATTTTCGGAGCCGTCTGCTGTGCGCCTCGGTTCGGGACCGCTTAACTACCTCTGATTGCTCCGATTTTTGGCACACACCTGTAGACACCCCATTTTTGACCGTCCTCAAGACTTGGACGTCACCGTTGGAACACTCGGTGATTATCTTTGTTTGTGTTCGTTTGGAGTTCCCGGAGTTCTCGGCTCGCGCGCCTTGCCTCAGGACCTCCGAACTCGACCGTTTGTGTCTGGTTTTGCACCAAACACCTGTGTTTTGCCCTAGAGGGGTAGGGAATGCTTTGTGAGGCATCCCCACACACCACCGGCTGGGGCTAGAGGCCACCGGCTGGCTAGAGTTGCCATCGGCACTATATTGTGCCGGTCGGCACTATTTTGTGCCGGTCGGCACTGTTTTTTGGCAAAATGACCATTTTGCCCTGCCGACCACTTTACAGCTGTTTTTGGAGATATTTTCAGACAGCTTTCTGGTGTTTGTTTCCCCTCCATACACGTGTATGGAGGGATGAGCCCTTGGTTTGCTTAACTTGTAAGTCTTACAAGTTCTATAAGAGGAAGGCTCTTCTTCTTGGCTTAAGGTTGGAAATTCTTGAGAGGTTTCAGCCATTTTAGAGAGAAACCAAGCTCTGGTTTTAGGTTAGATCATATATCTATTCTATCTCTCTTTTCCTTGCTTATTTAGTACACTAGGTGCTTTAGTTCACACTTTTGCACACAAGCACCTAGTGTTTCACCTTCCCCTTGCTACTGAGGTTCCAAGAGGTTGTTCTTGAGGTTTGTGGCTGGTTTGAAGCTAAAGGAAGCCATCACACCACCATCTTTGAAGAAGGCTACAAGGGTAAGGATCTAGTCCTCTTTTTACCCCTTTTTTGTACCTTGTTTTTACATAGTTTAAAACAGTTTTTGGGCTTAGTGTTTGGCACATAAAAGTTCTGATTTTTTGACCCTCTTTATTGTATATTAAGAGTGTTTTGTGGTTTGGGGAGGTTTGACCCCCTTTAGACCTTGAAAAGGGTCCCTTTTTGTGCTATTTTGGAGAGATCCGGGACTTGTGTGTTTGGGCCTCTCCACCACTGAAATCTTGAGGGATTTCAGTGGTGGAGATGGTGCCATAAAGTCCTAGAAAGGGGAGGGCCACCCCCTCTCCTTGATGTCCTTGAAAAGGGCAAGTTTTGGCTTCCAAAGGAGCACCATGTTTGAGTGTGTGTTGAGCATGCCTTGGTTGTTTTCCATGCTTATATTGCCATGATATAACATGCCTCCAAGTTGGTTTTGGCCTCCTATGCATGCTTAGTATAGTTGCCTTGCAATACCTCTTTATGCCTTAACATGCTTAGGTTGTATGCCTCCATTTCTAGCATGTTTTAGACTTGTGTTTGTGAAGATTTTGTGCTCATATTACCATGTTTTAGGTCTGTCCATAAGTATTTTGGTCAATCTTAGCATGTTTAATATAGCCCCTTTGCATTTGGCTTGTTGGCCTTAAGAGCATGAGTGTGTAGCATGCTTTGCTTGCATTGTTTTTGATGGTCTGGAACCACCTAGCATGCTATTTCAGTCCCCTAGAAGTGCTTGTATGTTTACATTGCATGCCTCTTTGTGACTTCTTAAGCTAATGTTAAATGCTCCATGTTTTGGTCATGTTGCATGCCCTTGATTTCAAGCTTCTTAGATGCCATCTAAGTGGTCCATTGGGCCTATTTTGACATGCTAGAAACCTGTTTTAGGTTGATTAGTGCATGCCATGTATGTTTGTGCAAAGTGTGGTTTAATGCCCTATTAGCTTGCCTTAAGCCTAGGCTATTTGCATGCTTTGTTTGATTTGATTTGTTGCATGATTTGGCATCATGTTTGAAATGGATTTCAGAGCTTTTCAATGCATGCTATTAGTCCATGTTTGGCTTCTTTAAGTGTGCTTGAATGTTGCTTGTTTATGCCTTGGGTTTGGCACCTTAACATGTGCATGTGTGTGTGTGTGTGTTTTAGTCCCCAATTGTAGGCATTTGGCTACTGATTTTAGGCCTTTTTGAGTTGCCTAATTCATGTCCAAGTCCATCATTTCATTGGTTTGCATGCTTGCCTTATATGCTTGTTTGCATGTTTGCATAAGTGCATCACATTGTCCATATTGCATACTAGTTTGCCATGCTTAGGATTGCATCACATTTGCATGCATGCTAGGCCTCTTGAAGTGAGTTTGATCGAGGTTTGGCACCCTTGCTTGCTTGTTTGCATTACATGCATTTGAAATCAAAGTTGCATCCTTGGCTCTTAGGGCCATCACGTATGGAAATGCGCGATTGGTGGTCCGAGGATCGAGGCATATACCCCATTGAGTCATTAACATGATGTGGGATGTGTTTTGTGCATACATGCTTTGAATTACCTTGCCATGCATAGTTTGTCCTCTGCTGCTGTGAGTTGCAGGATCTGCAGAACATTTTGTGCCGACCGGCACTTTTTAGTGCCGACCGGCAGTGTTTTCCCAGCCGATGGAACAATTCAGTGCCGGTGGCCTCCCCCTTCAGCCGGTGGTGCTCTGCCCCAGCCGGTGGTACTCCCCAGTGCCCTGAGAGGCACTCCTGGGATTTTGGTAATTTTCTGAGGAGGAGAGCAGAGGAAGCAGAGGCAATCCGTGCATGGCAGTGCGATTCCGAGCCAATCCGAGCGCGCGCTGCATTTGAGCCCTCTTCCCGAGGCGTTTACTGTTTAAATTAGATTAATTATTTTATTTAATTAATTTAGTTGATTTGTAATATTTTAATTAGCTTGCGTAGTTAATTAATTTGTATATTCTTTCGGACCCTCCGAGCGAGGGCAAAGTTGTAATAAGTGTGTGTGAGTGGGTGTATGTCTTCCAATCCCCATTTTTTTCTTCCCTTTTATTTACCTGCTTATGATGGTAGATTAGGGCACATTTAAATTAGCATACCTTATGCAATGCATGTGTGCATTCATGCATTTGTTTACATGCACCGGGCTCGGTACATCATACAAACCGCATTGCAATTTTCGATTCCAAATTGAATACGTGCTACTTGCGCATTTCATATGCCATGTTTAGGGTTAGCCGAGCCTACTCTAGATTGCATCTATGTCTGTGTTGCATTAGCCACTTAACATAAACTAGGTCATGCATGTTTGCTAACTAGTTTACTGTTTTGGCACGGAATACGATGTAAGTATTTTACGCTTTAGCATATCGCATGCGTGTGAATGTTGCCATGACAGTATGCTTACCATGCGGCTAAGTGCTTATGTGAGATAAACTGTTTGAATGCCTGTGGGTGGAGGTTGGATTGCGTGAGTTGGAACAACTCATTGAAATCCGTATTTTAGCCTACTTGCGAGTAGCAAAAACCAACACGTTTTTCGAGACAAAACGGATATGCAATGTTTATTTCCAAGTTAGGCAATCTAGTCTATACTTTTGTGTTGTGCGCATCACATAGTAATTCTAGGTTAATAATCGGAATAAGAACGCATAAAGTTTCAAAATTAGATATCACGGTTAGTAGAGGCCGGTCTTCGGACCGGGCGAAAGGGGGTGCTCATAGCTGACCTTCCCCGATCGTACCCAAGCTCCCGAGCCAAGTCACTTTGGTGATGACGGACATGTGGCCTTCGGCACCGAGTCAGGGTTTCCTAAATTCCCATTTTAAAAAATTTAGGTGGCGACTCTGTAATCTGGCAAAGCAGTCCATGTTTGGCACTACTTTTTCAAAAATCTGTTTTTTTTTCTCAAAACGATTTGCCAGAGGTGGACTCTTTGGTTCAGACTACGAACCGCAACACACAAAAAGGGAGTCCGAACTGTAGAGAGAAGCCCCAAGGGCGCGTCTACAGTTTCTGGCGACTCTGCTGGGGACTTTAGAGAGCTTGACTCGAACTCGTGATATCCTGTTTTGACTACACTTATGTGTTTCTTTGCATTGCATGTGCATTGGTGCGCCTAGGACACCGTGTTTGCTATCTGCCATTCCTGAACGGTTTGCCGGAGGCTTGTCTTGTCAAGGCATGACCATAAGGCTGACCGGTTATGGGCTCTGACAGCATGGGAACACAAACCCCGGTTTTACCGGGGCACCCTTTTGACCATTCGACCTAGTGCATATTCGGAATCCATAGTGACCATTCCAAACTAGGACAGGTGGCTTACCCGATGTTAGGTTGTTTGAAACCGCTGTGTGCGTAGTGAAACCCTAGCTCCTGACAAAATAGGACAGGGAAACCCTACCCCAACATAGGGGTGTATTGGCTCTCATTTACCTGGTATGTGCTTTTAGAATGTATCTCTGCAGGGAACGCATATATCAGTTTGCAAGTTTGGGTATCCGGCCTGAGGGCACCAGTATCAGTGTTGTTGAGAATCAGTTGTGTCTGCGGGTATCAGTTCAGCTTTGAATAGTAATTCTGGGGAACAGTGATCAGTAGTAGAGTACAGTTATCCGGCTACACCCGCGCTTGATCTGTCTGGGGCTGAAATACTGTTTTTTCTATTTATGGGGTTCAGAGATTCAGAGGGTCGATCCAGAACAGTTAGTGTCTTCTCCTTGCTGCGGCAGGACTTAGCATGACGCAGAACTCAGAAGAAATCGTGGTCATGACGGCCGCGTTGGACCAAGGAATCACCCTACATGATGAGACTACCGTTGACATGCCGCATCCGCCCAGATCGCCGGCCGCGCACCCAGTTTGGGCCCCTCAGCTATATCAGGCTCGCGAGCCCACTACATTTGAACTAATGGGGATGATAGGTGATCTTCAAAGATCCGTGACGGATCTCGCCTATGGAATGTCAGTTTCGCCGCCAGCCGCACCATATGTTGGAGGCTTCATACCCCAGGAGCCCCCGTTACTGGGACGAATTGTGATTGAACTCAACCAACCGGAGATGACCTCCAGTTATGGTAACGATGCAGCAAACCAAACTCTAGATCAGGCCGAGGCCAGAGATAAAGGCAAGATGAAGACAGATGCCGACCCTATCGAACAACTGCTGTGGGCAGTAGAGGCTTTGAAAGCCAGGGGGATGAACAAGCAACAGATATCTACAGTTGCGAAGAAAGCTGTGGAGGATGCTTTCCCGCTCCGCCTGAGGGCAGTTCTAGTCAATCAGAGAACCGGGATAGGCCCCGTCACGCCAAAACAGTTCTTCCTACTCCCAGCCTTGTACCCGGAAAAGATCAGAAATCCAAGGCCGCACCCGCCGATCCGTTCGCTAGTGCATCTAGCAAGAGTGCTCAGCCCCGAAGTACCTGCCTCGAGGACGTCGAGCCTTCCATCCTCTCTACATGCCTTTGTCTAGGGCACTTTTGATTTTGGCCAAAAAGGGGCATCTTACACCTCTTGAGCCCGACCCCTACCGAAGAATCTCCCTGCCACACATGACGCCACTGCATACTGCGCGTACCACCAGCAGACTGGTCACGCTACCGACACTTGCTTCCGCCTCCGTCATGAGGTGCAGGATTTGATTGACAGCGAGGTTATCCTCCCGCCTACCTCAGCCAAGTCAGTCACTACAGAGTTCTTGGATTTTGAGGACACAGATACTGCGAGTATGTAATCGGAAGGTGAATCGCCTGTGGGCAGTGTCTGGTACATTTGTCTGGATATAGCGTTTGGCACGCATTTTTGGGCACCTGCTAAATGTTAATTTTTGTAAATTCTGACTTGGGTGTCGAGTCAGTCTTCTGTTTTGTCTTGAGCCTGTCTCATTGTTTTGAGACATTCCTTTTGCTTAAGGGTCTGTCTAATTGTAATGAGTCAGTCCCTTTTATATAGTATACCAGGTGATTTCGGGTTGTTGCCTCAAACATCATTTTGTCTTATAAATCGTTGTTTTTGCTTTTTGAGTCTGTTTCTGTCAGGGAGCCAGTTATGCCAACAAATCTGAATGAAACAGCCATGGCTATCAGGTGCTGTATTTGTTGTTATTTGAATTAGCCGTACCAGAGGGTGTGAATGGAACGACAGTACATACCGCCTGCTCTCTTGTGCCTTGAACATCGTCGTAATGACCTAAGCTTTCATAAAACCCTTTTCAAACACTGCGGTGATGAAAACGAAGGGGAAGTAATTCCTCGGGTTTTGTAAAATTTTGATCATTTTGAAAAAAGAAACGCATGCTAAGCTTTTCATGAATAAAATCATGCTTGTCGGCGTGAGTACTGAGAAGGACCCTGGCCTGATCCAGACTGGTTCCACACTATCTTCAGCACGAGCGATTTGTCGCTTTCTTAAAAACTTTCAAAAACAAAATGTTTTGTGCAGCCTCGCGAAGACTTGTGTGGAATCGCTCTTGAGATGGTGTAGCCTAGGATCGTTCTCGGCCTCAAGATGCGATTTATCTGTTGTGAACCGGATTCCATTCAGAACATTCAACAAGGCCTTGAAACGTTTGTGCAGCTCGTTTTAAGGCAGTCCTCGAGCAAGAGGTCTCAAAGTCAGATCAGGGAGATCGGACCCCACCAAGCAAAGCTCGAGAAGCGACCGTGATGGACTTTTCCTGCAAATCAACCCAACAATCGCTCTCCCAGATATAGAGGGTTTCCATTTCAAAAAAAAAACCATTTGGCATGGGCTTGCTGCTACACTTTTACCCTTTGAGAGGCTCGCTGGGCCGAAAACCCGGAAAGGGAAGGGCGACCCAGGCAAAAGTTAGAGCAAAAAAAGAAAATACAAAAAAAGAAATACAAAAAGAAAAAATACAAAAAGAAAACAAAAAGAAGAGAAAAAGAACAAAAAATAGCAAAGAAAAAGAAATGAAAAAGAAAAGAATGAAAAGAACGAAGGACAAAGCTCGCAAGGTCGAAAACCGCAATAGGCGCCTTGGCAAAAGTTAGAGCCTAAAAATGAGAGGTTAAATACCCGAGTGTACCTTAACCCCGAACTACGTAAGGCTTGATTCCCATGTTTGGGATACGTAGGCAACTTCATCTTGAAGTCCAGCCCCCAACGCTTTCATAGCGTCTCAGTCCATGTCATGGTTTCGATCACTTTCGCCTCCTCTGAATCCAACGTCTCGACTGCAGCAACCGGGAGTTACGTGAATTACTTCTTCCTCTGAAGCCCAAACCGCCAACACCTTCCAGGTGACTGTGTCCATATATTGATTCAAACCGTCTTCGGCTCCTCCGCGTCTGAGGGTCGATCGTCATCAACAAGGACTGGCTTACAAGGTGCCGCGGCATCATCCAAGCAAGGGGCAACTTTCCGTTGCCATACAGTGCCATAAGTTGCCCTGAGTTACCGCCCAAACTAGGGGCAACTTTCCGTGCCTTATCCCCTTTTAAGCCAGGGGCAATTTCCATTGCCTCCGATCCGAGGTTGCATATCTCAAGGGTAAGTTCTGCGCTCGTTGAGCGTTCACTGTTTGCAAAAATAGTTTTTGAAAATTTCACTGAAGTTGACTTATTTTCTCGAAAACTATTTTCATTTTCAAAATCGGGACCATGTTTGGACCCAAAAGGAGAATTTTCAGTGCGCACAGCCTGATTCGCATGGTTTTCAAATCAAAAATTGAACAAGCATGTTAATCTGACGTTCATTTTGATCAAAAACTGTTTAGAAAGAAAACAAAAAAAAAATGGTCAAAGTAATGAACTAGGGGCACAGTTGAGCCAGGTGTTCTGTCTCTCCCTTGTCATCAGCACGCTACCAGGAAAGCACTTTATCTATCAGAAGAAATAGCCTGTGAGTAGCTGTATTCGGCATGAATCCGCCGCTTCCTATTCATCCATCAATCACCCTGGGGAGGGATGAAAATGAGAGAATAAAGAATAGAGAGGTGTAAGCAGAGAGAAAAGCGAGGAGAGGGTTGAGAGAAAAACCGAGCCTGAGGGCCGAGCGATGCGTATATGAGTATCACAAATCAGAAAGGGTGGGGCACATAACCCGGAGGACTGGCTCCTCGAGATTTGAGGGACCCCCTTGTAACATGTCTGTTGTGTCGTGTTTTGATTTGTCGGTCTCAATTTAGTTTTGAGTCTTTCCGAGCGTGTCTCGTTGTGTTTAGGTCGTGTGCCTTTTACTTTCTGTACTTGAGTTCTCCGGCGGGGTCCAGTTGTAGGCTCGATACCCAAGTTAAAAAAAAAAAAAACCTCTCTTACCTCAAGATCGTCTGTGCTCAGAATGCCGTGCCATTCTCTACATCCATGCCAGGTAAGAGAAGAAATGGAAAATTTGGGACATCCGAGTGTGTTCAATTTCAGTCAGTTCCGCCTGCCGTGACCCGGCTTGTCAGATTGGGCTGTTTGTTAAAGTTTGCGTGTGCGGATGGACGGAATGTTGGGTTATGGGTGTATGCAGATTAATCCCCAGCGGAATGTGGCGCTGTGTTCAGTTTGAGCAGTGGTTTGTATGATTTGTTGCTGTTAGTTGGTTGGTTTCCGATTACTACAATGCAAGTGCCCAATTTCCAGGCAAGTAAAACAATTTCAGTTACATCGAGATGTAATATGATGCAATGCAGTGCAAAGTAGGAGATATGTAAAACATAACACTTTTCAGATAAAAAGTTGTTTTATATAATCTCTTTCAGAGTACAAACTTTTAAAGAAAGCAAAAAAAATCTGCCTGCGGCAGTACATAGATACTCCATCTACCAAAAAGAGAAAAGTACAAGAACAGAAATAAAGAAAAGAAAGCAAGCAAAATCATCATCATCAGCAGCAGGCCTCATGCCTGAGGATCAGTCCTCGCCCTCTTCCTGGGCAAAAGCACAGGAGCATCGTCGGAGCTCT